>JAKSZT010054203.1:173196-187271 GCA_026826555.1 Tolypeutes matacus
CACTGTGGCTCATCACCCTTAATGGATATACACATCCTGGGGCCTTGCCACAAAGCATAGACCACAGTTCACATTGTAGACCACATTCTCTCTCAAAGAGTTCTGAATGGTGTGTGCTGATTTAAAATGGCCTACATCCGTCACCACAATGGCACTCAGGACAACCCTGAAGCCCTGAAAAAACCCCTGTATTTTCAAGTGCACTTCCCTTCCCTGCCCCAAAAATGTCCAGTGGCCACTGGCTCCACCTCACTGTTATAATTTTTTCCATTGTTAGAATTACAATATGTGTACAACAGAATACCATTAAGACCACTCTAGTCCATAGATCTTCCCCCAATCCTGAGGGGACTGGGATGGTGATGTCCAGTCCACCTCCAAGTGATAGAGGGCTTATATCCCATGGATATGGTGGGTGGGATTATCCTGTCTGCAGCTGCAGGCCCTCTCCATTCCCTGGGATGGCTGTTACTCATCATCTCCTCACCAGGTGACTTTGATGAGTCCATTGATCTGTAGGGTAGGAGTTGCAGCTCCACTGAGATTCTGGACACAGCTGGCACATAGGTAGGCCAAAGTCTCCAGTCTCTGGAAGTACACCTACCAACTCCAGCATCACATATAGGTTTGAATAGAAGGGACTGATGGACCATGTGCAGGGAGGATTTATTTGAGTCCAACTCTGTCACTCTCAGAAGCACAGATTCCAAAGTAGAGCCCACTGATAAGGCATCAGTCTCTAGGGATATCCCCACTTTTATAGGACCTGGCTGTCTCCAGAGCCCTCAGGAGCCCCTCTGTGTGGGGTGATATGCACTTTGGTGTTCTATGAGATCCTACTGAGGTGTGCATAAGCGTTACCTCTGAGATGACCTCCCGACTCTCTTTGAAGTCTCTTAGCCACATGAACTCATTTCTCTTTACCTTTTCCCCCTTTTATTCAAGGACTTTTTGCTGTTGTGTTGATTGTTGGCACTTGGTATTAATCCCTCATTGCCAGGGAGGCTCATCCCCAGGAGTCATGTCCCACTTTGGAGTGAATGTAATGCATAATGCATTCATATGCTGAGTTTGGCTTAAAGAGAGGCCACAAGTGAGCAACAAGGAGGCTCTCAGGTTGCAAAACTTGGACACCCCATAACAGTAGGCTAAGTTTCAATTACAAGAGCAAAGACTCATAAGGCTAGTCATCAATAACAAGAACTCATCAGTGGGCTATCCTGTTTTGCCTGACACTGTCCCTCAACTCAGGGGACTGTTGCTGCTCCTTTGGAGAATGTGGCAGAGCTCTGCAGGCTGGGAATTCAGAATCCCGCATTTATTGAGTGATTGAATACCCACCATGAGCATGCCCCTTCCCTTGATCATTTGAACAATTTTATATATCTTTCATGTATATTCAGGTGATCTTACTCCCATGACTCCTCCATCCCAGACATCCCCAACCAGTGATCATCTGCAACCCCCATTGTAACCCTTCTGTGACACAAACTTTCCCTGAAGATGAAGCCCATATAATAACCAAATACAATTAATAGGAAAATGAAATAATAATGATAAACTTAAATGCAAGAGATAAAATACAAGGAAACTCAGTAAAAAAGAATTAAAATAAAATATAATTAATGGATTGGGATATTCAAAAAAAGAAAATGGGAAAAAACAAAAGAAAAAATTGTTTTTTTTATTTTTTAATTTATATATATATATTTTTTTATTTTAAATTTATTATTACTTTTGTCTTTTCCCCTTTTATCACTGCATTATCAGATGTCCAGTGTGTACTGTGAAACCTTCCCCCTCTCATTCCCCAGTGTCTCCCAAATTTTCATTTAGTTTTCAAATAAGTTTTATGTCACAGCAAAGTCACAAACAGTATACTAGAGATTCCCATATATCGAACCTCCCTCCCCCTTCCCCACCCCATATTACAACCTTTTTTTTTAAATGGGTGTTAGCATTGTTATAACTGTTATACAGATAGTAAAATATAGCAACTAAACATTGTCAATGGTTTACAATATAGTTTACAATTTAGATGGTACAGTTTAATAAGTTTTGATGACATTTACCATGCCCTGTGTCCATTACTGTAAGGTAATGAAAAACATTTCCCATGTCCACTAAATACCCCATTTGATCTTAACTGTTCCTTCCTCCCCATCCCCCTGAGGCATTATTTACTTTTAAAAGTAAATTTATTTATTTACTTTTCTAAAAGAAAGGTTTTTAAAATAAGTGATCAATGTACTGATCTTGTCATCTTTCAGATTCCTAGATGTATTTATTTTATATTTTTGATGCTCTTGTAAATAGTATTTTTATAGATTCAGAGGAGTTTGCAAAGATAGTATACAGACATGTCTCTTATACCCTTTACCCAGTTTCCACTAATAGAAGCTTCTGACATGACTATACAAAAGTATCAAAGCCAGGAAATAGAAATGACACAATGTATGCATAGTTTTTTTTTCTTTTCCATTTTTTTCACAAGGGTCAGTTTATCTAAACACTATGCTATCAAGGTACAGAACTATTCAGTCCTAACCTCTTACCCACTTTCCTCAGATCCCCACCACATCTTCATCATTCCTAACCCCTGACAACACTGATTTGTTTCCATCTCTATAATTTTGTTATTTCAAGAGTGTTATATAAATGGAACCACCCTATATGTAACTTTTTAAGGTTGGCATTTTCACTTGGCAACTAGGAATTTTAAAATCAATGACTCATATTTTTCCTTCTATGTCAGATGTAGTAACACAGAGAATTTCAGTAATTATCCCAGGCCCAAGTACTCAATGTGAGGCAGAACTGGGCCTATGGAAGGGCTCCTTGCTTTCATCTACTTCTCTTAGACATAAAAGATGGTTTGTTTGTGTGTGTGTGTAAACAAGTTTTCAGGGGGAAATGTACAGAAGGAAAAAATATCATTTTAAACTATGCTTAACTGGAATGGAATACAACCATAAATGAGGTTCCTTGCTCAAAAGGTGTTAGGAAAGGACATGAAACTTTTGTTGAAAACAGAAATGAATTCATGCACATTGCTAGCTTTATGTTAATTTACTTCAAATTTTTGCAGAAGGTGAATGTATGAATGTAATTCTAAGAATAAGTGAGCTGGGCCTTCTAAACACTGGATTCTAAAGGGGCATGTGATTCATCTTTGCATCTACAAAATTGTCTCCTCTACAATGTCAGCTTCATCACAATTACTGAACACAGTACATTGCTTACTAGCAATTTGCTTAGAATGAATTTGTAAAAACTGAATTTACCAAACACAGCAAACTTCCACATTTACCAACTTCACTAACATACTCTTATTTGTTTGTAAATCACAAGCAAATTTTAAGGCAATTCATATTTTTACATTAATGATAGCTGGAAGTTCTAGTTGAGCCATTTCAATTTTCTTGCATGGTACCATTAAAATGATTATTTGCTGGCTATCAGACTGATTGAGTGGTCTAATAAATATGTTTATCTAGAATTGTTTACTTTTTCACCATTTTCCCAAAATGATTTACACCTTGAGGAAGAGAATGGGATAAAAATCACAAAATAATCCATATAAGCAAAAGCAAAATCAAACCAACACTACCTGACAGATTATCTGATCAGAGAACCTTCTCAAATAACTTTCACATAACTGAGAGGAAAGAGTCCCCTTACTAGAGAAATTTCTATGAAGGTATCTAGCAGTTAATGAAACCAAGAGACTGATCAGACACACTGAGTGTCTTCAAAGAATATGGATCAAAGGACAAAGGAACAGTCTTATCAGGAACATGCTGTGAAAAATGTGTAAAGTCGAAATTAAAATTAACTTCTGCTGTATGACCTCCCCATTCTAACTTCTCTGAGAAGATGACTGGCAAATGTTTTCCCCTGTGCAAACTTATTGAAATGTTCTAAGTAATTAATATATGTGTACATGTGTTATCTCTATCTATATATTAAACTATACAGGAGCTTTGTCCTCAGTCTTCTTCCATATGTCAATGTTTCAGGAGAACAAATGTATAATGGAAAAATTCACCAGCTATTACAGTAATTGCATGACTGTTTTATACATTTGTATTGTTTGTAAAATTGACTATGTACAATTACCCATCTTCCCCATCAGTCTCCTTGGAATACAGAAGTTCGCCTTAATGATTCTTCTTCTCCATGTGGTATTACTGGGGATGCTTGATGGAATTCAGGTGGTGTCAGGTCAGGTTTCATAATCCCGATGGCTTCACTCACTGGTCTTGTCCTTTATGAGGGATAACTGGAAGGCTGGGCTCACTTTGGACCTCTATCCCCAGCCACAGTCCACAGAATCTTAGGGACCAGGGCTCCACCCATCCTCCACCAGCAGGCCCAAATCCCACTGAGGCTGAAGACAAAGGGCATCCCTCCCCCAATGGGGCCACACCTGCCCCAAGGCTACCTGGGCAGAGAGGGACAATTGTATGTGAACTTCAAAAGTGGCCTTTTGGGGGCACCCAAAAACCAGCCGAACAGACAAGGAAAGTGATGGGTTACTCATCCTCCCTGGGGTTTGGAGGATGGGCAGGGTGGACTTAGAGAATACCTTGTGGAAACACTTGGGCACATGTGAGACAAGAATTCTGGCCTCTGGCCTGTCTGTCTCTCCAGCTTGGGCTGGTTTCAGGTTCTGGGGTGGTAGGGGTGGCATTCAGAATACAGCCTGATGCTCAGAGGTGGGGTGGAGGGCTAGAGATGCCTGCATTTTCCTATGATTTCCTCTTCAGGAACTGAAGATGACCCTTCATTCTGGAATTGGGTCAATGATGGGCAGACTTTTATATCCATTTAAGGATCATTTTAAAAATATCAAATTCATGTCAAAATAAAATCTACTTAATTGTTGGCATCTTAACAGATGATAACATTTCCTGGTTTTTCATTTTACCATATATTTTGCCACTAGAAATGGCTTAAATGTGCTTTCCTTCTTCTTTCTATGTTCTTTATCTTGGTGTTTCTACCTCTGAGGATGGTCAGCCAATGTTTGCTAGTTTTTCTCTTAAGCCATTTGCTTTGATGTATTTTTGTATATTCATGTTTACTGGCTCGGGTGGCGTTATGGTTTTTGAGAAGAAATAGGCTTTTGTTATTACCTTTGTAAGATGCAATAAAAAAGTATATACACAAAAATGAAGTCAGCCTTTTTGAAGAATAAATTATTTGATTTATTGTCAGGAGACTCAGGTTAGTGACCATGAAACTAGGTCCCATGTACATGAAAACATAAAAGGTCAAAGTATAAAGTTGTTGTTTTACTTTTTCTGACTTATCATGCCAGTTAGTGTACTGACGGATTATATTTTATGCTACAGTAATATATTTGAGTATTTTTAAGGACTTATGAAATAAAGTCCTCTACAAATGATTTTTAAAATATCTTTTTTTCTGATATGTCTGTAAAAACAAGAGAATTGATTTTCATTTCATTGTTTCATTTCATTTTTAACTTCAGGCAGTGGAAAGGAATATTTGAGGAAATTGGTGGCAGAAATCACTGAGATAAAACCCTCCAAAAGTTATTCTTGGTAAGTCAAGTTTTGTGGGAGTAGGTGGAAGGGGCATTGGTCAGGATACTAAGGTAATGGGTCTCTGGCTGAACACTGGCAGCTTGAAAAGCACAATGTATCACAGTATCTCAGAAGGGAGGGGCCTATAATGTTGTGTTCAGAATAACAACAGTCTGCTATGCATCTCAGGATTTTCCTTTCTCTTCATCCTTTCATAATTACCCTTCTAGAATCCTCTAACCTATTAAGCAGCTTCTGGCCATGGTTACCTTGATAGGAACCATATCATAGCAAACCTCTAGCTTTTGAGTGTTTTTTTAAACATCTAGTTTTAATACATACTTTTTAAATGTCAGATTAGTAATGCTTATAGTGTATTCAATCATCCCACAGTTGTAAAATTGCCAAAGTGAAACAAAATCAATCATGGAGATGAGTACTGTCCTCTGTCTCTTCCTCACCACACAGCCCCCAAAAAGTTGTTAGTTGAACTTCCCTCAACTGCACATAATGCCAAAAAAATTAGAGTGAATGTGTATTTCTTGATTCCTTCATACCTAGAAAGTGTCTTTCCATCACACTACCTCCAAGAGGAGGGAGCTGACAAAGTGTTCACTAGTGACTTCTGTTAAAGGCCATGCCTATTTCCTTTGTGTGTTGTTGGGTGGGAATTGACTTTGCTGCTTTAAATCTAAAGACCATATAGTATGGTCATTGGACTTATATCCCTTGGTGTTAGACATTTAGTTTACAGAATTGTGCTAAGATATTTAGAAAAACAGAATGGAACTGCAGTGATAAAAACCAATGTGGTTCCAAAACTAAGTTCGACATCTTTTAGCTGTTACACTTTTCTTTTAAAACTGCCATAATTTATATATTTATATTTCTCTGCTTTGTAACTGAAATTTCATATATGCTTGTCTAGTATATTTTTGTTTACACAAAGAAATATTTTGTTATGTGCTACTAAGAAAAATGATGCGCTGCTTGCAAAAGTGAAACTAATCATTGTCCATCCAGAGGTGAGCTCCCAAACACCTCAAGTCCCTGGGAAAGGAGTGGGGGTGGGAGGGGCCAGGGGTGTGGTCATGCTGTCAGAAAATCTCATACCCAAGCCTTGAATCAAGAGAAATTTTCAGTGGAAGTTCAATCCATCAGTACCAATATTTAGTCATCAAGCTGAGGAAGTAGCTTGCTTCTCAAATCTTGCACAACACATGTGCCACCACTGGGAGCAGTCATTTCCCCCTCTAAGAGCCCAAGTGTTGCTTCTGGTGCTGTCTATGAATCAGAAGAAAAAGCACCCCACCCTCACTTTCCCACACCCAAATTTCTTCCTCTTTCACTTTGCAAACTGGCTGTGAAATTATCCTCAGGACTAAAGGTACACAACACGGGCTCCAAACACAAGATCACAGTTGAAGCTCAGTCACATGAGGGGTTGGTCCAGTGAAGTCCTATTGTAGACCCGGATCAAGATTAAAGATCCAGAATGGCCTTCAGGGGCCAGGACTCTAGAACCAGACATCTCATGGTGAAATCTGCCTTGCCCACTTGAACTCAGAAATTCAATGCAAGCAGCACATTTCTAGCTCGAGGCATAAGGATCAAGTTACAGGGCAACCCTGGAAGCCAAAATTCTCTGTTCACAAGAGACACTAAGTTTCTCTACCTGGGATAATTGCTTTCTTGAAAATGTGTCAGTTATGGGGAAAAATCATTCTCTGATAATTTTTCAAGGGCTGTGATTGGGCTTAGAAACAAGATGGGATATTTTCCTGACAGACTTGAAAACTGGTGTTTTCCTCACCCTTCAGTAAAGAACTGTGGAATCCACTGGGACACATACGAGTGTGGAACCACTACAGAGGATCTCAAGTGCTCCCTGGTGGATAACATCATCTATTGTTCACAGGGATCCAGGACTGTTTCAGACCCAGGGACAGCTGTGCCCTCTTTTCCTATTACATTTGTAACTCTCAGCTGAATTCTATATTTGCAGTAGCCATGCCAGTGTTAGGAAGCCATGTAGCTTTGCATTTACTCTTGAAAAGAATAAATGATAAATTATTTCATTTCACATTTTACTGGGAGTTCCTCACAATGAATACAAGGTCATATCACACAGTGGTGACTACCTGCTTGCTAATATGGTTGAACTCATCTTGCAGCTGCCTCATGAGTCACAGCAGCTAAGCAAAGTATCTCCAACCTAAAGAAAGCTCCCAAGATCACCCTTGTCAGCACATCAGACACATTCTGCCAGAAGACAACAGATCCATGAATTTCTCCCTTAAAATCTTCTTCAATTTAATTCTCTTTTCATTTCTCATGATGCCATATCATTGGTTGGGAACCTGAGGCAGAAATTGTGAGAACATTTATTTAAAAATTATTATTGTACCCTATGCCTTTCTGTTCACTGATTATGTTTCAGGTGGGACTGTAGGTCATGCCCCACTCCTCTTTTATGAGCTGATTGTGTCCAAAAGACTGGAATTTTTTTGATACCACAGTCAACAGGTATCCTAAAACAACACAATAAAAAGAGATATTTTGGAGGCTCTGTAGGAGGAATCTGGTAAAATGTCTGGTCTAATTTCAAAGAAGCAGGATGTGACATAAGAGCAGTTATATGTGTATGGGTAACCATATCAGAATCCCTATATACATAAGAAAAACTCTCAGAATTATGAGACTAATCAGAAAAGCTTTCTGTGAAACAAGAACTAGAGCTTCTTAGCAATAGAGGACAGATTCATAAATTAATCCAAAAGGATCTCCTCTAAATTACTGAATCAAAAGTGGGCTTATTCAAACATTGAAAACCAGAGAAAAACATTTGAAACTAGCTTATTATTATTCCTCTGGGTAGTGTAGTTGCAATTATTTAATTAATTTTTAAAAATTACACAGACATTTTTGGACCAATTGCATTCACCAGTAAATGAAATCATTGAGGCCTCTCATGTTCAAAGACTGTATTTTTCAAAGTAGCTAACTATATATCTTACATTTTCAAGTACTGTGTATTTATCTTTGAGTAATTCTACGGGAAAATTTTATGTTAAAATTATATTATGTATTGAGAGTCATTTTGAAAGTTTGCATTAGGCCAGGTATTTTAAAAATGCTTTTTTCTATTTGAAAGGTACCAAATGTGTGCATGAAAAATATCATCAATATCTTATTAATGAGTAGAGTCCATATCATACATTTAATGTAATTTCCTCCAACCCACACTATTATTATTTTGAAAGTATATTTTTATTCTAGAATGTGAACTTAGAAAAAATCATGCACATGAAGACTCCACATACAATGGCCTTCCATCAACACACTACAATATGATTGAAGCTTTGTAACAGATTATGAGATACTATCATCATACTATGACCACTAAGCATGGTCCACAGTGTATATTTGGTACACATTGTTCATCTTCTCCCATTATCAACATGTTTTGCTTGGTGTGGAGACTTCCCATTTTTCATTGCTCCTCATGTGTTTAGTTCTTTCACCCATAATCATCAATTTGACTCCTGGTTTATTCATAATACGTCTATATTTGGACCAATACCTCAAAACAGAATTAGAGCTTCCTGATCCTGTTTGTAAGAAGAGATCCTTTTTTATTTCATTCTTGTGTATTCTATTCAGCTTGCTCATCAATTTAGGAGAATTCTATTCAAAAGTTTCCTTCCCACATGCCCCTCCTCCCCCTGGCATGAAAAGAATGGGCAGTTATATGTTCAGGCCATGCCCACCAGGAATATTCATAGTGGATAAGGGGTAAGTGGAATGACGGTGCCTGTTGTCAGGTGCCACCAGGCATTGTATTTCCTTAGACCCAATGTCAAGGTGTAGCCTGCTCTTTCCCTTTCAGCCTCCTCTGCCTGGAGCCATTTTGGAACCAAGGGCCTGCAGGCTAATTTAGCATTCCTTGAACAGGTTTTCCATTCCTGAGTAAGGAAGGATATATCTATTGTTATATGGATTTGGATAGAGAGACTCATCATTGAGGTGTAACTATTTTCTCAATTTGGAAGTCATTTCTGCTTTGACACTTGGAAGACTGAGATCTGAGGAGGACCTTTTGTAAACAAGGGGGTTTTACTAATAATCTCATTAGGGTTGAATACCAATTTAATTCTCTTCTCTTCTGAGTCTGCCTCTGACTGGTTGTAGTTATTTGAAATTCCTTGAAAGTGATTTTGACCTAGAATAAGGGGCATGCTGGCCATGTTCTGGGTAGACTTAAAAACAACAGGAATCCATTCTTCTGATTGAACAGAGAAGGCTCTAATGAACTTGTAAATGTTCTGCAATGACCTTCTGGACATTTTTCTCCATTTTCTTTCTCTCTCTCTTTCCCTCCACTCCACTGCTCCCTTTGGCTGCTTGCTCTGATGCCTATTGGAAGAGTTGTGTGATGATCAGGATTTTGTATCAGCATAGAAAATAAGCACCTGTTTTTAATTTACCAAGGACTAGATGGCAAGATGGTGTTAGTGTAGGAGGGCACACACTGCAAGCTCCCAGAGCAAGGCAGATTGTGGACAGGGTCCTGCCTGGGGGTCTGTGCTGCGCATGCATGGAGTGAGAAGCTTGGGACATCTATCTGCACAGATCGACGGCATGGATGGAACGGTAGAGATTCGTGAGTTTTAAGCCTGCCTGTGGTGGTTGGCATGGACGTCTGAGCCCCATGCTTTGGGAAAAATAAAAGGAGCTGATTGGAGGTGCAAGTCCCAGGGCTCAGCAACTAGGTGACAGGGCCTAGTGGGAGGGGGCATTCTCTGAGGGGGACTCTGGTAAAGGGGTGAGAGAGTATTATTTTCTGGGGATTTGGCTGCCTGGAGCCCCTTGGAACTTTGGTGAACAGAACAGCTGGAGTGAATTGGCACTGGCGGAGGGGAAGGGGGAATCTGTTCAGGGAGGGAGTTGATTTTCCTAGCTGCCCAGGGATAAGCCCCAAGTCCCCATGGAGCCAGGAAAAGGGGTCACTCACCAAAAGAGGGAGGGTTCTGGTGAAGGACAGTGAAGGGAATTTTTTTTGCCATCAATTTGGCTGCCCGGACCTCCTCATAGCTTTGGGGAGCAGATAAGCTTACTTGAAGCAGCACCAGGCTGAGAGGAGAAGCAAATCTGTGGAGGAAACCTGATTTACCCAGCAACCTGGTGATGCTGGGGTGGAGTCGGCCATCTTTAGCATTCTGCACTAACATCAGACCTCCAGCTACTCTGGGGAGTCCAGGAAGTGGGACATGCTTGATTAATTTCCATGAGCCCAGCTAGGTTCCCCTCTGTGAGGGGGGTGGTCTAGAGGAGGACTTATTTTGGGTCCTGTATTTCACCAAAAAAAAAAAAAAGAGAGAAGGTCACCTCAATACATGAAAAATAAATTCTTTTTAATTTAGTTTAATAGCTAAAAGGTGTTTCAGGATGTGCATATAGAACCCGGTGGGAAAATTGATTGATAAACACAAGCAGGCAGAGAGGATCCATGTGGACCCTAGGGGAATCATAGATCCTTCTTAGCTCTGTTTGACTGCTTGCCTGTGTGGTTCTTTGGTTTTTGTCTGTTTCTTTGTTGTCTCTTGCTTTCCTTTCCTCTTTCCTCCCCCCTTTCTTTTTCTTTCATTTTTTAAAAATTTGGTGCTGCTAGCTTGTCACTTCTTTGCTGTGCCTCTTCTTCTGTAATTTCCCACTCTCTGTCAATATTGATTTTGTATTCCAAACTATCACTTGTCATTCTTTCATCTTTATGCATTCTGCTTTCTGTTGTGGCTCTTATACACCACATTTTTTTCATATGCCCACAACTTAGGGGTGTCAATTTCTATTCCATCTATTTTGTTTTCTTCTTTTTTTAAATTAGTATTAACTCTTTCCTTTCAGCCCTTTCTTCACTATTTCTCTCCCTCCTCATAATACTATCCTTCTAATCACTATATATATATTTCTTTATTTATTTTCCCAGTCCATTGTAGGAACTCCACCTTTTTCCTATTACTCTACACTGCATACATGATTTAAATATTCATTTCATTAAGTCTCATTTGGCCCCTCTTCTAACTTTTATCAATATTACTATTACACTTCTTCATTCCTTACATCTTTTGACTCCTCTGGCCCTAATATTTTGCCTTCAAGGGAGCATAGAAAGAAGCAAGGAAATAAAATAAGAAGAAAAAGTGTCAAAGAGAAAACTTAACACACACACAGAACCACCAGCTAAATAAAACTCTAGAGCAAAGAGAGAAGCTAATCAACTGAATAAACCCATCAAGATAATATGATGACCTGAGGGCAACAAAAAATTACAAATGACACTGAGAAACAGGAAAACATGGACTAGCCCAATGAACAAACTGAAAACCAGGAAGTGATGTAGAACATTTAACAACTAATCAAAGCTATCCAAACAAATATCATGGGCAAACTTAAAGAAGTGAAGGAAGAGATTAAGGATATAGAGAGGACACTGGGAGAATTTACTGAAGAAATTGCAAACATGCCTAAAAATATAATGGATATGATGGTGAACAATGGCACAATCCAAGAAATCAAAAAGACACTAGATTCACATAACAGCAGATTTGAACAGTCAGAAGAAAGAATTAGTGATGTGGAAGACAATACAGCTGAAATCAAAGAAACAGTAGAACAGATAGACAAAAAGATAGAAAAAATCCAGCAGGCACTCAGGGAATTATCTGACAACACAAAACACACAAAACATACACATTATGGGCATCCCAGAAGGAGAAGAGAAGGGAAAGGGAACAGAAGGAGTGTTGAAGGAAATAATGGCTGAAAACTTCCCAACCATATTGAGCAAGATGGATGAGCAGATCCAGGGAGCACAGCGCACCCCAAATAGTATAAATCCCAACAAGCCAACTCCAACACATATACTTGTCATATAAAATGTCCAATGCTCAAGACAAAGAGGAAATACTCAAGGCAGCAAGAGAAAAGAGAACTATCACATGCAAGGGAAGGACAATAAGATTAAGTGCTGATTTCTCAACTGAAACCATGGAGACAAGAAGACAGTGGTATGACATACTCAAAATACTAAAAGAAAATAACTTCCAGCCATGAATTCTCTATCCAGCAAAATTGATGAAAAGTTCAAAATATTCACAGATAAACAGAAAATAAGAGAGTATGTCAATAAGAAACTTGCACTTCAAGAACAACTAAAGGAATCTCTACACGTTGAAAGGAAAAAACAAGCGAGAGAGAGTTGGAGGAGAGTTTAACAACAACTGAAAACTCAAAAAGAGAAACAAAACAACATATGACATACATTAACCAAAAGAAAAAAGATACAAGTAAGAAACTCGTTACAAGTAATAACACTGAATGTTAATGGATTAAATTCACCAATCAAGAGACACAGATTGGCAGAATGGATAAGGATATATGATCCATAAATATGCTGTCTACAAGAAACCCACCTTCGACCCAGGGAATCAAGGAGCCTGAAAGTGAATGGCTGGAAAACTATTTTACAAGTGAACAATAGCCAAAAACGGTCAGGAGTAGCTATGTCTAATATCAGACAAAATAGACTTTAAATGCAAAATTATTGTAAGAGACAAAGATGGATACTATATATTAGTAAAAGGGGTAATCTCTCAATAAGAGAGAACAATTATCAACATTTACGCACCTAATCAGGGTACTTCATAATACGTGAGAAAAACTCTGGAAAAATTAAGAGGAGAAATAAATGCCTCTACAATTATAGCAGGGGATTTCAATATGCCATTATCATCATTAGACAGAACATCTAGATGGAGAATCAATAAAGAAACAAAGGTTCTCAACAATATATTAGAGGACCTGGACTTAATAGACATATACAGAACACTACACCCAAATACAGCGGGATTTACATTCTTCTCGAGTGCACATGGATCATGCTCCAAAATTGACCACATGCTAGGACATAGAACAACTCTCAATGAATTCAGAAAGATTGAGATACAAGGAAATTTCTCTGACCACAATGGAATGAATTTGGAAATCACTAAGGGCCAGAGAAACAGGTTAGGCACAAGGATATGGAAGTTAAACAACACACTCTTAGAGAAACAGTGGGTCAAGAAGGAAATCTCAAAAGAAATCAGTAACTACTTGAAACAAATGAAAATGACAACACAACATATCAAAACCTATGGGATGCAGCAAAAACAGTCCTGAGAGGGAAGTTCATAGTCATAAATACATATATTAAAAAAGAAGAAAGAGCTAAAATTGAAGACCTAACTGCACACTTGGAGGGATTGGCAAAACAACAACAAACTAAACCTAAAGGAAGTAGAAAGAAGGAAATAACAAAGATTAGAGCAGAACTAAATGAAATAGAGAATAAGAAAGCCCTGGAAACCTTAAACGAAACCAAAAGCTGGTTCTTTGAGAATATCAATAAAATTGACAAACACTTAGGCAGACTAACAAAAAAAGAGAGAACAGATGCAAATACATAAAATAAGGAATGAGCAA
>JAKSZT010054203.1:195869-275336 GCA_026826555.1 Tolypeutes matacus
TGAACTCTGGTCTATGCTTGGTGGCAAGGCCCCAGGATGTGTATATCCATATTGGGTGATGTGCCACACTGATGAAGGATGTTTGTTTGCGATGTTGTGGGAGGTGTGGGAGGTGGGAAACATGGGAATCCCATAATTTCTGTGAAATATTTAGGTAATCTAAGCACCTTTTAAATAAATATATATATGTAAATAAATAACATTTATGAAGCTAATGCACATATATGCATATATATATTTATATATGTTTACAAATATTAGTATGTATTGTGAAAATTTTGATTTTTACCCACAATAAAAAAAGAAAAAAAGTAAAGAAAATGCTGCAATAATGGGCAGCATTATTTTTAAAATGGTAATTTTTAAAATGCTTAACCAGAATGTAATGGGTTGAAGAACCAGTGAAAACAACCAGGATAATTTGAAATAATTGGAAAGCCCATCTGTACATAAACTAAGAGAAATCTCGAGTTCTGATGCATGAATTAGTGGTAAAAAATTGAACACACATGAGTGTGGAAGAATTTGTGAGAGGAGCAGATCTCAGAACAAACTGCAAGTGAACTTTTTCTCAGGGAGAAAGATATCCTGAATTGCACAGTCACAGCCGCTTCCTTAAAACATTGGCAACAAGTTGCACACACTGGAGGTGTAGATTCTTTGGGGATTCATATTCATTCCATTCATATAGTTTCTCTCCAGTATGAATGTTGTAATGTTTAATGAGATACTGTGTCTGGCTGAAGGCTTTCCTACATTTCTTACATATATAGGGTTTCCCTCCACTATGAAATTTCTCATGGTCAGTGAGATTTGATTTGCTACTGAAGGCTTTCCTACATTCCATACATATATAGGGGTTCTCTACCATTTATCTTCTCTGGTGTGTAATGAGGCTTGATTTCTGAAAGAAAGCTTTCCTACATCCATCACATTCATAGGGTTTCTCTCCAGTATATATTCTCAGATGGTGAATGAGGTTTTCCTTCTCCCTGAAGTCTTTTCCACATTCATTGCATACATAGGGCTTTTCTCCAGAATGAATGCTTTGATGTTTAATGAATGATTGTTTTTGCCTGCATTCTTTTTCTGCATTCTTTACATTCATTTTGTTTCTCTCCCATATGAGTTTTTTCATGTTCTGTGAGATATGATTTGTACCTAAAGGCTTTTCACATGCCCTACAAGCATATGGTTTCTTTGCAGTATGAAATCCCTTGTATCTGAGATTTGACATTTGAATTAAAGCTTTCCCAAATATATATAATTTCTCTTCAGTAAGAATTTTGT
The DNA here is from genome assembly GCA_026826555.1 of Tolypeutes matacus. Classification (NCBI taxonomy): domain Eukaryota; kingdom Metazoa; phylum Chordata; class Mammalia; order Cingulata; family Chlamyphoridae; genus Tolypeutes; species Tolypeutes matacus. Next base: position 197,160 of record JAKSZT010054203.1, read on the forward strand.
GATGAATAAAGAGGTTTTCATCAGGTTGAAAACTTTCCCACATGTATGACATTACTGTCTTTGTTCCCCTGTATGGCTTTTAAAATGAGGAGTAAAAAATGATAGAAGATTATGTCCATATGGGAGATGGCTCAAAGCCTGCTCTTCTCTTACTCTCCTTTGTTAACCTATCTTTCAGACAATGGTTCTCAGAGACTGCTCACTTTCCTCAATTCAGATCAGTGAGGTCATATACTGTTCATCCTTCAGTGCCTAGCTTGCTGTATGTATTGTGAGAATTTTGATTTTTACCCATAATAATAATAAAAAAAAAATGATAGTAAATAGCAGCCTACATTCAGGACACTCATGTGGTTTATCTCTAGTTTGAATTTTCCCATATTCCATGAGGTTATGTTTCTGATAATTGCATTCCCATGTTCATTACAATACTAACTAATGTATGAATATTTCATGCTCAATTAGATTTAATGCCTGGCTGAAGGATTTCCAGTATTCCTTACATACACAAGGTTTTACTCCTGCATTTCTCTTTTTTGTGACTCTAGCTTTCCAAAATTCATGAAATTCCAAATGATTTCTCTGAAGGATTAATTCTCAGGTATCTCGTGAGGTTGAATTTCCAAGAAAACTTCACACTCATTACACTTAAAGGGGAGGACTACCATGTGGGGCAAACTGGCAAGCATGGTGCAAATTCCTTCCAAGTTAAGTTACATTCATAGAAGTGTTATTTTGAGGAAACAGTGCTTGTTGACACAAAAGATTTTCCCAATTTTCTAACATTCTCTGCCTTCATCTTAAGTCTGTACTGCTGTAGAAGTGGATATAGCTTTGCTCACAAGCCTTTTGTTATGTGTTTCTTTCTGCTTCTTAATGTCCTATGCTTCTTCATAGTTTCTGGGGTGCAGCAAAAGCAGTGCTACAGCGAAATTTATAGCATTGAATACATTCATTAGGAAAGAGGAAAGATCCAATATCAATCATCTAAGTGTCCAATTTGGGAAGTGCAACAGTGTCTCCTTTTTATTTGTCCTGTCATTCATGGCTGTTCTTGCTTCAAATGAGCATCACATCCAGTTTGGTGACTTCATAACTAGGAAATTTGGAAGTGATACAGCACTTTATTAATGATGGGGACAAAACAACACCCCATAAATCAACCCTGGAACATTCAGGTTTCTGAAGGATAAGAAAGGCACCGCTTCCAAAGATGCATTGGTAAGGTGGCCCCAGAACAAAGGCCAAAATGGCAACCCATGAAATCCTGAAAATTTCGTTTTGGACTGAAAATTTTTATTAATTTTTTTCCTTCTATATATTTGAATGAGATGCATTATTTAATATTCTGTAAAGTTTACTGGGGAAATTATAACACTTTTGATTGCCTTCCCAAATCCACACTTATTATTTGTTATTGACTTATGAAATAATGTATCTTAAAACATTTTATATCCTATATTAGTCAGCAAAAGGGGTCCTGATGCAAAATATCAGAAATCTCTTGGTCTTTATAAAGGGTATTTATTTGGGGTAGAAGCTTCCAGTTACCAGGCCATAAAGTATAAATTTCTTCCTTAACCTAAGTCTGTTACCCTGTCTTTGAGCAAGACAGCTGTTGACATTTGCCAGGGTTCAGGTTTATTGTGTTCCTCTCTTCCCAGGGCTGCATTTCTCCCTGGGCTCAGCTCCTCTCTTTACTCCTCAAGGTCGGCTGTAGTCTATGAGGCTCTCTAAGCTTTGCCTCTCTCCACAAGTCCAGCTGTGAACTGTCAGTTGAATGGCTTGTCTCTTTTCCCCTGGGCCTCCTGTCCTTGCTCGTCAGTACTCCATCAACAAAAACTACTCCAATTCTGTCCATTGCCATGTCTTTTTATGTTTGAGACCCCACCCACTAATGGGCGGGGCTCAAGGATCCTACGGACTGTGGCCCAGTCAATGCCTTTATCATAACATAATCATTCACAGATTAAGAGACCAGTTTACAAGCATCATCCCATAAACATTTTTGGAATTCAAAATGATATCAAACTGCTACATATCCAGTTACCCATCTTATGCTATATATTATTTTATGTTGTTTTTGAACACTTTATTGATGTCCTAGTTCCCGGATATCATTATAAGTTTATCCATTCAATAGTCATTTAGGTATGTGAATTTAATTAACAGATATTGTTTTTCAATCCATCCTGAATCTTGACTCTTCTGAGAATATATTTTTCTGCCTGAAGAATATTCTTTTACATTTCTTTTAAAATGAGTTGCTTCTAGCAAACTTTATTAGTTTTTACTCCTCTGTAAAAGTATTTATTTTGCTTCTTCCTGAAGCATTGAGATGAATTAAATCTCAGGCCATCTATGAAGTCCACTGCTGTTGAAAGCACCCTTAGGATCGAATTTCTCCTTTATGTTGTAAATGTAATCAGTTCTTTAGAGAAGAAATTAGGGGCTTTCAGTTTTACAGCCTGCTTCCTGCCCACCAAGCCCAGGCAAAATCTGTGTGCTGTGGCTCTGGGGATGGAAATGATTGCACACCCCTGTATTACACACGTGATTTTGGAGCTAAGATTTGGTGGAGAAAGCACAGTATATTGTGTTCTTCTTGGGACCTTTCTAAGGACCAGTGCAATGTTGGTCAGCACCCCATTTTGCTCAATGATTGCCACACCCAAAGTACAGCCACTGCTCAGGAGTTCCCATTTCTCTGAGACTTTGGAGCCCATCCTGATCCCTGTGCCCTGGGTTAATGTCATTATTTGAGTCTTGTGTGGACCCCAGAGAAGTAGGTTCTTACTAACCTATTGCTGTGTGCGTGAGCCTTTTATATGTGGGACATTTTTGTTAGATTCACATAAGGGAACTTTCGATTATGGCACTTTTTGTTAGAATGATTTAGTTTATTTAAAGGCCTCTGATTAGTTTTCAGGCACCAGGATGGACCCCAATCATTGTGCTGAAGTTCTACATACATGGAACACAGAGAGAAGAGTGCTGCATGTTTACCCAGACATGTGGGAGAGGGATCCAAGATCTCCTACAGCTGTGGAGAGACACAGATACCCTAAGAGCCTGAGGGAGAGGCCAGAGTCTGTAGTCATGGAGCAGCTTTAATTTGAAGACTTCCAGGCCAGAGGAGAATGGAGAGGTGTGGAGCAATTGTGTCTGATGGCCCACTGCTGAGCTCTGGGAGAAAGTGAGTTTGGAGGAGAAGGCATAGAGAGACAGGCAGGGCCAACATTTTGCCTTGGCAGGATTCCTGCAGCACCTGACCCTTGCTAAGACAGCATTTTAGATGATGACTTGATTTGGACATTTTCACAGCCTCAGAACTATAAGTTTCAAACATAATAAATTCCAATAAAAGCCAAACTACTTCTGGTATTTTGCATTGGCAGCGCTGGGGAAAGTCAAACAACTGAGGACATAGAGTTGGAGAGCTGCCCTGTGGTGCTGATGCTCAGTGATTTCACCTTTGAACTATGGGTATCTCTAGACTAGGCAAGAATGGATATGAGTAAGATGGAGGGGGAAGTGCTCGTGGCCAGGAAGGCCTGCAAGACAGGGATTCAGGCAGGGGTGTCACAGGGTTTGGGGACTAGTATAAAGTCACAGATGCCCCAGTATGATGTACTTGCCCCAGGCAGTGGTTGGCCAGGTGGGCAGGGGCATATAAAAGCATGGGACCTGTGGTCTGGTGCAGCAGAGAAGTCAGGGCACACAGAGGTGTCTCTCTGCTCCTGCTTCTTTTGAACTTCCCTCTTTCCCTTGGCCTCCCACCTGGACCCTCTGAGGAGGCTGCTCTTACTGTATCCCTCCTGATTCTCAGGTACAGACTCGGGTGTCCTGCTTCCAGTTCTACATTCACCTTCTCCAATTTTGGGGCAACTAAATAAAGAGCAATGCCAAGATCAACATGTTGGTGTCAGGAAGGAAATGTCAAATTTCACATGACAGCATTGACCACAGCAATAACACCACCAGAATGAGAAACATTAGGCCAGTGTCCATAATAAATAGTACAGGAATCCCAGAAAATCCTGGGACATAGGGCTTAAAAGAATAGAAATGAGGTTGTGAGATACTGCAATGTTTGCAGAAAACCTCAGAAGGTGCAGATGCCAGATATTTCTCAGATTAATTAAATATGTAATTTTCAACACATTTTTAACACTGTTGAAAATGATGCAGACCTCTTCAATCCAAGAAAAGAATGGAGGTGTTGGATGGGAAGAAGCTGATGTACACCTGAAGAAGCTGGAATTTAACATTTGCTCACTGCAGTTCCCCCAAACCAGAGAGGGAACCAAATTCTCAGAAACCCATTGAAAACCATCATCATAGGTTCAGGCTCCACAAAGGAGTTCAGGGAAAAATCCCTGGTCAGTACTCACCGCCTAATTTAGTGATGTGAGTCACTCTAGCGGGTCTAACCTGGGGAGTAAGCAGCAGGAGGTCTGTCTTCTGCTGTGGTGCTAACAGCCCTCTAACTGGACATGTGAAGAGAGCAGTGTGGCCTTCACATGGTCGCATCCATGTTCTTCATGCTCTGTGCTCAATTCTGCTGAGGGAAGCCTCCACCTGTCCAGACAGCTGGGGGTCATGTGGAGGGGAGTGAGCACTATTCTTTATGGGTGACTATATTTGCAAAGATTGAGGGAAGTGCCTCCACACCCAGTAATGTTGCAGATACAAATACTACCTTCAAATCGATCACTTTGTATGATTTCATTGTGTACTATTTTCATTTTATTTAAATTATAACCAAATTATCCATGCAAAGAGTATAAATATAATTTATGTCTGTTATGGCAAAGAGCCAAATTCATTCTCTAGTCTCAACCACCATTCTTCCTTCCTCAAAATTATCTGCATTTGCAGATTCTTTTTGGGTACACATTCCTGTTTGTTAATACATGTATTCTCTAGTATCATCAATCCCACAGCCTATCATATATGAGAATAATATGGGAGTACAACTTAAGAATATAAATACATTTTTTAACTTCTTAAAATACTTGAGATTAGAAGTATATCTCATAATTTTGAAAGGATCATTTCTGATTTAAAATAATAAGGAAAATTGGAGTTAAGTAGAAAGCAGTACACTACACTGCTGTAGTTCAGTGGCCCTTAAACTTGAATCCACATCAGAATCAGGTGAAGAAACTGAAAAAATATAAATGGTTGTGGTGCCTTAGAAGAAAATGCTACAATAATGGGCAGCATTATTTTAAAAATGGTAATTTTTAAAATGCTTGCCCAGATTGTAATGGATTGAAGAACCAGTGAAAACAACCAGGATAATTTGAAATAAGTGGAAAGCCCATCTTTCCATAAACTAAGAGAAATCTTGAGTTCTGATGCATAAATTAGTGGTAACAAATTGAACACAGATTTTTGTAATTCATCTTGGAGGTAGATGGTGCCAGGAATGATCCAAAGTAAGTTTGGGATCTGGGGACTTCACTATATGTGTTATGCAGGCAAATTTATTTAGGCTGAAGCTCCTTTTATACTACATAGTTGATAACAAAAGTAGGGCATTCTTCATTAGTTCCTTAGCTTGGTACGTGAGAGCATTGCTTGTTTCTGTGTTCCCAGACAATCTTTCTTGGGAATTCAGATCATTACATCTTAATGGTGTGTTCATTCTGCTCTGCCTTTTCCAATTGATGTTTGCAGTACTCAGTGTCCTTGGAGACATTTACTAATGTTTCTCTGCCAGTAAACATGCTTTTTAAATTCTTAACCCTTATGCTCCTGGTCTCAGTATCTTTTCCAACAATTCCCCCTTCTTTGTTTTTTGTCCAGGGTGACTGTGCCAGTCTTAGTTTACCCTCCTCTGAAGGTCTTACCCATCCCTGGCCACCAGCCAAGTTCCATGGACAGGAGTTTCTGATTCAAGGGTTTTAAGCAGAATCAAATTATTAGCATGGCTGGCCTTTTCAAACCTATTAATATGGAACAGCAGGGCTTTGTGTATAACTCCTAATAACTTAAAAGTAGCAGACTACCAATTATCACCACATTGAAGTTAGCAAGTACAGAGGTTGATTTCCACCAATATAAGGGGTTTATTTTATTTAATTGTTCTGTCACTGATTGCCAAAATTTGTTACCTGAAAGCATTGTAAGTTGATTCTGAGACATGCTCAAAATCCTTTTTTGAAAATCTGTAATTTTTATAGAAAAATTTGTTTAATGACCTATTAAGTGATTTTTAATTTTTCCCATTCATAATTCTAATCATTGTATGGGAGATGAGTGATACAAAAAACACTTTCATTCCAATCACACTTCAAACCTCGTTTTAAATTTAGATTATATACCTGATCTCCCATTTGTGTAACAACCATCTCTAAGTCATTAAGCCTATTGTTAATCTGCCCATCAATATATGCCTGACTATGCCATAACTCACTAGCATTTTTATGCCAATTTCTAACATATTGTCATGTTTGGATATTCTCACGTAGGGCAGTTTCTGACACAGCAGCAACTGTAATCATACCTAAAAGCCCTACTACAGCAGCTATAATTAATCCAATTAAATGTTTGGTTCTTTTCAAATATTGATTTAGAAAGTGCCAAAGGATTTCTTTCTCAGGGGAAGACTGCCAACAGTGATTCATATGAACCCAAAGCCATATTCCATGATGCCGTTGTCCTATTAGAATGACAGTAGAACTTTCCTGTAAAACAGACTTTTTTACACAAGTGTAAAGGGAGAAATTGCTGCAGAAAAACCCTGTTTGATTCATGCTCACTTTTCCAACTATAAAAACAATGGGATTCCTTACACATACTGTAAGAAATTAAGTGTATTTTTTTTTAACTGGTAGTATTATTTTTACTGCCATGCCATTCAAAAATTGGGCTAGTTCCAAAAAATAATTTCCACAAATTCTTTTTAGTTTTGTTAGTTAAGTGTCCCATACTTGTGGGATAAACCTTCCCTGATGAGTCCAATTTAGTGACGTTTTTATACTTATGACATCCCCAAAATTCCAAAAATAACAATGCTTTCATTAGTTGTTTTGTTGGATTATTAATTTTTCAACTTATGTTTGTGTTTACATTAGGTTTTGGAATCCTTATAAGGTCCCAATTGATGACAATTCTATGGGAATTATTAAAGAGCACAACCTCAGATGAAACATGGCATGTATGCCATTTAACATTTTGTACTATGGTTTTTGGGTTGTATACATAGATCGATGAATCCTATGCAGATAGTTCATTCAAGAAAAGGCAAGTTTAAATTTTCAATAAATTTCTCTTCCTCCTCAGGTTTTAATGGAAGGCAAGAATCAATGGGCCCAAGAAAATGAAAAGTCTAATTAATATAATCAGGGTAGGATTTGTTCACCCAAGTCAACAATTCTAAAAGATGTGAATTAGTAATATAAGCCCAGTATGTATAATTATGTGAAGGTGTACTACTAACTGCTGAGGTTGTCAAGGTAATCATAGCAAAGAATAACTGTGTTAAAGTGATATTCTGACTTTTAGAAGTTATCATCTTTTCTGCTTCTTGTGTCAGCTTCCTCAGCTTGTTTATGTCTAGGTTTCAGATTTCTAGATGGGACCCAAAGCTGATCTCCTTTATCAGTAATGACAAGAGCAAAACCTCGACCCTATATCTTAACTTAATTTCTGCCTTTTCCCATTGATTATTATCTTTATGCTTTCAATAAACTAGTTGTCCAATATTTGTTTCTGTATTTTTGCCTTATTTTTGCAAGAAATGCTCTGCTGGTGATGTATATGATTCTGACCTTTGGCTTAAAAAATTATTGTAAATAAGGCTTGATATAATTGTTTTTGCACCTCCCTATTTCCCCCTGTTTTGTTTTTGTAGCATTAATAAATAGAGGTTTAACTGTTAATTTTTTATGATAACTATACATACATTCACAGTCTTACTAAATCAGGAGATACACTGAGATACTTGACTTACTTTTGTCTAGAGTCCTGGATAGATACAAGATAAATGTTAATATATACTTAGTTTAATAAGTTATATTGACAATTAGGGTGAGAAACAAATAACATGACTAATTAAAAGATTAAGTCAATATGGAACAAAGTTACAGAATGAAAGATAAGTAGAGCAGTCTTACATATATACTTACCAATATTTAGCTTTTAGCTGGAAAGTGTTGGATTGTTGAAGTAGCAACTGATGTTAGCATTTTGGTTGACTGTGTTTAGGATTAATGAATTTGATACTATAGATGCCAACTTGTGAGTATTTTGCTAATTCCTGAGGAAGGGGCCAGCCTCCTCAGGAAGGAACACAACACTCTCTGGACAGTACATTTTAAGGTTTATGCATAAATCCCTGGGAGAGTGGCCAGCTCCCCCAGGGAGGAATAAAACACCCATTGAAATGCACTTTATTTTTTTTAATTTTTTACAAAACTTCCATGATGTGCTTACTATTTTAATTACCAATATTTTTCCTGAAATGTGAAAAGTGTTAACTAGCAAGGCATTGGCTTGTTGATTAACAAAGTTTTCTGTATGATGCTTTACTTTTAGGCTTGAATAAAACTTGCCAGACTTGTTTTTTAATACATTTAGTTTCAGGACTGTCAAAACTCAAAAGAAGAGATTTACATATACATTTAATAAAACACATTTACCTGTAGTATACAAGTTATTAAATAACTTAAGTATGCAAAGTAGTGTATTAAAGTTTCGATTAGTATTTAAGTATATTATACAGAATTCATAACTTTAGTAGATTATACAACAGACATCCAATGAATAAACTTTTATTTCTTAAGCATTTAAGATTCTTAGTAGCATGAATAGAGTGATCTCAATTTCTTTATTTTGTATTGTTTGAGGCATAGATAAAATCAAATTAGTATTTCCTATTTGGACTGTGGGGTAATACATTAACTTGTAATTTTAATACTTGCATTGGTTTTGTTGTTAACATTATAATTAGAATTGGGGATGTTCCTTACAGTGTTGAATATAAACTTGATTTATTGTTGGCTACTTACAGGAAGGGGTATGTGGGCTGGGTTGACTTGGTTTAGAAAATGTTAAAGAAAGCTTTAGCAAGTTTTAAAACAAAGTGAGAGTGACATAACTGGATTTTTGTTGTTGTTGTTGTTGCAACAAATAGCAATATTTGGGAGCACTACAGGCTGCAGGGGTGTTATTTTATTGTACTGTATTTTACTGTAACACATTACCCTGGCAGCCTTTAATGGCTGCTTTCTCCTTGTAGTTATAACTGAAAATTATGATTAATAACATCATGTTTTATTTACTATTATATTGAAACATTATTATATTTTCAGGAATTTTATATACTTTTAAAGTATTAATATGAACTTTTTATTCATATAACTTTAATTGGTATAAAATTATAAAATTTCCTTTAATTATACAACAGTTTTATATACTTTATTCAAGTTATATCATATGAACTTAACTATTTTCAGTATTTTCCTTTTTTTTTTAGGTTAAAGACCAACTTATATGTGACAGTTTGAAATAATAGCTATGATTCAGGATTTGACTTTGAGAAAGCAGGCTCGAATATTGTGTTCTTTTTAAAAGTGATAAGACCTGTTTCTCCATGGAAATGATAAGGTTAAAGTACAAGAACCTATTTTGATCAAACAGACTTTATTGCATACTGAATATTTTGGATAAAAATTTGTAAACTTTTACCAGAACAGAATACTGACTTCAGAAACTTTGAGAAACAATAAAATTTTAACTTTATATTATTACATTGTTTGACATTAAAGCTTTCAAATTTTATAGATAGACTGCTCAAATCTTACTTAGCTTTGACCCTGAGCATTCTTTTCCCACATGCCTTTTGCACTTCTTGTATTTATTCAGGCTATGTCCCACATTTTACTTTGTTTAAATAACTAGTCATTTTATCTTTGGATAAAATTGCTTTGTTTTCTTTAATAATAAAAGCACATTCTATACACCTTCCATACTTATGTTACCACAATGATTTTGGCAACTATTTCTAAGCAAACTTTTGACAAGACATAATTACCATCAACATTAAATAAACTTGCTAGAATAATGCTTTAATTTGAGTTTAGCAATTTTTATTATTTTAAACTAATATCCATATTTATTTATTAATATAAGTACTTATACAATTTTTGGCCATTTGAATAGTGCTCTTATAATAATTTTCATTTATCAATTTAATTTTACCATCCAGAGGTATCAAAATATACACTGACACTGAACAAACACACAAATACAAAAGAGAATTATGACACACTAACAGAAACATAATGCTTACTAATTTGACCCATAATTTTCACTCCTTTGGTATGGCAGTCTTCAAGCCCTCCATCATTTCACTTCTTTGATTTTACTGTTTTTAAGATTTTTTCTGGAATCTGTGTTAACTGTAGTATATAAACTTGTTCTTTGAAACACTTTTGTTCATAATCAGCAAGCAGCCAGGACAACTTAAACAGCATAATTACAGTTAAGATCTAATTTAGAAGTTTATACAGATATTTAACATGTATATTTTCGATTAGTACTCTTTCGGTGTACACTTAGGCTCAAAGTTCAGATTTCTGGGATAAGCCCTATAATTCTTCTTCTTAATTTTGGGTATACCCAGTGAAGGAGTAATAAACTTTGTTTCAGTTGAGGAAGGATCGACAGCTGTACTGCTTTTGGTAACTGCCTTAACTTCTGTTACAGGCTGGAGTGAACTGCTCTGTTGCTGACTGGGTAGATTTGAGCAAGGCTGGGAAATGCATTTGGAAGTTTCTCAAATTATTAATGAGACTACCTTTTTTTGATATTTAGAATGGCATTCCTTGGCCCAGTGTAACACTTTTTGGCATTTTGGACAAAAAACGAGTTGGTATTGATTTATTATTGCCCCTAATGGAGCTCTTACACTAGTTTTCACTTGGAAATCTTTTTTCATATGACCTGGTTTCCCACATTTAAAGCAATTTAAATGAGTAATCATAGGATTATGTCCCTTTAGATCAGCTGGAAGAAGGTTCATGTTATAAGTATTGGGCCCAATGTTTTGTCATATATTTATATAATCCTCTAAAGTCCTTCCATTTGCCTTTATTGGATATAAAGTCTTTTTACACACACTGTTAGCATTATCAAATTCTAAAATCAGCATTTCTTTAAGATCAATTTGAGTTACTGTCTTGTTGACTACATCTGCCAGCTTTGTTACAAATTCAGCATAGGATTCATTATTTCCTTGAACAATTTTTGAAAATGATTATACAGCCTGTCCAGCGGTGGAGATTCATCACCAGGCAGCTAGGCAGCACAATCACACTTGGACAATGGCAAAATCATCATATTGAGCTTGGTGAGAAATCCCAGCCCTTTGATCTCTTCCTAATATGTGTTCAGCAGTAATAGGCACTGGTGGATTTTGCTATTGATTTCATCATCTACAGTGTTAGATTTATCAGTCCACCAAGTTTTAAATTGAAAAAAATCTGCTGAATTAAGGACAGCTTGAGCTAACAAATCCCAATCCCAACGTATTAATCTGTTTGCTTGTGCCATTTTTTGCACCAGTTCTTGAGTATAAGGAGTATTTACACCATATTGAGTGCATGCTTTTTAAAATTTTTTGATAGTTTTAAAAGGAATAGGAGTATGCTCATGTTGTACACACCCTTGGGGATTGTTAGCATCTACTGGAATTTGAGTTACTGTTACTGGAAATGAAAAAATTTGCATAGTCTCTGAATTTTCTTCTCTACTTCCCTGTGCTATATTTTTCATAATTGAAGAGTATGGTGCTGGCACAAAAATAAAACTTTAGGACGGTCATCAAATGTTGTAGGAGGCACAGATGCTGGTTCAAAAGACAATAAATTATCTTTTGGATCAGACGTCTTTACAACTGCTGGAAAAGTTACATAAACTTTTTTCTTTTTTTCTTTCTATTAGACATGGGTTTATCTGTTTTTACCTTTTCATTAATTTTTTTCATATATATTTTCATTAAAATCATCATTAGCTTGTTCTGCTATAATTTTAGCAATAACAATATCGATTTTAATATCTTCATTTTCATCTGACTGTAATACTTCAAAGCAACAGAAAAAGAGTATACAAAGACCATACATAACAATGTTTCTGTACAAGAGAAAATTGTTTTAGTAACTCTAAGGTCATCACAGATAACCCTGTATTCTTTAACAGGGTTTTCAAAACTTGGGAATATTCCTCTAACCACGTCAACTGATTATCCATTTCCCTGATGATCAAGATTATTCAACTCATCAACAGAATGCCAGGACCGTCCGACCCAGCAGTCCATCTTTCCATGTCACTGATAGAGAGAAAAGAGTAGTCATGCTCCACATGGGCACAATCTGTTGTAATTCAATGTGGAGGTAAAGGGTTCCAGGAATGATCCAAAGAAAATTTGGGATCAGGGGACCTCACTCAATGTGGAATGCAGGCAAGTTTATTTAGGCTGAAGCTGCTTTTTATACTACAAAGCAGATAACAAAATTAGGGCATCCTTCACTAGTTCCTCAGCTTGGTACGTAAGAGGGCTGACTGTTTCGGTGTTCCCAAACAATCTTTCTTGGGAATTCATAAAATAACATCTTAGTGGTGTGTTCATTCTGCTCTGCCTCCTCCTACTGATGTTTGCAGTAGGCAGTGTCTTTGAAGACATTTACTTATGTTTCTCTGTCACTAAGCATGATTTTTAGATGCTTAACCCTTTATGCCCTGGCTCTCAGCATCTTTTCCAACAATAAATGAGTGTGGAAGAAGATGTATGAGGAGCAGATTTCAGAACAAACTGCAAGTGCAGTTTTCAAAGAGGAGCAAACATACTGAATTACACAGTCACAGCGGCTTTCTTAGAAGATTGGCAAAAAGTTGCACAGACTGGAGGTGGAGATTCTTTGGAGATTCACATTCATTACATTCACAGGGTTTCTCTCCAGTATTAATGTTGTAATGTTTAATGAGTTTCTGCCTATGGCTGAAGGCTATACCAAATTCCTTACATGTATTGTGTTTCCCTCCACTATGAATTTTCTCATGGTAAGTGAGATTTGATTTGCTACTGAAGGCTTTCCTACATTCATTACATATATAGGGTTTCCTTCCAGTTTGTCTTCTCTTATGTGTAATGGGGCTTCATATCTGAATGAAAGCTTTCCCACATCCATAATATTCATGGGTTTTCTCTCCAGTATGTATTCTCAGATGGTTAATGAGGTTTTCCTTCTGACTGAAGGCTTTTCCACATTCATTTCATATAGAGGGCTTTTCTCCAGAATGAATTCTCTGATGTTTAATGAACTAGTGCTTCTGGCTGAAGCTTTTCTGCTTCCTTTATATTCACTTTGTTTCTGTCCACTCTGCATTTTTTCATGTTCTGTTATATATGATTTGTACCTAAATGCAAAACTGATTGTCTTCATTCTTTTTTCCTTACATAGATTCCCTCAAGCTTAAGTAAGCATGATGCAAATTCTTCAAAGTGAAGTTACATTCATAAAAGTGTTATTTTGAGGAAAAAATGCCTGCAGTCAGAGAAATTACTTTCCCAACTTTCTTACATTCTCTGCTTCCATCTTAAGTCTGTACTGTTGTGGAAGTGGATATAGTTTCACCCACAAGCCTTTTGATATGTGGTTCTTTCTGCTTCTTAATGCCCTATGCTTCTTCATTGTTAGTGAAGTGCAGCAAAAGCAGTCCCTAGAGGGAAATTTATAGCATTTAGTGCATTCATTAGAAAAGAGGAATAATCGAATATCAATCATCCAAGTGTCCAATTTGTGAAGTGCAACAATACCTCCTTTTTAATTGTTCTATCATTCATGGTTCTTCTTGCTTCAAATGAGCATCATATCCAGTTTGGTGACTTCATAACTAGGAAATGGGGAAGTGACACAGCCATTGAATTTGATGGGAACAAAACAACACCCCATAAATCAACCCTGGAAACTTCAGTCTTCTGAAGAAAAAGAAAGTTGCAGCTTCCCAAAATGCACGAGTAAGGTGGCCCCAGAACAAATGGCAACCCAGGAAATCCTGAATACTTTATTTTGGACTGCCTATTTTTGTTCAATTTTTTTCTCTTCTATTTATTTGGACGAGATGCACTATTTAATATTCTTTAAAATTTACCAGGGATGTTATAACACTTTTGCTTCTTTTTAAAATCTGCACTTATTATTTGTTATTGACCTGCCATATGATGTATTTGAAAACATTTTATATCATGTATTAGTCAGCCAAAGGGGTGCTGATGTAAAATAACAGAAATTTCTTGGTCTTTGTAAAGGATATTTATTGGAGTAGAAGCTTACAGTTAACAGGCCATAAAGCATAAGTTCTTCCTTCACCAAAGCCTGTTACCCTGTCTGGGGCAAGACAGCTGCCAACATTTGCCAGGGTTCAGGCTTCTTGGGTTCCTCTACTCCTAGAGCTGTGTTTCTCTCTGGGCTCTGCTCTTCTGTTTCCTCCACAATGTCAGCTATGGACTCTGAGGGTTTCTAAGCTTTGCCTCTCTCCACAAGGGCAGCTGTGAACTGTCAGGCGAATTGCTTGTCTCTTTTCCCGGGAGCCTTCTGTCCTTGCTTAGCAGAGATACAACATCAAAAACTACTCAAGTTCTGTCATTTGCCATGTCTGTTTATAATTGAGACCCCATCCACCAAGGGCCGAGTTCAACACCCACTGACTCTAGGCCAGTCAACACCCTTATCATAACTTAATCATGCCAGATTAACAAACCAATTTACCAGCAAAATCCAATATCTCTTTTTGGAATTCATAATGATATCAAACTGTAACATATCCATTTACACTTTTTATGCTATATATTATTTTATGGTGTATTTTAGCACTTTACTGATGTCCTAGGCCATGGATATCATTATTACTTTATCCATTCAATAGTCATTTATATATATGAATTTAATTAATAGATATTCTTATTCAATCCATCCTAATTCTTGAACCTTCTGAGGTCATTATCTTTCTGCCTGAAGAGTATTGTTTTGTATTTCTTATAAAGTGAGTTGCTGCTAGGAAACTGTATTAGTTTTTACACTTCTGTAAAGTATTTATTTCACTTCTTCCTGAAGGATTGAGATGAATTAAATCTCAGGCCCTCCATGATCTCCAATGCTTCTGAGAGCACCCTTAGCATAGAATTTCTCCATTCTATTGTAAATGTAATCCATTCTTTGGAGAAGAAATTAAGGGCATTCCGTTTTACAGCCTGCTTCCTGCCCCCCCCACCCCCAGGCAATATCTGTGCACTATGTCTCTAGGAATGGGAATAATGGCACATCTCTCTGAGTTACACACCTGACTTTGGAGCTAAGATTTGTTGGAGAAAGCACAGTATATTGAGTTCTTTTTGGGACCATTCTAGGGATCAGTGCAATGGTGCTCAGCACCCCATTTTGCTCAATGATGGCCCCACCCTATGTACAGCCACTGCTTCATGAGTTCCCATTTTTCCCAGACTTAGCAGACTCCTCCTGATCCCTGTTCCATTGGTTAATGCCCTTGTTTGGGTCTTATGTGGAACCATGAAATGTATGTTCTTACTAACCCATTGCTGTGTGCATAAGCCTTTTGTATGTAGGACATTTTGTTTAGATTCAGATAAGGTACTTTTTGATTAGGTCTCTTTGTGATAGAATGCTTTAGTTTATTTAAGGGCCTCTGATTAGATTTCAGGCACCTGGATTGACCTCACTGTGCTGAAGTCTTGCATGCATGGAACACACAGAGAAAGAGCACTGCCATGTCTACACTGACATGTGGGAGAGGGCTACAAGATCTCCTACAGCTGCAGAGAAACTCATTAACTCTGAGAGTGTGATGTAGAGGACAGAGCCTGGACTCATGGAGCAGCTTGAAGCTATAGGCATCCAGGTGAGGGGATAAGGAAGGGGTGTGTGTAATTGTGTCTGGTGGGGACTGCTGAGCTCAGGGAGAAAGTGAGTTTGGAGGAGAATGCACAGAGAGACAGCCAGGCCCAACATTTTGCCTCAGCAGGAGTCCAGCAGCAGCTGACCCTTGTTAAGACAGCATTTGTGATGATGCCTTGATTTGGACATTTTCACCACCTCAGAACTGTAAGCTTTAACCCTAATAAATTCCAAGAAAAGCCAACCAATTTCTGATATTTTGCATTGTCAGTGCTTGGTAAACTGAAAGAGCTAGTGACACAGGTTTGTAGACTGCCCTGTTCCCAAATGGCAGAGTTATGCTGCTGTCCAGTGAATTCACTTGTCAACTGTGGGTGTCTCCAGACTAGGTGAGAATAAGTACTGTTTAGATGGAGGGGGGTGTAGTCTTGACCAGCAAGGCCTGCAAGACAGGGACACAGGCAGATGAGTCACAGGGTTTGGGGACTAGTATAAAGTCACAGATGGCCCACTATGATGTACCAACCTCATGCAGGGGTGGGCCAGTCAGGAGGGTCAGATAAAAGCATGGAACCTGTGGTCTAGTACAGCAGAGGAGTCAGGGCATAGAGAAGAGACTTCCTGCTCCTGCTCCTTTTGCCCTTCCCTCCTTCCCTTGGACTCCAGGATTGACCCTCTGAGGAGTGTGTTCTTACTGCACCCCTCCTGGGTAACAGGCACAACTCAGGTCTCTTGCTTGCAGTTCTACATTCATCTTCTCCAATTTGGGGCAGCTAAAGAAAGAACAATGCAAAAATGAAACCTGCTGGTGTCAGGAAGCTAATGTTAAATTCACACTACAGCATTGTCTACAGCAATAACATCACCAGAATGAGTAATACTAGGCCAGTGACCCTAATAAATAGTACAGGAATCCCAGAAATTCCTGGGACCTAGGGCTGACAAGAATAGAAGTGAGATTGTGAAAGGGTACAATGTTTCCAGAAAACCTCAAGGGGACAGATACCAGATACTTCTCAGACTAATTAAATATTAAATTTTCAACACATTTTTAACAGTGTTGAAATTGATGCAGACCTCTTCAATCTCAGTAGAGAACAGAGGGGCTGGATGGGAAGAAGCTGATGAACAACTGAAGAACCTGGGATGTAACACGTGGCCACTGCAGTTCCCCCAAGACAGAGAGGGAATGTCCTGTTTGGGAAACAAACTCTCAGAGCCCCAATGAAAACTATCATCTATAGCAGGGGACTTTAATACACCATTATCATCATTACACAGAACATCTAGAAAGAATCAACAAAGTAACAAAGACTCTCAACAATACATTAGAGGACCTGGAGTTAATAGACATATACAGAACAATACACCCAAATACAGCAGGATTTACATTATTCTTGAGTGCACATGAATCATACTCCACAATAGACCACATGCTAGGCCACAAAAAAACACTCAATGAAATCAGAAAGATTGAGATTTTACAAAGTAATCTCTCTGATCACAATGGAATGAAATTGGAAATCCCTAAGGGCCAGAGAAACAAGTTAGGCACAAAGATATGGAAGTTAAACAACACACTCTTAGACAAGCAGTGGGTTAAGGAGGAAATCTCAAAAGAAATCAGTAACTACCTTGAAACTAATGAAAATTACAACACAGCATATGAAAAACTATGGGATGCAGCCAAATCTCTTCTGAGAGAGAATTTTATAGCCATAAATGCAAATATTAAAAAAGAAGAAAGAGCTAAATTGAAGACCTAACTACACACTTAGAGAAATTGGAAAAACAACAACAAAGTAAACCTAAAGGAAGTAGAAAGAAGGAAAAAAACAAAGATTAGAGCAGAACTAAATAAAATAGAGACTAAGAAAGAGCTAGAAAAAATAAACAAAACCAAAAGCTGGTTCTTCCAGAATATCAATAAAATTGACAAACTCTTAGCCAGACTACCAAAGAAAAGGAGAGAACAGATGCAAATACACCAAATAAGGAAGGAGTAATTGGCTATACGTACTGACCCCACAGAAATAAAGAGTATCATAAGAGGAAAAAATATATGCCAACAAGAATGATAATTTAGAGGAAATGGACAAGTTTCTAGAAATGTGTATACAGCCTACATTGATGAAACAAGAAATTGATGAACTCAAAAGTCAAATTACATGTAAAGAGATAGACTCAGTCATCAAAAACCTCCCAACAAAGAAGAGCCCAGGACCAGATGACTCCACAGCTGAATTCTACCAAACATTCCAGAAATAGCTAATGTCAATTCTACTTAAGCTCTTCCAAAAAATAGATTTAGAATCATTATTGCCTAACTCATTCTATGATGCCAAACTTGCAGTAATACCCAAACCAAACAAAGATACCACCAGAAAGGAAAATTACAGACCAATTCCTTTAAAGAACCTAGATGCTAAAATCCTCAACAAAATACTTGCTAGTCACATTCAACAACATATCAAAAGGATTATACACCATGACCAAGTGGGTTTTATCCTGGGTATGCAAGCATGTTTCAATATAAGAAAATCAATCAATGTAATACACCAAATAAACAAACTGAAAGGAAAAAAATTTACATGATCATCTCTATAGATGAAGAAAAAGCATTCAAAGAAATACAGCACACCGTCCTGATAGAAACACTGCAAAAGATAGGAATAGAAGGAAATTTTCTGAATATGATAAAGGGGATATATGAAAAACCCAAAGCTAACATCATTTTCAATGGTTAATTCCTAAAAGCCTTCCCTTTGAGATCGGGAACAAGAGAAGGATGCACAGTATCACCACTCCTATTTAACACTGCCTTAGAAGTACTTGCTTGAGCATTGAGGAAAGAAAAGGATATAAAAGACATCCAGATTGGAAAAGAAGTAAAAATTTCATTATTTGCAGACGACATGATCCGATACATAGAAACCCCAGAGAAAGCTACAACAACGCTTCTAGAACTTATAAAGTTGTTCAGCAATGTTGCAGGCTATAAGATCAATGCTCAAAAACCAGTAGCATTTCTGTACAGCAATAATGAGCAATTGGAGGAGGAAATCAAGAAAAAATTACATTTAAAATAGCAACTAAAAGAATCAAATACCTAAGAATAAATTTAACTGAAGATATAAAGGACTTATATACAGAAAATTACACAACACTGTTAAAGGAAATCAAAGAAGACTTAAATTAATGGAAAAATATTCCCTGTTCATGTATAGGAAATCTAAACATCATCAAGATGTCTATCCTACGCAAACTACTCTACAGATTTAATGCAATACCAATAAAAATCAACACTACATTTTTTAAGGAAATGTAAAAACTAACCACAAAATATATTTGGAAAGGTAAGAGGCCCCGAATTGCCAAAAACATATTGAAAAAAAAAGTGAAGTTGGAAGTATCACATTACCAGACTTTAAAACATATTACATAGCTACAGTGATCAAAACTGCATGGTATTGGCACAAGAATAGACCTAGTGACCAATGGAATTGAATTGAGAGTTCTGATTTAGATCATTGCATATACAGTCATCTAATATTTGACAAGGCTACCAACCCACTCATTTGGGAGAGAATGGTGTCTTTAACAAGTGGTGCTTGGAGAACTGGATGTGCAGATCCAAAAGAATGAGAAGAATACCATTTCACAACTTATACAAAAATCAACTCAAGATGGATGAAAGATGGAAATATAAGGACCAAAATCATAAAGACCTTGGAAGATAATGTAGGACAGAATCTACAGGACCTTGTAATAGGAAATGGTTTCATGAACATCACAGCAAAAGCATGAGCAGCAAGAGAAAAAAATAGATAAATAGGATCTCCTCAAAATTAAAAACTTCTGCACTTCAAAGGATGTTATTAAGAAAATCAAAAGGCAGCCTACTCAATGGGAGAAAATACTTGGAAACCATATATTTGATAAGAGCCTAATATACTGCATATATAAAGAAACCCTACACCTTGAAAATAAAAAGACAAACAACCCATTTAAAAAAATGGGCAAGTGACCAAAAAAGACACTTCTCCAAGTATTGTAATTCAACATGGAGGTACACGGTGATGGGAATGATCCAAAGAAAGTTTGGGATCAAGGGACCTCACTCCATGTGGAATGCAGGCAAGTTTATTTAGACTGAAGCTGCTTTTTATACTACAAAGCTGATAACAAAAGTATGGCGTCCGTCACTAGTTCCTCAGCTTGGTATGTGAGAGCACTGCCTGTTTCTGTGTTCCCAGATAATATTTCTTGGGAATTCAGACATTAACATCTTAGTGGTGTATTCATTCTGCTCTGCCTCCTCCCACTTATGTCTGCACTATCCAGTGTCCTTGGAGACATTTACTAATGTTTCTCTGCCAACAAGCATGCTTTCTAAATGCTTAACCCTTTATGCTCGGACCCTCAGCATCTTTTCCAACAATTCACCCTTTTTTGTTTTTTGTCCTGGGTGACTGTGCCTGTCTTAGGTTACCCTCCACTGGAGGTCTTACCCATCAGTGACCACCAGCCAAGTTCCATGGACAGGGGTCTTGAGAGTTAAGGGTTTTAAGCAGAATCAAATGATTGACATCACTGGTCTTTTCATCCCTATTAATGCAGGACAGCAGGGATTTGCAAATGACTCCTAATACAGTTAAGAGTAGCAGAGCACCAATGATCACCACACTGAAGTTAACAAGTACAGAGGTTGATTTCCCCCAATGTAAGGTGTATATTTTATAGAATTGATCTGTCACTGATTGCCAAAATTCACTACCTGGAAGCATAGTAATTTGATTCAGAGGCATGCTCAAAATCCTTTTTTGCAATTCTGTAGTTTCTATAGATAAATCTGTGTGATGACCTATTGAATGATGTTTAATTTTTTCCCATTCATAGTGGGAATCATTGTATGACAGAGGAGTGATACAAAAAAAAAAAACTTTTATTCCAATCACACTTCAAACCTTGTTTTAAATTTAGATTATATATTTGATCTCCCATTTGTGTAACAGCCATCTCTAAGTCATTAAGCCTATTATTAATTTCTCATCTATAATATGCCTGACTATGCCTTAACTCACTAGCATTATATGCCAATTTTTAACATATCATTGTGTTTGGACATTCTCATGTAGGGCACTTACTGGCACAGCAGCAGCTGTAATAATACCTGTAAGCCTTAATACAGCATCTACAAGGAATTCAATTAAATGTTTGGTTCTTTTGAAATAATGATTTAGAAAGTGCCAAAGCATTTGACTCTCAGGGGAAGACTGCCAGAAGCGATACATGTGAACCGGAAGCCATATTACATGATGCTGTCATCCTATTTGAACTGCAGTAGAACTCTCCTGTAAAACAGGTTCTGATACACAAGTGTAAAGGGAGCAATTGCTGCAGAAAAACCATGTTTGATTAATGCTCATTTTTGCTAATATAAAACAATGGGATCCCTACACATACTTTAAGTAATTAAGTGGATTTTCTTTTTTAACTGGTAATATTAGTTTTACTGCCTTGCCATTCAAAAATTGGCTAGTTCCCAAAAGTAATTTCCACAAATAATTTTTAGTTTTGTGAAGTTTAGTGTCCCATAGTAGTGGGATAAATCTTCCCTGATGAGTCCAATTTAGTGATGTATTTATACTTATGATGTCCCCAAAATTCTAAAAATAAGGATAGCTTTCAATAGTTTGTTTTTGTTGAATTACTAATTTTTCAACATATGGTTGTGTTTATATTAGGTTTTGGTATCCCAATAAAGGCCAAATTATTTACAATTCTATAGGAATTATTAAAGAGCACAACCTTCCATGAAACATAGTATGTATGCGATTTATCACTTTGTACTATGATTTGGGGGCTGTATACATGGATCCATGGATCCTATGCAGTTAGGTCATTCAATAAAAGGCAAGGTTAAATTTTCAATAAATTTTCCTTCTTCGTCAGGTTTTAGAGGAAGGCAAGAATCAACTGGCCCAGGAAAATGAAAAGACTGATTAATATAAACAGGGTAGTATTTGTACCCACAAGTCAACAATTCTAAAAGAGGCAAATTAGTAATATAAGCCCAATATGTAGAATTATGTGAAAGTGCACTACGTACTGCTGTGGTTGTCAAGGTAAGCATAGCAAAGAATAACTGTGTTAGTGTGAGATTCTGCCTTTATAAGTTACCTCCATTTCTCCTTTTTGTGTCAGCTTCTTCGGCTTGTTTATGACTAGGTTTCAGATGTCTGGACAGGACCCAAATCTGGTCTCCTTTATCTGTAATGATAAGAGCAAAACCTTGACCCTACATCCAAACCTAACTTCTGCCTTATCCCATTGATTATTATTTTTAAGCATTCAATAAAATTGTTATCCAATATTTGTTTCTGAATTATTGCTTGATTTTTGTCAGAAATGCTTTGCTGCTGATGTATATGATTCTGTCCTTTGGCTTAGAAAATTTATTGTAAATAATGCTTGATATAATTGTCCTTGCACCTCACAATTTCACCCTTTTTAAATTTTGTAGCATTTATAAATAGAGGTGTAACTGTTAATTTTTTGTGATAAGTATACATTCATTCACAGGCTTACTCGATGAGGGGATACACTGATATACTTGGCATATTTTTGGCTAGAGTCCTGAATAGTTACAAGATAAATGTTAATATATATTTATTTTAATAACCTTATATTGACAATTAGGATGAGAAATAAATAACATAACTAAATAAAAGATTAAGTCAATATTGAACAAAGGTACAGTATGACAGATAAATAGAGCAGTTTTATATATTTATAATTACAAATATTTAGCTTTTAGCTTGGAAATGTTAAAGTAGCAACTGATACTAGAGTTTTGGTTGACTGTGTTTAGGATTAATGAATTTAATACTTATAGATGCCAACTTGTGAGTATTTTGGTAATTACGGAGGAAGGGGCCAGCCTCCTCAGGAAGGAACACAATACTCCCTGAGCAGAACATTTTAAGGTTTATGCATCAATCCCTGGGAGAGTGGCTAGCTCCTCCAGGGAGGAATAGAACAACTGTTGAAATGCACTTTTTTTTCAAATTTGTTATAAAACATCCTTGATGTGCTTACTATTTTAACTTAAAATATTTTTCCTGAAATGTGAAAAGTGTTAACTAGCAAGGCATTGGTTTGTTGATTAAGAATGTTTTCTGCATGATGCTTTACTTTTAGGCTTGAAAAATACTTACTAAACCTGTTTTTACAAAAGATATTTATTTTCATGACTGTTCAAAACAAAGACATAATATACTTAATAAAATACCTTTATGTGTAACAAACAATTTATTAAATTATTTATATATGCAATGTACTGTATTAAATTTTTTATTAGTATTTCAGTATATTTTACATAATTCATAACTACAGTAGATTATACAACAGACATCGAATGAATAAACTTTTATTTCTTAAGCATTTAAGATTCTTAGTAACATGATTAGAATGACTTCAATTGTTTTTTTTTTATTTTGTATAGTTTGAAACATAGGTAAAAATAAATTAGTATTTTCTATTTCGGCTGTGAGGTAATACATTAACTGATCATTTTAATACTTGCACTGGTTTGGTTTTGTTGTTACATTATAATTAGAATTGGGGCTGTTGCTTACAGTGTTGAATATAAACTTGATTTATTTTGGCTATTTTACAAGAAGGGGAATGTGGCCACCCTGACTTCTTTAAGAAAATATTTTTGAAAGCTTTAGCAAGTTTTAAAAGAAAGTGATAGGGACATAACTGGATATTAATTTTTGCAACAAAATAGCAATATTTGGGAACACTGCATGCTGCAGTGGTGTTATTTTATTTTACTCTAATTTACATTTATGCAATACCCGGGCTGCATTTAATGGCTACTTTCTTCTTGTAGTTAACTAAAAATTATGATTAATAACATTATATTTTATTTACTAGTATATTGAAATATAAGTATATATTCAGGAATTTTATACACTTTTAAAGTATTCATATAAACTTTTCATTCCTAAACTTTAATTGTTATAAAATTAGAAAATTTCTTTTAATTTTACAACAGTTTTAAATATTTCAACTGATATCACATGAACTTAACTATTTTTAGTATTTTACTTTTTTTAGGTAAAAGTCCAAGTTATTTGTGACAGTTTGAAATAAAAGCTATCTTTCAGGATTTGCCTTTGAGAAAGGAGGTTCGAACATTATGTTCTTTTAAAAAGTGATGTGGTGGGAGGTGTGGGAGGTGGGCAACATGGGAATCCCAGTGGGTTCCGTGTAATATTTTGGGTATCTAAACACCTCTTAAAATATATTGATATATATATATATAAATAACATTTTTGTAAGCAAATGCACATATATGCATATACATTTATATATCATTTTGCAAATGTTGGTACGTATTGTGAAAATTTTGATTTTTACCCACACAAAAAAAAGTGATACGACCTGTTTATCCATGGAAATCATAAGGTTAAAGTACAAGGAGCTATTTTGATAAAACAGAATTTATTACATACTGATTATTGAGGAGAAAAACTTTTAAAACTTTTTCTAAAACAGTCTACTGACTTGAGAAATTTTGAGAAAGAATAAAACTTTAACTTTATATTATTACATTGTTTGATATTAAAGCTTTTAAGTTTTTATAGATAGACTGCTTAAATTTTACTTAGCTTTGACCACAAAAATTCCTTTTTTCACAAGCACTTTTATATTTATACAGGGTTTGTCCCACATTTTACTTTACTTTAATAACTAGTTATTTTACCTTAGGATTAAATTACTTTCTTTCCTTTAATAATAAAAGCACATTCTATATACCTTCCATACTTAAGTTACCACAATGATTTTGGAAAATACTTCCAAGCAAACTTCTGACAACATATAATTACCATCAACATTGAATAAACTTGTAAGAATAATGATTTGAGTATAACTATTTTTATTATTTTTAACTAATATCCATATTTATTAATATAAGGGCTTATTTAATTTTTTGCCATTTGAATAGAGCTTTTATAATAATTTTCATTTATGAATTTAATATTACCTTCCAGAGGTATCAAAATATACACTGACACCGAACAAACAGACAAATACAGAAAGAATTTTGACACACTAACAGAAACATAAAGCTTACTAATTTGACCCATAATTTTCACTCCTCTGGTATGGATGTCTTTAAGCCCTCCATCATTTCACATCTTTGATTTTAATATTTTTAAGATTTTTTCTGAAATCTGTGCTATTTGTAATATATAAGCCTGTTCATTGAAACACTTTTGTTCATAATCAGCAACCGTCCAGGATAACTTAAACAGAATAAATACAGTTAATCTCTAATTTAGCAGTTTATACAGATATTCAACATGTATATTTTAGATTACTACACTTTAGGAGTACACTTAGGCTCAAAGTTCAGATTTCTGTGATAGGCCTTTTAATTCCTGTTCTTAATTTTGGGTATACTCAGTGAAGGAGTAATAAGCTTAGTTTCAGCTGCGGAAGCATGAACAGCTGTACTGCTTTTGGTAATTGCCTTAAGTTCTGTTACAGGCTGGAGTGAACTACTCTGTTGCTGACTAGGTAAATTTGAGCAAGCCTGGGAAATGTGCTCACATTGTTTCTCTGAGGGCCTTGAGGAAGGCCCGCTTGGAAGTTTCCCAACTTATTAATGAGACTACCATTTTATGATATTTAGAATGGCATTCCTTGGCCCAGTGTAACCCTTTTTGGCATTTTGAACACCCACGACTTGGTATTGATTTATTTTTGATGCCTAATGGAGCTCTTACCCTAGTTTTGGCTTCACAATCTTTTTTCATATCACCTGGATTCCCACATTTAAAGCAATTTAGATTATTAATCATAGGACTACATCCCTTTAGAGAAGCTGCAAGAAGGTTCATGTTATAGGTATTGGGCCCAATGTTTTGGTATATTTTTATATAATCCTGTAAAGTTCTTCCATTTGCATTTATCAGACTTAAAGCCTTTTTAAACTCACTGTTAGCATTATCAAAAGCCAACATTAGAATAAGCATTTCTTTAAAATCAGATTGAGTTACAGTTTTGTTGACTACATCTGACAGCCTTGCTACAAATTCAGCATAGGGTTCAGTATTTCCTTGAAATTTTCTTGAAAATAATTGTATAGCCTGTCCAGGGGTGGAGATGCTTTGCCAGGCAGCTAGGCAGCACAATTGCACTTGTAAAATGGCAATATCATCATATTGAGCTTGGTGAGGAATCCCAGCCCATTGACCAGTTCCTAATATTTGTTCAGCAGTAATAGGCACTGGTGGATTTCGCTGCTGATTTCATCGTACAAGAATATTAGATTCAACTGCCCACAAAATTTTAAATTGTAAAAATTCTGCTGAATTAAGGATGGCTTAAGCTTACAAATCCCAGTCCCAGTGTATTAAACTGTTTGCTTGTGCCATTCCTTGCACCAATTCTTGAGTATAAAGAGAATTTACACCATATTGAGTGCATGTTTATTTTCATTCTTTGATAGTTTTAAAAGGAATAGGAGCATGCTCATATTGTACAACCCCTTGGGGATTGTTAATATCTGCTGTAATTTGTGTTACTGTTACTGGAAAATTTTTTAAAAATTGCATAACCTCTGAATTTCTTTCTCTACATCCCTGTGCTATACCTTTCATAATTTAAGAGGATGTTGCTGGCACAAAATCAGAAACTGTTGGAAGGTCATCAAATTCTGTAAAAAATGGATCAGTACATACCTTAAGAGGTACAGACCCTGCTTCAAAAGACAATAAATCATCTTTTGGAGTGGACGGCTTAATAACCAGTGGAAAAGTTTCATAAACTCCCTATTTCTTTTTTTTTTCTTTTTATTAGACATGGGTTTATCTGTTTTTGCCTGTTCATTAATTTTTCAGTATTATCATCATTAGCTTGTTCTGCTAGAGTGTTAACAATAGCAGTATCCATTTTAATATCTTCATTTTCATCTGACTGTAATGGTTCAAGAGCAACAGAAATAAGACTATATAAAGACCATACATAACAATATTTCTGTACAAGAGAAAAGAGTTTAGTAACTCTAGGGTAATCACAGGTATCCCTGTATTCTTTAAGAAGGTCTTCAAAACTTGAGAATATTCCTCTGAGTCGACTGATTACCCATTACCATGATGATCAAGATTATTCGACTCACCAACAGAATGCCAGGACCGTCTGACCCAGAAGTCTTTGTTTCCATGGCACAGATCCAGAGAAAAGAGTAGTAATGCCCCACGTTGGGCACCATCTGTTGTAATTCAGCATGGAGGTAGATGGTGCCAGGAAGGATCCAAATAATGTTTGGTATCAGTGGACCTCACTCCATGTGGAATGCAGGCAAGTTTATTTAGGCTGAAGCTGCTTTTTATACTACAAAGCTGATAGCAAATTAGGGCATCCTTATTAGTTCCTCAGCTTGGTACGTGAGAGCGCTGCATGTTTCTCTGTTCCCAGATGGTCTTTCTTGGGGATTCACACAATAATATCTTAGTGGTGTGTTCATTCTGCTCTGCATACTCCAACAGATGTCTGCAGTACACAGTGTCCTTTGAGACATTTACTAATGTTTCTCTGCCAGCAAACATGCTTTTTAAATGCTTAACCCTTTATGCTCTGGCTCTCAGCATCCTTTCCAACATCCAATAAAGAAATACAATGGGCTAAAAAGACCATAAAAAATGCTTGACATCGCTTGCTATCAGGGAAATGAAAATCAAAACTACAATGAGATACCATCTTACACCCATGAGAATGGCAATTATTTAAAAAACAGCAGACTTTAAGTGTTGGAGAAGATGTGGAGGAATAGGAACCCTCATCCACTGCTGCTGGGATTGTGGAATGACCCAGCCACTGTGAAGGACAGTTTGGCAGTTCCTCCAATAACTAACAATAGATCTTCCATGCGGTCCAGCAATTCCATTCCTGGGTATATATCCAGAAGAACTGAAAACAAAGACACAAACAGATATATGTACACCAATGTTCATAACAGCATCGTCCACCATTGTCAAAATTTGGAATCAACCCGTGTCCATCAACAGATGAATGGATAAGCAAAATGTGGTACATACATACAATGGAATGTTACTTAGCTATAAGAAGGAATAAAATGCTAACACAAGGAATAACATGGATGTATCTTGAAGACCTTATGAAGAGTGAAGAAATCCAGGCATTGAAGGATGAACTGTATATGAACTCACTGATTTGAACTGAGGAATGTGAGCAGTTTCTGAGAACCATTTTCTGAAAGATAGGTTTACAAGGGAGAGAAATAGAGGAGTAGGCTGTGAACCATCACCCATATGGACATAATCTATGGTAAATGGATAGAGTATAGTTTCATATTGGAGGATAGGACAGATGGATAATGATATTACTGGGTTTGGTGTTGCAAGGTTCACAGGTCGGTAGATTAAGAAGGGCAGGTTGGAATATGCAGGGCATGTAACTATGAATCTTGTCATCCCATAAGTCAAGACAGGGGAGTGTCATATGCCCGAGGGGGATGGGAGGAAGGAACAGTTAAGATCAAATGTGTTATTTAGTGATCATGGAAAGGTTTTTCATTACCTTACATTAATGGACACAGGACATGGTAAATATCATCAAAATTATTAAACTGTACTTTCTAAATTGTAACTATACTGTAAACCATTGACAAGGATTAGTTGATATATTTTATTATCTGTATAACAGTTATACCAATGCTAAAATCCATTTTAAAAAGGTTTTAATAGGGGTGGGGAAGGGGGAGGGAGGTTGGGCTTGAGGGGGTCTCGAGTATTGTGTGTGTGAATTTTCTATGAATTAAAACTTTGAAAATTAAATGAAAATTTGGGAGGCACTGGGGAATGAGAGTGGGAAGATGTCAAGGTACACCAGACATCTGATTATACAGTGTTGAAGGGAAAAAAGAGTAATTTTTATAAAAGGAAATTTTATTTTGTTTTTCTTTTCCAATTTTTTGCACGTCCAAATCCACAAATTATATTTTATTTTTATTTTTATTTTTTTCTTCTGAGTTTCCTTGTACTTATCTCTTGCATTTAAGCTTATCATTATTATTTCTTTTTCCTATTAATTGTACTTGGTTATTATATGGGCTTCATGTTCAAGGAAGGTTTAGATCACAGAAGGGTTACAATGGGGGTTGCAGAGGATCATTTGTGGGGGTGTCTGGGAAGGGGGATTCATGGAAGTAATTTCATCTGAATATACATGAAAGATATATGAAATTATTCAAATGATCAAGGGATGGGGCATGGTCATGGTGGGTAGACAATCACTCAATAAATGAGGGATTCTGAATTCCCACCATGGAGAGCTCTGCCACATTCTCCAAGGATGCAGCAACAGTTTCCTGAGTGCAGGAACAGTGTCTGGCCAAAGAGGATGGCCCACTGATGGGTTCTTGTTATTGATGACTAACCTTATGAGCCTTTGTTCTTGTAATTGAAATGTAGTCTACTGCTATGTTTGCCTAAGGTTTGACTCCTGAGAACCTCCTTGTTGCTCAAGTGTGGCCTCTCTCTAAGCCAAACTCTGCATATGAATGCATTACCTTCTCCCCAACGTGGGACATGACTCCCATGGATGAGCCTCCCTGACAATGAGGGATTAATACCAAGTGCCAAATGGCAACATGATTGGAAAAAAACTTGAATAAACAGGGAAAAGTTTAAGAGAAATGAGTTCATGTGGCTAAGACACTTCAAAGAGAGTCGGGAGGTCATCCCAGAGATAACGCTTATGCACACCTTTGTAGGATCTCCTAGAACACCAAAGTGGATATCACTCCACACAGAGGGGCTCCTGAAGGTTCTGGAGACACCCAGGACCTACCTAAGTGGGGATAGCCCCAGAGATTTATGCCTTATTAGTAGGCTCTACCTTGGAATCTGTGCTCCTGAGAGTGGCAGAGTTGGACTCAAATAAGTCTTCCCTGCACATGGTCCATCAGTCCCTTCTATTCAACCCTATATGTGATGCTAGAGTTTTTTGGTTACTTCCAGAGACTGGAGCCTTTGGCCTACCTATGTGCCATCTGTGCCTGGAATTCCTGTGGAGCTGCAACTCCTATCCTACAGCTCAATGGACATATCCAAGACACCTGGTGGGGTGATGACGATGGGCAACAGCCATTCCATGGAATGGAGATGGCCTGAAGCTACAGGTACGATAATCTCATCCACTGTATCAATGGGATATAAGCCCTCTCTCACATGAAGTTGGAGTGGACATCACCATCTCAGTACCCTCAGGATTGGGAGAAGAGCTATGGACTAGAATGGACTTAATGGTATTCTGTTGTAGACATATTGTGATTCAAGCAATGGAAGAAATTATAACAGTGAGGTGGAGCCAGTGGCAGCTGGATGCTTTCAGGACAGGGAGGGAAAGAGCAGTTGAAATTCAGGGGCTTATTTGGGACTTGGGGATTGTCCTGAGTGGCGTTGAGTTGACGGATGTAGGCCATTTTACAGCAGCATATACCATGCAGAACTGTGTGGGAGTGAGTGTGGTCTACAATGTGAACTGTGGTCTATGCTTGGTGACAAGACCCCAAGATTTGTATATCCATTGCGGCTGATGTACCACACGGATAAAAGATGTTTATGTGGGATGAAGTGGGAGGTGTGGGAGGTGGGGAACATGGGAAACCCTGTAATTTCTGTGTAATATTTAGGTAATCTATGCACATTTAAAATATATATATACACAAAAATACCATTTACATAAGCAAATACACATATGTGCATATATATTTATATAACACTTTACAAATATTAGTATGTATTGTGAATTTTTTTATTTTTATCCACAATTTAAAAAAAGGAAAAAAAAGAAAGAAAATGCTACAATAATGGGCAGCATTATTTTTAAAATGGTAATTTTTTAAATGCCTACCCAGAATGTAATGAATTGAAGAACCAGTGTAAACAACCAGGATTATTTGAAATAAGTGGAAAGCCCATCTATACATAAACTAAGAGAATTCTCGAGTTCTGATGCATAAATTAGTGGTATCAAATTGAACACAGAAGAGTGTGGAAGAAGATGTGGAAGGGCAGATCTCAGAACTGCAAGTGCATTTTTCCATGAGGAGAAAGACACCTTGAATTGTACAGTCACAGCCGCTTCCTTACAATATTGGATACTGGTTCAAACCCAGAAGAGAATGGATGGTTTGGATGGGAAGAAGTTGATGTATACCTGAATAAGATGGAATGTAGCACATGTTCACTGCAGTTCCCCCAAGCCAGAGATGGAATGTCCTGTTTGGGAACCAAAATTTCAGAGCCCCAATGCAAACCAACATCATAGGTTTAGGACATGCAATGGAGAATAAGGGTAAGCCCTGCTCAGCACTCATAGTCTCAGTTAGTGATGTGAGTTATTCTAGCGGGTCTTCACTGGAGAGTAAGCAGAAGGAAGTCTGTCTTCTCCTGTGGTGCTAACAGCCCTCTAACTGGACACGAGTAGAGAGCAGGGTGGCCTACAACTGGTGACGTCCATACTCCTCATGCTCTGTGCTCAATCTTACTGTGGGAGGCCTCCACCATCCAGGCAGCTGGGGAGGGGGCCGAGGGGAGTGAGCACTTTTCCTTTATGGGTGACTATATTTGCAAAGTGTGAGGGGAAGTTACCCCACAGTAATGTTGCAGATAGAAATCAATATCTTCAAATCAACCACTTGTATGATTTCATTTTTTGTTATTTTCATAATTTCTTTTTAATTATAATGTATTATCAGTGCAAGGAGTATAAAAATAATTTGAGTTTGTTATGGCAAACAGCCAAATTCCTTCTCTAACCTCAATATCCATTCCTCCCTCCTCAGAATTATCTGCAATGGCAGTTTCTTTTGGGTACACATTTCTCTTTGTAAATACATGCATTTTCGAGTTTCATCCATCCCACATCCTGTCACATATAAGAAAAATACTGGAGTACAGCTTAAGAATATAAGTAAATTTTCTAATTTCTTAAAATACCTGATTAGAAGTATATCATCTAATTATGAAAGGATAATTTCTCATTTAAAATGATACAGAAAATTAGAGTGAAGTAGAAAACAGGACACTGTACTTCAATAGCTGTTAAACATGAATCCATGTCAGACTCAGGTGAAGAAACCCAGAAAATATAAATGGTTAGGGTGCCTTCTAAGAAAATGCTGCAATAATGGTCAGCATCAATTTTGAAATGATAATCTTTTAAATACTTACACAGAATGTAAAGGAATGAAGAAACCATGAATACAACCAGGATAATTTGAAATAAGTGAAAAGCCAATCTTTACATAAACTAAGAGAAATCTCGAATTCTGATGCATAAATTAGTGGTAAAAAACTGAACACACATGAGTGTGGAAGAAGATGTGGGAGGAACAGATCTCAGAACAAACTGCAAGTGCACTATTCCAAGAAGGAAAAGACATCATGAATTGCACAGTTACAGCCACTTCCTTAAAAGATTGGCAACCTGTTGCACACACGGCAGGTGGGGATTCTTTGGAGATTGACATTCATTACATTCACAGTGTTTCTCTCCAGTATGAATGTTTTAATGTTTAAGGAGATACTCCCTCTGGCTGAAGGCTATTCCTTACATATATAGTGCTTCCATCCACTATGAGTTTTCTCATGGTCAGTGCGATTTGATTTGCTATTGAAGGCTTTCCTCCATTCCTTACATATATAGGGTTTCTCTCCTGTTTGTCTTCTCTGGTGTGTAATGAGGCTTGATTTCTGAATGAAAGCTTTCCCACATCCATCACATTCATAGGGTTTCTTTCCAGTATGTATTCTCAGATGGTTAACGAGGTTTCCCTTCTGGTTGAAGGCTTTTCCACATTCATTGCACATATAGGGTTTTACTCCAGGATGTTTAATGAAATATTGCTTTTGGTTGAAGGCTTTTCTGCATTCTTTACATTCATTTTGTTTTTGTCCACTATGAATTTTTTCATGTTCTGTGAGAGATGATTAGTACCTAAAGGATTTTTCACATGCCTTTCATGCATAGAGTTTCTTTGCAGTAGGAAATCTCTTTTATCAGAGATTTGACATTTGAATTAAAGCTTTCCAACATATATATGATTTCTCATCAGTAAGAATTTTCTCATGAATAAGGGGGATTTCTGTCAGGTTGAAAACTTTCCTGCATGTATTACATTTCTATGCTTGTTCCCCTGTATGTCTTTTAAAATGAGGAGTAAAACATGAGTGTAAAGAGCAGACTAAATTCAGGATACTCATATGGTTTCTTTCTAGTTTGAATTTTCTCATATTCTATGAGGTTTTGTTTCAGATGGAAGCTGTTCTATGTTCATTAGAATACTAACTAATGTGTGAATATTTCATGCTCAATGAAATTTAATGCCTGGCTGAATGATTTCCAGTATTCCTTAAATACACAGGGTTTTACTCCTGCATGTTTCTTTGATGTGGCTCTATCTTTCCCAAATTCATGAAAACCAAATGGTTCCTCTGAAGGATTAATTCTCATGTATCTCATGAGGTTGAATTTCAAAGAAAACTTCACACTCATTACACTTAAATTGGAGGACTACGATGTGGGGCAACCTGGCAAAACTCATTGTCTTCATTGGTTTTTCCTTACGTAGATTCCATCAAGCTTAGGTAAGCATGATGCAAATTCCTTCAAAGTGAAGTGAGGTTCATAGAAGTGTTATTTTGAGTACACAATGCTTGTGGTCAGAGAAAATGCATTCCCAACTTTCTTACATTCTCTACCTCCATCTTAAGTCTGTACTGTTGTGGAAGTGGATATAGCTTCACTCACAAGCCTTTGTTTTGTGGTTCATTAGGCTTCTTAATGTCCAATGCTTCTTCATAGTTTGTGGGTTGTAGCAAAAGCAGTGCCAGAGGGAAATTTATAGCATTGAATGCATTCATTAGAAAAGAGGGAAGATCCAATACCAATCATCTAAGCATCCAATTTGGGAAGCACAACAATATTTCCTTTTCATATGTTCTATCATTATGGCTCTTCTTATTTCAAATGTGCATCACATCCAGCTTGGTGACTTCATGCCTAGGAAATGGGGAAGTGATACAGCACTTGATTTATGATGGGGACAAAACAACACCCTATTAATCAACCCTGGAACCTTCAGTCTTCTGAAGGATAAGAAAGGTGCAGCTTCCAAAGATGCACAAGTAAGTTGGCCCCAAAACAAAGGCTAAAATGGCAACCCAGGAAATCCTGAATACTTTGTTTTGGACTTTCTATTTTTGTTCAATTTTTTTCTTGTATTTATTTGGATGACATGCACATTTTAATATTTTTTTAAAGTTTACCAGGGAAATTATAACACTTTCACTTGCCTTTCCAAATCTGCACTTATTATTTGTTATTGACTTGCCAAATAATGTATTTTAAAACATTTTATATCCTGTACTATTCAGCCAAATGTGTGCTGGTGCAAAAATAAATTAAATCTGTTGGTCTTTATAAAGGGCATTTATTTTGGTTTAGAAGCTTACAATTACCAGGCCATAAAGGATAACTTTCTTCTTTCACCAAATTCTGTTAGCCCATCTTGGAGCAAGACAGCTGAGGATATTTGCCAGGGTTCAGGCTTCTTGGGTTCCTCTCATCCTAGTGCTGCATTTCTCTCTGGACTCAGCTGCTCTGTTTCCTCCACAAGGTCAGCAGTAGACTATGAGTGTCTCTAAGCTTTGCCTCTCTCCACAAGGTCAGTTGTGAACTCTCAGGTGAATGGCTTGTCTCCTTTCCCCATGAACTTGTCCTTGCACATCAGAACTCCAACATCAAAAACTACTCCAGCTCTGTACTTTGCCGTGTGTTTTATGTTTGAAACCCCACCTATGAAGGGGTGGGGCTCAACACACTACCCACTGTGGTCCAGTCAACACCCTTATCATAACTTAATCATGCCCAGATTAACACACCAGTTTATAAGCATAATCCAATATCATTTTTGGAATTCATAATGATATTAAACTGCTATATATCCATTTACTCATCTTATGCTATGTATTATTTTATGGTGTATTTTAACACTTCGTTGATGTCTTAGACCACGGATATCATTACTACTTTAACCATTCAATAGACATTTAAATATATGAATTAAATTAACAGATATTGTTCTTCAAACCACCCTGAATCATGAACTTTTTCCATTATTTTCTCTCTGACTGAAGAATATTCTTTAATATTTCTTTTAAAGTGAGTTGCTGCTAGCAAATGGTATTAGTTTTTACTCATCTGTAAATCATTTATTTCATGTCTTCCTGAAGGATTGAAAAGAATTATATCTCAGGCCCCCCACTATCTCCACTGCTTTTGAGAGCACACTTAGGGACGAATTTCTCCATTCTGTTGTAAATACAATCAGTTCTTTGGAGAAGAAATTAGGGGCTTTCAATTTTACAGCTTGCTTCCTGCCACCCCATCCCCCAGGCAAAAGCTGTGCGCTCTGGTTCTGGGAATGGGAATAATGGCACAAATCTCTGAGTTACTCACCTGTTTTTGGAGCTAAGATTTGGTGGAGAAAGCCCAGTATATTGAGTTCTTCTTGGGACCATTCTAGCAACCAGTGCAATGGTGGGCAGCACCCCATTTTGCTCAATGATGGCCACACCCAGTGTACAGCCACTGATTCATGAGTTCCCATTTCTCCTGGACTTAGGTGATCCCTCTTGACCCCTGTACCCTGGTTTAATTCCCTTGTTTGAGTCTTGTGTGGTCCCTGGAAAAGTATCTTCTTACTAACCCATTGTTGTGTGTGTAAGCCTTTTGTATGTAGGACATTTTGTTTCGATTCAGATAAGGGAACTTTCAATTAGGTCACTTTTTGTTAGATTCCCCTAGTTTAGTCAAGGGCTTATGATTAGATTTCAGGCACCAGGATGGACCCCAATCATTGTGATGAAGCCCTACATAAATGGGACACACCAAGAAAGAATGCTGCCATGTTTATCCTGCCATGTGGGAGAGGGCTCCAAGATCTTCTACAGCTGTGGAGAGACACAGAAACCCTGAAAGCTTGAGGGAGAGGCCAGAGGCTGGAGTCATGGAGCAGCTTGAAGGTGAAGACATCCAGGCCAGAGGAGAAGGAAAATGTGAGCAATTGTGTCTGATGACCCACTGTTGAGCTCAAGGAGAAAGTGAGTTTGAAGGAGAAGGCAGAGAGAGACAGGCATGCCCAACATTTTGCCTTGGTTGGAATCCAGCAGGAGCTGACCCTTGTGAGTACAGAATTTTTGATTATGCTTTGGTTTGGACATTTTCACAGCCTCAGAAATGTAAGTTTAACTCTAATAAATTCCAATAAAAGCCAACCTATTTCTGGTATTTTGCATTGGCAGCACTTGGCAAACTCAAACAGCTAGGCACACAGGGTTGGAGAGCTGACCTGTTCCCAAATGGCAGTGTGATGCTGCTCTCCAGTGAATTCACCTGTAAACTGTAGGTGTCCCCAGACTAGGTGGGAATGAGTACTCTTAAGACAGAGGGGGATGTGCTCTTGGCCAGCAAGGCCTGCAAGACAGGCACCAGAGTCACATGGTTTGGGAAATAGTCTAAAGTCACAGATGCCCCACTATGATGTACTTGCCCCAGGCAGGGGTGGGCCAGGTGGTCACGAGTAAATAAAAGCATGGGACCAGGGGTCTGGTGCAGCAGAGGTGTCAGGGCACAGATTGGAGTCTCTATGCTCCTGCTCCTTTGGCACTTCCCTCCTTCCCTTGGCCTCCAGCATTAACTGTCTGAGGAGGCTGCTCTTCATGTATGACTTCTGGGTCTCAGGCACAGATTCAGGGCTCCTGATTCCAGTTCAACATTTACCTTCTCTAATCTTGGGGCAGCTAAAGAAAGAGCAATGCCAAGATTAAACCTGTTGGTGTCAGGAAGGAAATGTCAAAATTGACATTACAGCATTGGATACAGCAATAACATCACTAGAATGAGCAACATTGGCCTGTGAACCTAATAAATAGCATGGGAATACCAGAGATTTCTGGGTACTAGGGTGAAACAAAAATAGAAGTGAGGTTATGAGAGAGTGCAATGTTTGCAATAAACCTCAGAGGATGCAGATGGCAGATATTTCTCAGACTAATTAAATATTAAATTTACAACCCATTTTTATCATTGTTGAAAATGATGCAGACCTCACCAATCCCAGAAGAGAACAGAGGGGTTGGATTTGAAGAAGCTCATGAACAAGTGAAGTAGCTGGAATGTAACACGTGTTCACTGAAGTTCCCCCAATCCAGAGAGGCAATGTCCGGTTTGGGAACCAAACTCTCAGAGCCCCAATTAAAGCCATCATCATAGGTTCTGGATCTGCAAAGGAGAACAGGGAGAAAGCCCTGATCAGCAGTCACAGCCTCAGTTAGTGATGTGAGTCACTCCAGAGGGTCTTCTCCCAAGCAGCAGGAAGTCTATCTTCTCCTGTGGTGCTAACAGCCCTCTAACCAGACAGATGTAGAGAGCAGTGTGGCCTTCACACAGTCACATCCATGCTCCTCATGGTCCGTGTTCACACTTGCTGAGGGAGGCCTCCACCCATCCAGGAAGCTGGGGAAGGTGCCAAGGGGAGTAGGCAATTTTCCTTTATGGGTGACTATATTTGCAAAGGGTGAGGGGAAGTGCCTCCCCAGTAATATTGCAGATACAGTTTAACATCTTCTAATCAACCACTTTGAATGATTTCATTGTGTACTATTTTCATAATTTCTTTTAAATTATAACCAAAGTGTCCATGCAAAGAGTATAAAAATAATTTATGTCTGTTATGACAAACAGCCAAATTCCTTCTCTAGCCTCAACCCCCATTCCTCCTTCCTCAAAATTTTCTGCACTGGCAGATTCTTTTGAGTACACATTTCTGTTTATAAATACATGCATTCTCTAGTTTCATCCACCCCACAATCTATTACATATGAGAAAAATATTGGAATGCAACTTAAGAATATAAATAAATTTTCTAACTTCTAAAAATACTTGAGATTAGAAGTATATCTCCCAATTTCAAAAGGATCATTTCTGTTTTAAAATAGTAAGGAAAATTGGAGTTAAGTAGAAAGCAGGCCACTGAAGTTCAGTGGCTCTTAAACTTGAATTCACATCAGAATCAGGTGAAGAAACTGAAAAAATATAAATGGTTGGGATGCCTTATAAGAAAATGCTTTGATAATGGGCAGCATTATTTTTGAAATGGTAATTTTTTTAATGCTTAACCAGAATGTAATGGATTGAGGAACCAGTGAAAACAACCAGGATAATTTGAAATAAGTGGAAAGCTGATCTTTACATAAAGCAAATGAAAGCTCGAGTTCTGATGCATAAATTAGTGGTAACAAATTGAACACAGATAAGTGTGGAAGAAGATGTGGGAGGAGCAGATCTCAGAACAAACTGCAAGTGCAGTTTTCCAAGAAGAGAAAGACATCCTGAATTGCACAGTCACAGCCTCTTCCTTAAAACATTGGCAAAAACTTGCACAGACTGGAGGTGGAGATTATTTGGAGATTCACATTCATTGCATTCACAGGGTTTCTCTCCCATATGAATGTTGTAATGTTTAATGAGATACTGCCTCTGGCTGAAGGCTATTCCACATTCCTTATATATATATTGTTTCCCTCCACTATGAATTTGCTCATGGTCAGTGAGATTTGATTTGCTACTGAAGTGTTTCCTACATTCCTTATATATATAGGGTTTCTCTCCAGTTTGTCTACTCTCGTGTGTAATGAGACTTGATTTCTGAATGAAAGCTTTCCCACATCCATCACATTCTTAGGGTTTCTCTCCAGTATGTAGCCTCAGATGTTTAACGAGATTTTCCTTCAGCTTGAATGTTTTTCCATGTTCATTGCATATATAGGGATTTTCTCCAGAATGAATACTCTGATGTTTAATGAAGTATTGCTTTTTGCTTCAGACTTTTCTGCATTCTTTACATTCTTTTTTTTTTACTCACTATCAGTTTTTTCATGTTCTTTCGATATGATTTGTACCTAAAAGCTTTTTCACATGCCTTACATGCATAGGTTTTTTTGCAGTAGGAAATCTCTTGTATCTGAGATTTGACATTTGAATTAAAGCTTTCCCACATATATATAATTTCCCTTCAGTAACATTTTTCTGATGAATAAACAGGTTTTTGATGTGGTTGAAAACTTTCCCACATGTATGATGTTTCTATGCTTGTTACTCTGTATGGCTTTTAAAATGAGAAGTAAAAAATGACTGTAAAGTCATTTTGGACTCTAAAGTCCAAAATGGCAAACCAGGAAATCCTGAATACTTTGTTTTGGACTGATTATTTTTGTTTAACTTTTTTTCCTCTATTTATTTGGATGAGATGCACTATTTAATATTCTTAAAAGTTTCCTGTGTTAATTATAACACTTTTGCTTGCCTTTCCAAATCTGCACTTATCATTTGTTATTGACTTGCCAAATAATGTATTTTGAAACATTTTATATCCTGTATTTGTCAGCCAAAGGGGTGCTAATGCAAAATACCAGAAAACTGTTGGTCTTTGTAAAGAGTATTTATTGGGGTAGAAGCTTACAGTTACCAGGCCATAAAGCATAAATTTCTTCTTTAACCAAAGTCTGTTACCCCATCGTGGAGCAACAGAGCTGCCAATATTTGCTAGGGTTCAGGCTTCTTAGGTTCCTGTCTTCACAGGGCTGCATTTCTCTCCTGGCTCAGCTCTTCTGTTCCTTCCACAAGGTCAGCTGTAGACTATGAGGCTCTCTAAGCTTTGCCTCTCTCCAAAAGGCCAGCTGTGAACTGTCAGGTGAATGGCTTGTCTCTTTTCCTCGGGGCCTTCTGTCATTGCTCATCAGAACTCCAACATCTGAAATTATTCCAACTCTATCCTTTGCCATGTCTGTTTACGCTTGAGACCATACCCATGAAGGGGTGGGGCTCAAGGCCCTACTGACTGTGCTCCAATCAACACCCTTATCATAACTTAATCATGGCCAGATTAACAGACCAGTTTTCAAGCATAATCCAATATCTATTTTTGGGATTCATAACGATATCCAATAGCTACATATACATTTACCCATCTTATGCTATATATTATTTTATGGTGTATTTTACACTTTATTGATATCCTCGGCCACAGATATCCTTATTCCTTTATCCATTCAATAGTCATTTATACATATGAATTTAATTAACAGGTATTGTTCTTCAATCCATCCTGAATCTTGAATTATATTCTTCTGCCTGAAGAATATTCTTTTCCATTTGTATTAAAGTCGATTGTTGCAAGCAAACTTTATTCATTTTAACACATTTGTAAAGTATTTACTTCACTTTTCCTGAAGGAATGAAATGAATTAAATCTCAGGCCCTCTTCAATCTCCACTGTTTTTGAGAGCCCCCATAGGGTTGAATTTCTCCATTCTGTTATAAATGTAATCAGTTCTTTGGAGAAGTAACTAGGGGCTCTCAGTTTTATAGACTGCTTCCTGTAGCCCACCCCACCCCCCAGGCAAAATCTGTGTGCTCTGGCTTGGAGATGGGAATAATGATGTACTTCTCTGAGTTATACACCTGATTTTGGAGCTAAGATTTGGTGGCAAAAGCACAGTATATTGAGTTCTTCTTGGGACCATTCTAGGGACCAGTGCAAAGGTGGTCAACATCCCATTTTGCTCAATGATGGCCACACCCAAAGTACAGCCACCGCTTCATGAATTCCCATTACTCCTGGAATTAGGACACCCCTCCTGATCCCTGTGCCCTGGGTTAATGCCCTCATTTTAGACTTGTGTGGACCCCGGAAAAGTATGTGCTTACTAACCTATTGCTGTGTGTGTAAGCATTTTGTATGTAGGACATTTTGGTTATATTCAGATAAAGGAACTTTTGATTTAATCACTTTTTCTTAGATTGCTACAGTTTAGTTAGGGGCCTCTGATTAGATTTCAGTCACCAGGATGGACCCCGATCATTGTGCTGATGTCCTACATACATGGAACACAAAGAGAAAGAGTGCTTCCATATGTACCCTGCCATGTGGGATAGGGTTCCCAGCTCTCCTACAGCTGTGGAGAGACACAGAAACACTGAAAGACAGAGGGAGAGTCCAGAGGCTGGATTCATGGAGCAGCTTCAAGCTGATGATATCCAGGACAGAGGAAAAGGGAGAGGTGTGCACAATTGTGTCTGATGGCCCAGTGCTGAGTTCCAGGAGAAATTGAGTTTGGAGGAGGAGGCAGAGAGAGACAGGCAGGCCCAATATTTTGTCTTGGTAGAATTCCAGCAGCAGCTGACAATTGTTAAGACAGCATTTTTGATGATGGCTTGATTTGGACATTTTCACAGCCTCAGAACTGTAAGCTTTAACCCTAATAAATTCCAATAAAATCCAAACAATTTCTGTTATTTTGCACTGGCAGTGCTTGGTAAACTGAAACAGCTAGGGAAACAGGTTTGGAGAGCTGCCCTGTTCCCAAATGGCAGAGTGATGCTGCTGCCCAATGAATTCACCTGTAAACTGTGGGTGTCTCCAGACTAGGTGGGAATGACTACTGGTAAGGTGGAGGGGGAAGTGCTCTTAGCCCTCAATGCCTGCAAGACAGGGAGCCAGGCAGGGGAATCACATGGTTTGGGGACTAGTCTATAGTAATAGATGCCCCAGTATGATGTGCCTGCCTCAGGCAGGGTTTGACCAGTTGGGCAGGGGCATATAAAAGCATGGGACCTGGGGTCTGGTGCAGCAGGGGAGTCAGGGCACAGAGAAGAACCTTCCTGCTCCCGCTCCTTTTTCCCTTCCATCCTTCCCTTGGCCTCCAACACGGACACTCTGAGGTGGCTGCTCTTAATGTACCCCTCCTGGATCTCAGGCACAGACTCAAGTCTCCTGGTTCCAGTTCTACATTCATCTTCTCCAATCTTTGGACAGCTAAAGAAAGAGTAGTGCCAAGATGAAACATGTTGGTATCCGGAAGGAAATGTCAAAATTCACATTACAGCATTGGATACAGCAATAACACCACCAGAATGAACAGCATTAGGCCAGAGACCCTAATAAATAGTATGGGAATCCCAGAATGTCCTGGGACCTAGGGCTGACAAGAATAAAAATGAGGTTATGAGGTAGTGCAATGTTTGCAGAAAACCTCTGAGGGTACAGATGTCAGATAGTTCTCGGCCTAATTAACAATTAAATTTGTAACCCATTTTTATCAGTGTTGAAAATGATGCAGACCTCTTCAATCACAGAAGAGAATGGATGGGTTGGATGGGAAGAAGCTGATAAACAACAGAAGAAGCTGGAATGTAACACGTGTTCACTGCACTTCCCCCAAGCCACAGAGGAAATGTCCTCTTTGGGAAAAAACCTCTCAGAGAACCATCATCATAGGTCCTCGAACTGCAAAGGAGGAAAGGATGAAAGCCCTGCTCAGCACTCACAGCCTCAGTTAGTGATGTGAGTCTCTCTAGCGGGTCTTCACTGTGGATTAAGCAGCAGGAAGTCCATCTTCTCCTGTGGTGCTAACAGCCCTCTAACTGGACACGTGTAGAGT
Organism: Tolypeutes matacus; assembly: GCA_026826555.1. NCBI lineage: Eukaryota > Metazoa > Chordata > Mammalia > Cingulata > Chlamyphoridae > Tolypeutes > Tolypeutes matacus. Next base: position 239,692 of record JAKSZT010054203.1, read on the forward strand.
GCAGTGTGGCCTTCACACAGTCACGCCATGCTTCTTGTGCTCCGTGGTCACACTTGCTAAAGGAGGTCTCCACCCATCCAGGCAGCTGTGGAAGGGGCCAAAGGGAGTGAGCATTTTGCCTTTAGGGGTGATTGTATTTGCAAAGAGTGAGGGGAATTGCCACCCCCAGTAATGTTGCTGATACAAATCAATATCTTCAAATCAAGCACTTTGTATGATTTCTTTATGTACTATTTTCAAAATTTCTTTTAAATTATAACCAAATTATCCATGCAAAGAGTATAAAAATAATTTATGACTGTTATGGCAAACATCCTAAATTCCTTCTCTAGCTTCAATCCGCATTCCTCCTTCCTCAGAATTTTCTGCATTGGCAGACCTATATGGGTGCACATTTTTGTTTTTAAATACATACATTCTCTAGTTTCATCCATCCCACAACCTGTCAGATATGAGAAAGATATTGGAGCACAACTTAAGAATATAAATATATTTTCTAACTTCTTAAAATACTTGAGATTATAAATATGTCATCTTGTTATGAAAGGATCATTTCTGATTTAAAGTAATAAGGAAAATTGGAGTTAAGTAGAAAGCAGGCCACTGTAGTTCAGTGGCTGTAATACTTGAATCCCCATCAGAACCAGGTTAAGAAATTGAAAAACTATAAATGGTTGGGGTGCCTTATAAGAAAATGCTACAATACTGGGCAGCATTATTTTTCAAATAGTAATTTTTTAAATGCTTACCCAGAATGTGATGGATTGAGGAACCAGTGAAAACAACCAGGATAATTTGAAATAAGTGGAAAGCCATCTTTACATAAATGAAGAGAAATCTCGAGTTCTGAGGCATGAATTAGTGGTAACAAATTGAACAAAGATGAGTGTGGAAGAAGATGTGGGAGGAGGAGTTCTCAGAACAAACTGCAAGTGCACTTTTCCAAGAGGAGAAAGACATCCTGAATTGCACAATCACAGCCGCTTCCTTAAAAGATTGGCAACAAGTTGCACAGACTGGAAGTGGAGACTCTTTGGACATTCACATTCATTACATTCACAGTGTTTCTCTCCAGTATCAATGTTGTAATATTTAATGAGATAGTGCCTCTGGCTGAAGTCTATTCCACATTCCTTACATATATATGGTTTCCCTTCAGTATGAATTTTCTCATGGTCAGTGGGATTTGATTTGCTACTGAAGGCTTTCCTACATTCCTTACATATATATGGTTTCTCTCCAGTGTCTACTTTGGTGTGTAATGAGGCTTGATTTCTGAATGAAATTGTCCACATCCATCACATTCACTGGATTTCTCTCCACTGTGTTTTCTCAGATAGTTAATGAAGTTTTCCTTCTGGTTGAAGGCTTTTCCACATTCATTGCATATAGAGGATTTTTATCCAGAATGAATGAGCTGATGTTTAATGAACTATTGCTTTTGGCTGAAGGCTTTTCTGCATTCTTTACATTCATTTTGTTTCTGTCCACTATGAGTTTTTCATGTTCTGTGAGATATGATTTGTACTTAAAGACTTCTTCACATGCCTTACATGCATAGGGTTTCTTTGCAGTAGAAAATCTCTTGTATGTGAGATTTGACATTTGAATTAAAGCTTTCCAACATATATATGATTTCTCTTCAATAAGAATTTTCTGATGAATAAAGATGTTTTCTGTTAGGTTGAAAACTTTCCCACATGTATTACATTTCTATGCTTGTTCCCCTTTATGGCTTTCAAAATGAGGTGTAAAAAATGACTCTAAAGAGCAGACAACATTCAGGACACACATATGGCTTCTCTTTAGTTTGAATTTTCTCATATTCCATGCGGATTTTTTTTTCAGATGGAAGGATTCCCATGTTCATTATAATATTAACTAATGTATGAATATTTCATACCCAATGAGATTTAATGCCTGGCTGAAGGGTTTCCAATATTCCTTACATTCACAGGATTTTACTTCTGCATGTTTCTTTGATGTGACTCCAGCATTCCCAAATTCATGAAGTCCCAAATGGTTTCTCTGAAGGATTAATTCTCAGGTATCTCATGAGTTTGAATTTCCAAGAAAACTTCACACGCATTACAGGAGGACTACCATGTGGGGCAAACAGGCAAAACTCATTGTCCGCATTCTTTTTTCCTTACATAGATTCTTTCATGCTTAGGTAAGCATGATGCAAATTCCCTTGTTGTAAAAGATGTTGAGAGCCAGAGCATAAAGGGTTAAGCATTTAAAAAGCATGCTTGCTGGCTGAGAAACATTTGTAAATGTCTCCAAGGACACTGCATACTGCAAACATCAGTGGGAAGAGGCAAAGTGAAATGAACACACCACTAAGATATTTTGTCTGAATTCCCAAGAAAGGTTGTCTGGGAACACAGAAACAGGCAGTGCTCTCAAGTACCAAGCTGGGAAACAAGTGAATGATTCCCTACTTTTGTTATCAGGTTTGCAGTATAAAAAGCAGCTTCAGCCAAAATAAACTTGCCTGCATTCCACATGGAGTGAGGTCCCTTCATCCCAAACTTTCTTTGGATCATTCCATGCACCATCTACCTCCACATTGAACAGATGGCATCAAACGTGGGGCACGGCTAGTCTTTTCTCTGTATAAGTGCTGTGGAAACAATGAATGCTGGCTTGGACGGTCCTTGCATTCTGTTGGTGAGTGAAATAATCTTGATCATCAGGGTAATGGGTAATCAGCCGACTCAGTTAGAGGAATATTTCCAAGTTTTGAAAACCCTGTTAAAGAATACAGGGGTATCTGTGACGGCCCTAGAGTTACTAATACACTTTTCTCTTGTACAGAAAGATTTTTATGTATGGTCTTTGTATAGTCTTATTTCTGTTGCTCTTGAATCATTACAGTCATATGAAAATGAAGATATTAAAATGGATACTGCGATTGCTAACACTGTAGTAGAACAAGTTAATGATAATTTTAATGAAAATATATCTGAAAAACTTAATGAACAGGCAAAAATAGATAAACTCATGTCTAATAAAAAGAAAAAAATAAAAATGGAGTTTATGGAACTTTTCCAGTGGTCGTTAAGCTGTCTGATCCAAAAGATTATTTATTGTCTTTTAAGCCAGTGTCTGTACCTCCTAAGGTATCTACTAATACATTCTTTACAACATTTGATGACACTCCAAAGTTTCTGTTTTTGACCCAGAACCATCCTCTTCAGTTATGAAAAGTACAGCACAGGGAACTAGAGAAGGAAATTCAGAGGATATGCAACTTTTCTTTTCTTTTCCAGTAACAGTAACTCAAATTCCAGTAGATGCTAACAATCCTCAATGGGGTGTACAATATGACCATGCTCCTATTCCTTTTAAATCTATCCAAAAAATTTAAAAAGCATGCACACAATATGGTGTAGATTCTCCTTATACTCAGAATTGTTGGAAGAAATGGCACAAGCAAACAGATTTATACCCTAGGATTGGGCTTTGTTTGATCAAGCTCTTATTAATTCAGCAGAATTTTTACAATTTAAAACTTGGTGGGCTGATAAAGCTAATATTGTAGCACTATGAAATCAATAGCAAAATCCACCAGTGCCTAATACTGCTGAACAAATATTAGGAGCAGGTCAATGGGCTGAAATTCCTCGCCAAGCTCAATATGAAATATTGAAATTTTACAAGTGCGATTGTGCTGCCTAGATGCCTGGCAATGAATCTTCACCCCTGGAAGGGCTGTACAATCATTTTCAAAAATTGTTCAAGGAATTACTGAACCCTATGCCTAATTTGTAGCAAGGCAGATTGATGTAATAAAAAAGACATTAACTCAATCTGATCTTAAAGAAGTGCTTATTCTAATGTTGGCTTTTAATAATGCTAACAGTGGGTGTAAAAAGGCATTATATCCAATAAAGGCAAATGGAAGTACTTTACAGGATTATATAAAAGCCTGCCAAAACATTGGGTCTCATACCTATAACATGAACCTTCTTGCAGCTGCTCTAAAGGGACATAGTCCTGTTGTTAATAATTTAATTTGCTTTAAATGTGAGAAACCAGGTCATATGAAAATATATTGCAGAGCAAAAACTAGTATAAGAGCTCCATTTAGCAGCAATAATAAATCAATAGCAACACGTTTGTGTCCGAAATGCGAAAAGGGTTACACTGGATGAAAGAATGCCATTCCAAATACCTTAAAAATGCTAGTCTCATTAATAAGTCAGAAAAAGTCCAAGCAGGTTTTGCTCAAGGCTCTCATACAAATTATATGAGCACAATTCCCAGTCTGCTCAAATATACCCAGTCAACAATATAACAGTTCAATCCAGCCTGTAACAGACTTAAGGCAGGTACCAAAAGCAGTACAGCTGTCAATCCTTCCTAGCCGAAACTGAGTTTATTAATCCCTAACCCTAACGCTAATGCTAAACTAACCCTAAACCTAACCCTAAACCCTAACCCTAAGACTAACTCTAACACTAACCCTTACCCTAACCCTAAAACTAACCCTAATGCTAAACTAATGCTAATTCTAACACTAACCATAAACCTAACCCCTACCCAAACCCTAACTAACCCTAACCCTAACACTAACTCTAACATTAACTAACACTAACTTAACCCTAACCCAGACCATAATGCAAACCTGACACTAAATCTAACACTAACTCAAACCCTAATATAACCCTAACACTAAACCTAACTAACCCTAACCAACCCTCAATCTAAACCTAACCCTAACCCTAATCCTAACCTAACCCTAACCCTTACCCTTACCCTAACCTAACCCTAGCCCTAACCTAACCCTTACCCTAACCTTAACCTAAACCTAACCCTAAACCTAACCCTAACCCTAACACTAACCCTAACCTGAACCCTATCAAAATAGCTTCTTGTACTTTAACCTTATTGTTTCCATAGAGAAACAGGTATTATCACTTTTTAAGAGAACAAAATGCTTGAACCTGTTTTCTCAAAGTCAAATTCTGAAAGGTAGTGTTTATTTCAAACTCACATATAAGTTGGTCTTTTACCTACAAAAATGTAAAATGCTAAAAATAGTTATGTTCATGTGATATAAGTTGCTTGAAGTATTTAAAACTGTTGTATACTTAAAAGAAATTTTCTAATTTTATAACAATTAAAGTTATATGAATAAAACGTTAATATGAATACTTTAAAAGGTATAAAATTCCTGAAAATTTAATAATGTTTCCTAATAATATTAAATAAAAATATAATGCTATTAATCATAATATTTAGTTATAACTACAAAAAGAAAGCAGCCATTAAATGCTGCCAGGGTAGCACATAACAGTAAAATATAGTAAAATAAAATAACACCACTGCAGCATGCAGTGGTCCCAAATATTGCTAGTTTGTTGCAAAAAATTAATATCCTGTTATGTCACTATAACTTTGTTATAAAACTTGCTAAAGCTTTCTTTAATATTTTCTTAAACAAGTCAATCCAGCCCACATTCCCTTCCTGCAAAATATCCAACAATAAATCAAGTTTATATTCAACAGTGTAAGCAACAGCCCCAATTCTAATTATAATGTTAACAACAAAACCAAATACAAGTATTAAAATTACAAGTTAATGTATTACAACACAGCCAAATAGGAAATATTAATTTGTTTTTACCTATGCCTCAAATTATACAAAATAAAGAAACTGAGGTCATTCTAATTATGCTATTAAGAATCTTAAATGCTTAAGAAATATGTTTATTCATTGGATATCTGTTGTATAATCTACTACAGTTATGAATTATGTATAATAAACTAAAATACTAATCAAAATTTTAATACAATACATTGCATAATTAAGTAATTTAATAACTTGTATATTACACATAAATGTGTTTTATTAAATGTATATATAAATCTCTTATTTTGAGTTTAGACAGTCCTGAAACTAAATATATTAAAAAACAAGTCTGGTAAGTATTGTTCAAGCCTAAAAGTAAAGCATCATACAGAAATCTTTGCTAATCAACAAACCAATGCCTTGCTACTTAACAATTTTCACATTTCAGGAAAAATATTGGGAATTAAAATGGTAAGCACATCAAGGATGTTTTGAGACAAATTAAAAAATAAAGTGCATTTCAATGGGTGTTGTATTCCTCTCTTGGGGAGCAGGCCACTCTCCCAGGGATTGATGCATAAACCTTAAAATGTACTGCCCAGGGAATGTTGTATTTTTTCCTGAGGAGGGTGGCTCCTTGCTCAAGAATTAGCAAAATACTCACACGTTCACATCTATAGTATCAAATTCATTAATCCTAAACACAGTCAACCAAAACTCTAGAATCAGTTGCTACTTCAACAATTCAACACTTCCCAGGTAAAAGCTAAATATTGGTAAGTATATATAAGACTGCTCTATTTATCTGTCATTCTGTAACTTTGTTCAATATTGACTTAGTCTTTTAATTAGTTATGGTATTTGTTTCTCACTCTAATTGTCAATATGAGCTTATTAAACTAAATATATATTAACATTTATCTTGTATCTATCCAGGACTCTAGCCAAAAATAAGCCAAGTATATGAGTGTATTCCCTGATTTAATAAGCCTGTGAATGTATGTATACTTATCATAAAAATTAACAGCTAAACCTCTATAAATGCTACAAAATAAAAAAAAAAGGGGGAAAGGGTGAAGTGTGAAAACAATTATATCAATCATTATTTATAATAAAATTTTAAGCCAAAGGTCAGAATCATATACATCAGGAGCAGAGTATTTCTTGCAAAAATCAGGCAATAATACAGAAACAAATATTGGACAACTTGTTTACTGAAAGCATATAAATAATAATCAATGGAACAAGGCAGAAGTTAATTTAGGATATAGGGTCGAGGTTTTGCTCTTATCATTACAGATAAAAGAGACCAGCTTTGGGTCCTGTCCAGACATCTGAAACTTAGACATAAACAAGCCGAAGAAGCTAACTCAAGAAGCAGAAAAGATGGTAACTTCTAAAAGGCAGAATGTCCCTCTAACGAGTAAGTAGTGCACTTTCACATAATTATACATATTGGACTTATATTACTAACTCACCTCTTTTAGAATTGTTGACTTCAGGGGACAAATCCTATGCTATTTATATTAATCAGTCTTTTCATTTTCCTGGACACATTGATCCTCACCTTCCTCTAAAACCTGAGTAGGAAGGGAAATTTATTGAAAATTTAACCTTGCCTTTTCTTAAATGACTTAACTGCATGGGATCCATTGATCCGTGTATACAGCCCCAAAGTCATATTACAACGTGATAAATGGCATACATGCCATGTTTCATCTGAGGTTGTGCTCTTTAATAATTCCCATAGAATTGTAAAGAATTGGGCCCTTATAGGGATACAGAAACCTAATATAAACACAACCATAAGTTGAAAAATTAATAATTCAACAAAAACTACTAATGAAAACTATCATTATTTTTAGAATTTTGGGGATGTCATAAGTATAAATACATCACTAAATTGGACTCATCAGGGAAGATTTATCCCACAACTGTGGGACACTAAACTTAACAAAACTAAAAATTATTTGTGGATATTATTTTTGAGAACTAGCCCAATTTTTGAAAGGCAAGGCCATAAAACTAATATTACCACTTTAAAAAGAAAATCCACCTAATTTCTTAAACTATGTGTATGGGATCCCATTGTTTTCATAGTAGGAACTGTGAGCATTAAACAAACATGGATTTTCTGTTGCAATTGTTCCCTTTACACTTGTGTATCAGAATCTGTTTTACAGTCGAGTTCTTCTGCAGTTGTAATAGGATGATGGCAATGTGGAATTGGCTTCTGGTTCTCATGAATTACTGCTGGCAGTCTTCCCTTGAGTGCCAAATCCTTTGGAACATTCTAAATCTTTATTTGAAAAAAAGAAAATGTTTAATTGGATTAATTATAGCTGCTGTATTAGGGCTTGTAAGTATTATTACAGCCACTGCTGTGGCAGGAACTGACCTACATGAGAATGTTCAAAGAAAATAATATATTAAAAATTGGCATCATAATGCTAGTGAACTATGGCATGGTCAGACATTTATAGATGAGCAAATTAATAATAGGCTTACTAACATAGAGATGGCTTTTACACAAATGGGAGATCAGGTATATAATCTAAATTTAAATCAAAGTTTGAAGTGTGATTGGAATGAAATTGCTTTTTTTATCACTCCTCTCCCATACAATGATTTCCATTGTGAAAGGAAAAAAATTAAACATCATTTAATGGGTCATCACACAAATTTATCTATTGAAATTACAGATTTGCATAAAAGGATTTTGAGCATGTCTCAGAAGCAACCTACTATGCTTCCAGGTAACGAATTTTGGCAACCAGTGACAGATCAATTAAATAAAATAAACCCCTTACATTGGTGGAAATCAACCTCTGTAATTGCTAACATCAGTGTGGGGATCATTGGTTCTCTGCTTCTCTTAACTGTATTAGGAGGCATTCACAAAGCCCTGCTGTCCCACATTAATAGGGCCAAAAGGCCAGCCATGACAATCTCTTGATTCTGCTTAAAACCCTTGAATCGCAAACCCCTGTCCATGGATCCTGGCTGTTGCCCAGGGATGGGTAAGACTTTCAGAGGAGGGCAAACTAAGACAGTCTCAGTCACCCTGGACAAAATACAAAAAAGGGGGAATTGTTGTACAAAATGCTGAGAGCCAGAGCCTAAAGGGTTTAGCATTTAAAAAACATGCTTGCTGGCAGAGAAACATTAGTAAATGTCTCCAAGGACACTGCATACTGCAGACATCAGTGGAAGGATGCAGAACAGAATGAACACAATACTAAGATGTTATGATATTAATTCCCAAGAAAGATTGTCTAGGAACACAGAAACAGGCAGCAATCCCAGGTACCAAGCTGAGAAACTAGTGAAGAATGCCTTAATTTCGTTATAAGCTTTGTAGTATAAAAAGTAGCTTCAGCCTAAATAAACTTGTCTGCATTCCACATGGAAGGAGGTCCCCTGGTCCCAAACTTTGTTTGGATCCTTCCTGGCACCATCTACCTCCATTTTGAATTACATTTCCTGAAAGTGAAGTTACATTCATAGAAGTGTTATTTTGAGGAAACAATGCTTGTGGTCAGAGAAAATATTTTCCCAACATTCTTACATTCTCTGCCTTCATCTCAAGTCTGTACTGTTGTGGAAGTGTATATAGCTTCACTCACAAGCCTTTTGATATGTGGTTCATTCTGCTTCTTAATGTCCTATGCTTCTTCATAATTTGTGAGGTGCAGCAAAAGTAGTGCTTGGAGGGAAATTTATAGCATTGAATGCATTCATTAGAAAAGATGAAAGATCCAATATCAATCATTTAAGCATCGAATATGGGAAGTGAAACAATATCTCCTTTTTATTTGTTCTATCATTCATGGTTCTTTTTGCTTCAAATGAGCATCACATCCAGTTTGGTGACTTCATAACTAGGAAATGGGGAAGTGATACACCACATGATTTATGATGGGGACAAAACAACAGCACATAAATCAAACCTGGAACTTTCAGGCTTCTGAAGGATAAGGAAGAAACAGCTTCCAAAGATGCATGAGTAAGGTGGCCCCAGAAAAGAGGCCAAAATTGCAACCCAGGAAACCCTGAATACTTTGTTTTAGACTTACTATTTTTGTTCAATTTTTTTCCCTCTATTTATTTGGATGAGATGCACTTTTTAATATTCTTTAAAGATTACCAGGGAAATTATGACACTTTTGCTTCTCTTACCAAATCTGCACTTATTATTTGTAGTTGACTTGCCAAATAATGTATTAATGTATTTTAAAACATTTTATATCCTGTATTAGTCAGCCAAAGGGGTGCTGATGCAAAATACCAGAAATCTCTTCATCTTTAGAAAGGATATTACTTTGGGGTAGAACCTTACATTTACCAGGACATAGAGCATAAGTTTCTTCATTCACCAAATTCTGTTACCCCTTCTTGGAGCAAGACAGGTGCAGATATTTGCAAGGGTTCAGATTTCTTGGGTTCCTCTCTTCCCAGGGCTGCATTCCTCTCTGGGATTAGCTCTTCTGGTTCCTCCACAAGGTCAGCTGTAGACTATCAGACAAACTGCTCACTTCTCTTCTTCTGGGGCTTTTTCTCCAACATCAAAACTCCTTCTCAAATAAAACTGCTTCAACGGTCCTTTTCCATGCCTTTTATATTTGATTCCCCCACCCACTATGGGGTGGGGCTCAATGCCCTACTGATGTGGTCCAGTCAACACACTAATCATGCCCAGATTAACAGATAGTTTACAAGCATGACCAATTATTTTTTTGGAATTCATAATTACATCAAACTCCCCAATGGTTACATTCCACCCCCTGAATTCCAAAAATATATTACAATTCTCAAAAAAACTTAAATCAGTAACAATTCACTCACAAAATCAAATAGGCATTTTATAGAAATACAGTGTATCTTGAGGAAAAGTTCCATCTGCTATCAAACTCTGAAACTTACAAAAATATTTGCTTCTAATACACAAATGGAAAGGCAAAGGATAAACATTTTTGTATCATAAGGAGAAATTTGGATGTTAAACACAAGTCAGGGATGCTTTACACTTCAGTAAAACTGCAGGGCATCCTCCATTCGATTTCAAAGTCTGAATCATTCTTTTTTTTTTTTTAAACAAATCTATTTTATTGGTACATATTACCAAAGCATACAATTCATTCAATGTGTACAATAATGGTATTTGGTATAATCTCATAGTTGTGCATTCATCATTTCAATCATTATTTTTTGGAGTTAAGAGTTGATGGAGAAAGCACAATATGTTGAGTTCTTCTTGGGACCATTCTGGGGACCAGTGTGGTCAGCACCCCATTTTACTCAATGCTGGCCACCCCCAAAGTATAGCCACTGCTTCATGAGTTCCCATTTCTCATGGACTTAGGAGATCCCTCTTGATCCCTGTGCCCTGGGTTAATGCCCTCTTTTGAGTCTTGTGTGGACACTTGAAAATTATGTTCTTACTAACCCATTGCTCTGTGTGTAAGCCTTTTGTATGTAGGACATTTTGGTTAGATTCAGATAAGGGACCTTTCGATTAGGTCACTTTTTGTTAGATTGCTTTAGTTTAGCTTAGAGCCACTGATTAGATTTCAGGCACCAGGATGGACCCCAATCATTGTGCTGAAGTCCTACATACATGGAACACAGAGAGAAAGAGTGCTGCCATATTAACTCTGCAATGTGGGAGAGGGCTCCAGGATCTCCTACAGTGGTGTAGAGACACAGAAACCATGAGAGGTTGAGGGAGAGGCCAGGAGCTGGAGTCATGGAGCAGCTGGAAGCTGAAGTCATCCAGGCAAGAGAAGGGAGAGGTGCGAGCAATTGTGTCTGATGGCCCAGGCCCAGTGCTGAGCTCAGGGAGAAAATGAGTTTGGAGGAGAAGGCAGAGAGAGACAGGCAGTCCCATTATTTGGCCTTGGCAGGATTCCAGCAGCAGCTGACCCTTGTTAAACAGCTTTTTTTTATTGGTATAAATCACATTTTTCACAATACAAACCAATATTTGTAAAATGATATATAGATATATATGCATATATGTGCCTTTGCTTACATAAATGTTATTATTATTTTTTTCATATATATTTTAAAAGATGTTTAGATTACCCAAAAATTACAGGGTTTCCTATGATCTCCACCTCCAATACCTCCCATAACATCTCACATAAACATCTTTCATTAGTGTGGCACATCACCTGCAATGGATATACACATCGTGGGGATTTGCCACTAAGCAGAGACCACAGTTCAAATTGTAGACCACACTCTCTCCCACACAGTTCTGTGTGGTATACACTGATGTAAAATGGTTTATATCCATCACCACAACGTCACTCAGAACAATCCCCAAGTCCTGTAAAATCCCCTGTATTACAACTGCCCTTCTCCTCCCTGCCCCAAAAGCATCTAGTGGCCACTGGCTTCACCTCACTGTTATAATTTCTTCCATTTCTTGGATCCCAATATGTCTACAACAGAATACCATTAAGTCCACTCTAGTCCATAACTTTTACCCCAATACTGAGGGGACTGGAATGGTGATGTCCACTCCATCTCCAAGTGAGAGTGAGCTTATATCCCATGGATACGGTGGATGGGATTATCCTGCCTTCAGCTGCAGGCTCTCTCCATTCTGTGGGATGGCCATTGCCCATCATCATTGTCTCCTCACCAGGTGAATTGGGTGAGTCCATTGAGCTATAGAGTAGGAGTTGCAGCTCCACTGAGCTTCCAGGCATGGCTGGTACATAGGCAGCCCAGAGGCTCCAGTCTCTGGAAGTACATCTACAAACCCCAGCCTCACATATAGGTTTAAATAGATGGGACTAATGGACGTGTCCTGGTAGGACTTATTTGAGTCCAACTCTGTCACTCTCAGAAGCACAGATTCCAAAGTATAGCCCACTGATAAGGCATCAATCTCTGGGGCTATCCCCCCTTATATAGAACCTGGGTGTCTCACAGCCTCAGGAGTCCCTCTGTGTGGGGCGATATCAACTTTTGTGTTCTATGAGATCCTACTGAGGTGTGCATAAGCGTTACTTCTGGGATGACCTCCCTGCTCTCTTTGAAGTCTCTTAGCCACATGAACTCATTTGTCTTTATATTTTTCCCCTTTTGTTCAAGGTTTTTTACCAGTCATGTTTCCAGTTGGCACTTGGTATTAGTCCCTCATTGCCAGGGAGTCTCGTCCCTGGGAGTCATGTCCCACGTTTGGGGGAAAGTAATGCACTCATATGCTGAGTTTGTCTTAGACAGAGGCCACATTTGAGCAACAAGTAGGATCTCAAGTGGCAACACTTTGGCACCCTATAACAGTAGGCCAAGTTTAAATTAGAAGAGCATAGACTCATAAGGCTAGTCATCAATAACAAGAACCCAACTGTGGGCCATCCTCTTTTTTCAGGCAGGATTGGCCAGGTGGGCAGAGGTAGATAAAAGCATGGGACATGGGATCTGGTGCAGCAAAGCAGTCAGGGCACAGAGAGGGGACTCTATTCTCCTGTTCCTTTTGCCCTTCCCTCCTTCCCTTGGCCTCCAGCATTGACACTCTGAGGAGGCTCCTCTTACTGTACCCCTCCTGGGACTCATGCAAAGACTCAGGTCTCCTGCTTCCAGTTTTCCATTCACCTTCTCCAACATTGGGGCAGCTAAAGTAAGAGCAATGCCAAGATGAAACCTGTTGCCAGGTTTCAGGGTGATGGGGAGGAAGGAACAGTTAAGATCAAATGGCGTATTTAGTGGTCATGAGAAAGGTTTCTCATCATCTTACATTAATGGACACAGGACATGGTAAATATCATCAAAAATTATTAAACTGTACCATCTAAATTGTAAACTATACTGTAAAGCACTGACAATGTTTAGTTGTTATATTTTACTATCTGTATAACTGTTATAACAATTCTAACATCCATAAAAAAGGTTTTAATATGGGGTGGTGAAGGGGGAAGGCAGTTGGGTATGTGGGAGTCTCTAGTATTCAGTGTGTGACTTTGCTGTGACCTAAAACTTCTTTGAAAATTAAATGAAAATTTGGGAGACACTGGGGAATGAGAAGGGGTAGGTGTCATGGTACACTGGACATCCAATAATACAGTGATAAAAGGAAAAAGAATATTTTTTTAAAAAGGAAATTCTTTTGTTTCTTTTCCATTTTTTTTGAATGTCCCAATCTGCTAATTATATTTTGTTTTTTATTGTTGTTGTTTCTTTGTTTGTTTTTTTCCTGAGTTTCCTTGTGTTTATCTCTTGCATTTGAGCTTATCATTGTTGTTTCTTTTTCCTATTAAGTGTATCTGCTTATTATATGGGCTACATGATCAGGGAAGATTTAGATCACAGAAGGGTTACAATGGGGGCTGCAGAGAATTATTGGTGGGGCGTGTCTGGGAGGGGTGTTCATGGGAGTAATTTCATCTGAATATACATGAAAGGTATCTAAAATTCTTCAAATGATCAAAGGATGGGGCACCATCATGGTGGGTGGGCAATCACTCAATAAATGAGGGAATCCGAATTCCCAGCCTGGAGAGCTCAGACATATTCTCCAAGGGAACAGCAACAGTCCTGTGAATGCAGCGACAGTGTCTGTCAAAAGAGGATACCCCAGTGATGAGTTCTTTTTATTAATGACTAGTCTTATGAGTCTTTGCTCTTGAAGCTGAAACTTAGCCTATTGTTATGGGGTGCCTAAAGGTTGTTATGGGGTTCCTAAGGGAACATAAATCAACCCTGGAACCTTCAGGCTTCTAAAGGTTAAGAAAGGTACAGCCTCCAATGATTCATGAATAAGGTGGCCCCAGAACAAAAGTCAAAATGGCAACCCAGGAAATCCTGAATACTTTGTTTTGTACTGATTATTTTTGTTCAATTTTTTTTTCTTCTATTTATTTGGATGAGATGTACTATTTAATATTATTTAAAGTTTACTGGGGAAATTGTAACACTTTTGCTTGCCTTTAAAATTCTGAACGTATTATTTATTATTGACTGGCCAAATAATGTATTTTAAAACATTTTTTATCCTGTATTAGTCAGCCAAAGTTGTGCTAATGCAAAATACCAGAAATCTCTGGCACTTTATAAAGGGTATTTATTTGGGGTAGAATCTTACAGTTACCAGGCCATAAAGCATAAGATTCTTCCTTCACCAAAGTCTGTTACCCCATCATGGAGCAAGACAGCTGCCGATATTTGACATGGTTCAGGATTCTTGGGTTCCTCTCTTCGCAGGGCTGCATTTCTCTCTGGGGTCAGCTCTTCTGTTTCCTCAACAAGGTCAGGTGTAGACTATGAGACTCTCTAAGCTTTGCCTCTCTCCCCAAGGCCAGCTGTGAACTCTCAGGTGAATGGCTTGTCTCTTTCCCCCAGGGCCTTCTGTCCTTGCTCATCAGAACTCCAACATCAAAAACTACTCTAGCTCTGTCCTTTGCCATGTTTTTTTTATGTTTGAGACCCCAGCCACCAAGGGACGGGGCGCAACGCCTACCAACTGGGCCCAGTCAACACCCTTATCATAACTTAATCATGCCCAGGTTAACAGACCAGTTTACAAGCATAATCCAATATCTATTATTGGAATTCATAATGATATACAACTGCTACATATCCATTTACACATCTTATGCTATATATAATTTTTTGGTGTATTTTAACACTTCATTGATATCATTATTACTTTATCCATTAAGTTGTCATTGGGTATATGAGATTAATTAACATATATTGTTCTTCAATCCATCCTGAATCTTGAATCTTCCGAGATTATTTTCTTTTTGCCTGAAGAATATTCTTTTACATTTCTTTTAAGGTGAGTTGCCGCTAGCAAAATTTATTAGATTTTACTCATCTGTAATAGTAATTATTTCACTTTTTTCCTGAAGGATTGAGATGAATTAATTCTCAGTCCCTGTAGGATCTCCACTGATTTTGAGAGCAACCTTAGGGTGGAATTTATCCATTCTGTTGTAAATGTCATCAGTTCTTTGGAGAAGAAATTTAGGGCTTTGGTTTTACTGCCTGCTTCCTGCCAGTCCACACCCCAGGCAAAATCTGTGCACTCTGGCACAGGGAATTGGAATAATGGTACACCTTTCTGAGTTACCAACCTGATTTTGGAGCTAAGATTTGGTGGAGAAAGCTCAGTATATTTAATTCTTCTTGGGCCCAATCTAGTCATCAGTACAATGGTGGTCAGCATCCCATTTTGCTCAATGATGGCCACACCCAAAATACAGCCACTGCTTCATGAGTTCCCATTTCTCCAAGACTTAGGAGACCCCCCTGATCCCTGTGCCATGGTTTAATGTCCTTGTTTGTGTCTTGTGTGGACCACAGAATGTATATTCTTACTAACCCTTTGCTGTTTGTTTAAACATTTTGTATGTAGGACATTTTGGTTAGATTCAGATAAGGGAACTTGTGATTAGGTGACTTTTGTTAGATTGTTTTAGTTTAGTTAAGACCTATTATTAGATTTCAGGCACCAGGATGGACCCCAATCATTGTGCTGAAGTCCTACATACATGGAGCACACAGAGAAAGAGTGCTGCCATGTTTACCCTGCCATGTGGGAGAGGGTTAGAGACACAGAAACCCTGAGAGCCTGAGGGAGATGCCAGAGACTGGAGTCATGGAGAAGCTTGAAGATGAAGACATCCAGACCAGAGGATAAGGAAGATGTGTGAGCTACTGTGTCTGCTGGGCCAATACTGAGCTCAGGGAGAAAATGAGTTTGGAGGTGAAGGCAGAGAGAGACAGGCAGGCCCAACATTTTGCCTTGGCTGGAGTCCAGGAGCAGCAGACCTATGTTAAGACAGCATTTTTGATGATGCCTTGATTTGAACATTTTCACAGCCTCAGAACTGTGATTTTTAACCCTAATGAATTCCAATAAAACCAAACCTATTTCTGATATTTTGCTATGACAATGCTTGGCCGCCTCAAACAGTTGGGGACACAGGCTGGTATAGGTGCCCTGTTCCCAAATGGCAGTGTGATGCTGCTGCCCATGGAATTCACCTGTAAACTGTGGGTATCTCCAGACTAGGTGGCAATGAGCACTGGAAAGATGGAGGGAGAAGTGCTCTTGGCCAGCAAGTCCTACAAGACAGGGAGTCAAGCATGGGAGTCTCATGGTTGGGGACTAGTCTATACTCACAGATGCCCCAGTATGATGTACCTGCCACAGGCAGGGGTTGGCCAAGTGGGCAGGGGAAGATAAAGGCATGGCACCTGAGACCTGGTGCAGCAGAGGATTCAGGGCATAGAGAGGAGGCTTCCTGCTCCTGCTCCTTTTGCCCTTCCCTCCTTCCCTTGGCCTCCAGCGATGACCCTCTTAGTAGACTGCTCTTACTCTATCCCTCCTGGGGCTCAGGCATATACTCAGGTGTCCTGCTTCCAATTCTACATTCATCTTCTCCAATCTTGGGGCAGCTAAAGAAAGTGCAATGGCAAGATGAAACCCATTGGTGTCAGATAGGAAATGTTAAAATTCACATTACAGCATTGGCTACAGCAATAACATCACCAGAATCAGCAACATTAGGCCAGTGACCCTAATGAATAGTACAGGAATCTCAGAAAGTCCTGGAATCTATGGCTGACAAGAATAGAAGTGAGGTTGTGAGATAGTGCCATGTTTGCAGAAAACCTCAGAGGGTGCAGATGCCAGATATTTCTCAGACTAATTAATATAAAAGTTTCAACACATTTTGAACAGATTGGAATATGATTCAGACTGCTTCAATCCCAGAATAAAATGGAGAGTTTGGATGGGAAGAAGCAGATGAACACCTGAAGTAGCTGGAATGTAACACGTGTTCACTGCAGTTCCCCCAAGCCAGAGAAGGAGTGTCCTGTTTGGAAAACAAATTCAAAGAGCCCAAAGAAAACCATCATCATAGGTTCTTGATCGAGAATGGAGAACAGGGAGAAAGACCTGCTCAACATCCATGGTCTCAGTTAGTGATGTGAGTCACTCTAGCGGGACTTCACTGGGTAGTAAGCAGCAGAATATCCGTCTTCTCCTGTGGTGATAACCAGAAAATTGCAGAGAGCAGTGTGGCCTTCACATGGTCGCATCCATGCTCCTCATGCTCCATGTTCACTCTTGCTGTGGGAGGCTTCCACCTGTCCAGGCAGCTGGGGAGGGGGCAGAGGGGAGTGTGCACTTTTCCTTTATAGGGCACTCTATTAACAAAGGGTGAGGGGAAGTGCCCCCCACCTCACTACTGTTGCAGATACAAATCGATATATTCAAACCAACCACTTTATATGATTTCATTGTGTACTATTTTCATAATTTCATTTAAATTATAACCAAATTATCCATGCAAAGAGTATAAAAATAATTTATGTCTGTTATGGAACACAGCCAAATTCCTTCTCTAGCCTCAATACCCATTCCTACTTCCTCAGAACTATCTGCATTGGCAGATTCGTTTGGGTACACATTTCTGTTTGTAAATACATGCATTCTCTAGTTTCATCCATCCAACACATTATCACATATGAGAAAATTATTGGAGTACAGGTTAAGAATATAAATAAAATTTCTAGCTTCTTAAAAGACTTGAGATTAGAAGTGTATCATCTAATTATGAAAGGATCATTTCTGATTTAAAATTACAAGGAAAATTGGAGTTAAGTAGAAAGCAGGCCACTGTAGTTCAGTGGATGTTAAAATTGAATCCACATCAGAATCAGGTGAAGAAACTGAAAAAATATAAATGGTTGGAGTGCCTTATAAGAAAATGCTACGAAAATGGGAAGCGTTAATTTTAAAATGGTAATTTTAAAATGCTTACCCAGAATGCAATGGATTGAAGAACCAGTGAAGACAACCAGGATGATTTGAAATAAGTGGAAAGCCCATATTTACATAAATTAAGAGAAATCTCAAGTTCTGATGCATAAATTAATGTTAACAAATTGAATACAGATGAGTGTAGAAGAAGATGTGGGAGGAGCAGATCTCAGAATAAACTGCAAGTGCACTTTTCCAAGAGGAGAAAGGCATCCTGAATTGCACAGTCACAACCCCTTCATTAAAATATTGGCAACAAGTTGCACAGACTGGAGGTGGAGATTCTTTGGATATTCATATTCATTACATTCACAGGATTTTTCTCCAGTATGAATGTTGTAATATCTAATTAGATACTGCCTCTGGCTTAAGGCTATTCCACATTCCTTACATATAGAGTGTTTCCCTCCGCTATGAATTTTCTCATGGTCAGGGAGATTTGATTTGCTACTAAAGGCTTTCCTACATTCCTTACATATATAAGGTTTCTACCCAGTTTGTCTTCTCTGGTGTGTAATGAGGCTTGGTTTCTGAATAAATGCTTTCTCACACCCAACACATTCATAGGGTTTCTCTCCAGTATGTATTCTCAGATGATTAATGAGGTTTTCATTTTGGTTGAAAGTTTTCCATATTCATTGCATATAGAGGGTTTTTCTACAGAATTAATGCTCTGATGTTTAATGAACTGTTGCTTTTTGCTGCAGGCTTTTCCACATTCTTTACATTCATTTTGTTTCTCTCCCTATGAGTATTTCATGTTCTGTGAGATATGATTTGTATCTAAAGGCTTTTTCACATGCCTTACAGGTATAGGGATTCTTTGCAGTAGGAAATCTCTTGTATCTGAGATTTGATATTTGAATTAAAGCTTTCCCACATATGTATGATTTCTATTCAGTAAGAATTTTCTGATTCATAAAGAGGTTTTCTTCAAGTTGAAAAATTTCCCACTTGTATTACATTTCTATTCTTGTTCCTCTGTATGACTTTTAAAATAAAGAAAAAAAATGACTGTAAAAAACAGACTACATCCAGGATATTCATACGGTTTTTCTCTAGTTTGAATTTTCTCATATTCCATGAGGTTTTATTTCAGATGGAAGCATTCCCATGTACATTACAATACTAACTAATGTATGAATATTTCATGCTCAATGAGATTTAATGCCTGGCTGAAGGATTTCCACTATTCCTTTCATACACAGGGTTTTACTCCTGCATGTTTCTTTGATGTGGCTCTAACTTTCCCAAATTCATGAAATCCCAAATGGTTTCTCTGAAGGACTAATTCTCAGGTATCTCATGAAGTTGAATTTCTAAGAAAACTTCACACTCATTATACTAAAAGGGGAGGACTACCATATGGTGCAAACTGGTAAAATTCATTGCCTTTATTCTTATCTCCGTACATACATTTCCTCATAATTAAGCATAATGGAAATTCATTTAAGATGAAGTTACACTCATAGAAGTGTTATATTAAGGAAACAATGCTTGCAGTCGGGGAAAATATTTTCCCAACTTTTTTACATTCTATACCTTCATCTTAAGTATGTACTGTTGTGGAAGTGGATATAACTTCACTCAAAAGCCTTGTGTTATGTGGTTATTTATGCTTCTTAGTGTCCTATGCTTCTTCATAGTTTGTTGGGTGCAGGAAAATAAGGCTTAGAGGGAAATTTATAGCATTGAAAGTGTTCATTAGAAAAGAGGAAAGATCCAATATCAATCATCTAACGTCCAATTTGGGAAGCGCAACGATATCTTCTTTTTATTTGTTCTTTCATTCATGGATCTTCTTGCTTCAAATGAGCATCACATCCAGTTTGGTGACTTCATAAGTAGGAAATGGGGAAGTGATACAGCACTTGATTTATCATGGGGACAAAACAACAGCACACAAATCAACCCTGGAACCTTCAGGCTTCTGAAGGATAAGAAAGGTGCAGCTTCCAAAGGATGTGGTGGGAGATGTGGGAGGTGGGCAACATGGGAATCCCTGTGGGTTCCATGTAATATTTTGGGTATCTAAGCACCTCTTAAAATATATTAGTATATATACATAAATAACATTTTTGTAAGCAAATGCACATATATGCATATATATTTATATATCATTTTGCAAATGTTGGTATGTATTGTGAAAATTTTAATTTTTACCCACAATAAAAAAAAAAAAAAAGATGCATGAGTAAGGTGGCCCCAGGTCAAAGGCCATCATGGAAACCCAGGAACTCCTGAATACTTTGTGTTGGACTAGCTATTTTTGTTCAATTTTTTTCTTCTATTTATTTGGATGAGATACATTATTTAATATTCTTTAAGGTTTACCAGGGAAATTATATCACTTTTGCTTGCCTTTCCAAATCTGCACTTATTATCTATTATTGACTGGCCAAATAATGTATTTTAAAACATTTTATATCCTGTATTAGTCAGCCAAAGGTGTGCTAATGCAAAATACTAGAAATCTCTGGGTCTTTATAAAGGGTGTTTATTTGGGGTAGAAACTTAGAGTTACCAGGCCATAAACCATATGTTTCTTCCTTCCCCAAAGTCTGTTACTCCGTCTTGGAGCAAGACAACTGCCGACATTTCCCAGGGTTCAAGTTTCTTGGGTTCCTCTCTTCCCACAGCTGGATTTCTCTCTGAGCTCAGCTCCTCTGTTTCCTCCACAAGGTCAGCTGTAGACTATGAAGCTCTCTAAACTTTGCCTCTCGCTACAAGGCCATTTCTGAACTTTCAAGTGAAATGCTTGTCTCTTTTCCCCGGGGCCTTCTGTCCTTGCTCATCAGAACTCCAACATCAAAACTACTCCAGTTCTGTCCTTTGCCATGTCTTTTTATGTTTGAGACCCCAACCACCAAGGGGAGGGCTCAACGCCCTACCAACTGTGGCCCAGTCTACACCCTTATCATAACTTAATCATGCCCAGATTACCAAACCACTTTACAAGCATAATCCAATATCTATTTATGGAATATATAATGATATCAAACTGCTACATATCCATTTACCCATTTTATGTTACATATTATTCTATGGTGTATTTTAACACTTTATTGATGTCCTAGGCCACGGATATCACTATTACTTTATCCATTCAATAGTCCTTAAGATATATGAATTTGATTAACAGATATTGTTCTTCAATCCATCCTGAAACTTGAACCTTCTAAGATTATTTTCTTTCTGCCTGAAGAATATTCTTTTACATTTCTTTTAAAGTGAGTTGCTGCTAGCAAACTTATTAGTTTTCTTTGGTTATTGTTGATCTGTTTGTATTTTTATTTTTATTATTTTGAAACTATTTGTACATTTAATAATTGAAAATATAAATATTAAAAACTACAACTTAAACACATATGAATAAATATTTACATTTCTCAATTAAATGTAATGGATACATATAAATTTTTTTTGGATCAAACAATATGTTACACAATATATTTCATTCATAGTAATGCATTTGTACAATTTTGTCCTTTTGTGTCTGGCTTGCTTCCCTCAACATAATGTCCTCCAGTTTCATCCATGTTGCCACATGATTTATGCCTTCATTTCTTCTTAGAGCTGCATAATATTCAATCGTGTGAATAGACCAAAGTTTGTTTATCCACTCATCTGTTGATGGACACCTGGGTTGTTTCCAACTTTTGGCAATGGTTAATAATGTTGCTATGAACATCGGTGTGTAGATGTCTGTTCGTGTCATTGCTCTCAGTTCTTCTGGTTATATACCCAGTAGTGGTATTGCATGGTCATTTGGCAAGTCAATATTCAACTTCTTTAGGAACTGCCAAACAGTCCTCTGCAGTGGTTGTATCATTCTGCATTCCCACCAACAGTGAAGAAGTGTTCCTATCTCTCCACATCCTCTCCAACACTTGTAGCACACTATCTTTTTAATAGTGGCCATTCTGATAGGTGAAAATGATATCTCATTGTTGTTTTGATTTGCATTTCCCTAATCATGAGTTTGTTGAGCATTTCTTCATATGTTTTTTTTTTTTGCCCTTTGTATTTCTTCTTTGGAGAAATGTCTATTCAAGACTTTTGCCAGTTTTTAATTAGGTCATTTGTCTTTTTATTGTTGAGTTGTAACATCTCTTCATATATCCTGGATATTAAACCCTTTTCAGATATGAGATTTCCAAATATTTTTTCCCATTGTGTTGGCTGCCTTTTCACCTTTCTGACAAACACCTGTGAGGTGCAAAAGTGCTTAATTTTGTGGAGGTCCCATTTATCTATTTTTTCTTTTGTTGCACGTGCTTTGGGTGTAAGGTCCAAGAAACCACCACCTACTACAAGGTCTTGAAGATGTTATTCTACATATTCTTCTAGTAGTTTTATGGTCCTGGCTTTTATATTTAGATCTTCAATCCAGTTTAACTTGATTCTTTTATAGGGGCAGATATAGGGGTGCTCTTTCATTCTTTTGGTTATATATAACTAGTTTTCCCAACACCATTGGTTGAAAGACTGTTTTTTCCCATTAGTGTGGGCTTGGTAGTTTGTCAAAAAACAGCTGACTGTATAGGTGAGGGTATATTTCTGAGTTCTCAATCCTATTCCACTGATCGATGTGTCTATCTTTATGCCAGTACCATGCTGTTTTTTTTTTTTTCCCAGGAAACAGTTTTATTTTAAATTAGAGTAGTTATGGTTTACAGAAAATCATGGAAAAAGAACAGAGTTCTCATATAACAACCACTCCCACAAAAACAAATGCAGTTTTCTTTTTCATTATTATTTTACATTAATGTGATATTCTGTTATAATTGCTAAACCAATATTAATATCATTATGTGTTAACCATAGTCCCTCTACACAAATACTGTCCCTATACCCTATTGTTACCCCCTCTTTTTGTTGTATTTGTTTCATATAGTATCTTCATACATTACCATGCTGTTTTGACCACTGTAGCTTTGTAATATGTTTCAAGGTCAGGGAGTGAAATTCCTCCCACATTGCTCTTCTTTTTTAGAGTGCTTTTGGTTATTAGGGTGCACTTAACCTTCAAGATGAATTTCATAATTGCCTTCTCTAATTCTGTAAGTAAGCTGTTGGGATTTTAATTGGTATTGCATGGAATCTGTAAATCAGTTTGGGCAAGATTGACATCTTCACAATATTTATTCTTCCAATCCATGAACACAGAATATCTTTCCATTAGTTTAGGTCTTTTTTCATTTCTTTTGGCACTGTTTTGTAGGTTTCTGAATATAGATCCTGTACTTCTTTGGTTAAATTAAGTCCTAGGTATTTGAATCTTTTTGTTGCTATTTGAGTCTTTTTGTTGCATATCGATCCTGTACTTCTTTGGTAAAATTAACTCCTAGGTATTTGAGTCTTTTTGTTGCTATTGGAATTTCCCTCCTGATTTCCTCGTCAGGTTGTTCAGTACTAGTGTACAAAAGAATTACTGATTTTTGCGTATTGATCTTGTATCCTGCCACTTTGCTGAACTCATTTATTAGTTCAAGTAGCTTTGTCGTGGATACTTCAGGATTTTCTAAGTACAGGATTATGTCATCTGCAAACAGTGAGAATTTTACTTCCCCTTTTCCTATTTGGACACTTTTAATTTTTTTGTCTTGTCTAATTGCCCTAGCTAGAACTTCTAGTACAATGTTAATTAACAATGGAGACAGTGGGCATCCTTGTCTTGTTCCCAATCTTAGAGGGAAAGCTTTCAACCTTTCCCCATTGAGTATGATGTTGACTGTGGAATTTTCATATATGCCTTTTATCATATTGAGGAATTTTCCTTTTATTCCTATATTTTGGAGTATTTTTATCCAAAAAGGATGTTGGATTTTGTCAAATAACTTTTTGCATTTATTGAAATGGTCATGTGGTTTTATTCCTACAATTCGTTAATGTGGTGTATTACATTGATTGATATCCTTATGTCAAACTACCTTTGCATACCAGGAATAAATCCCACTTGTTCATGATGTATAAGTCTTTTGCCATGCTGTTGGATTCAATTTGCAAGTATTTTGTTGAGAATTTTTGCATCTATGTTCATTAGAGAGATTGGTCTGTAATTTTCTTTTCTTTTGGAATGATTATCTGGCTTTGGTATTTGGGTGATGTTGGCTTCATAAAATGTGTTGGGTAATTTTCCCTCCTCTTCAATTTTTTGGGAGTGTTTAAACAGGATTGGTGTTGATTCTTTTGAAATGCTTTGTAGAATTCACCTGTGAAGCCATCTGGTCCTGGACTTTTCTTTGCTGGGAGATATTTGATGACAGATTCTATCTCCTAAATTGTGAATGGTTTGTTAAGTTATTGTATTTCTTGTAGCATCCGTGTAGGTTAGTTATGTATTTCTAGAAATTTTTCCATTTCATCTAGGTTGTCTAGTTTGTTGGCATATAGTTTCTCATAATACCCTCTTATGATTCTTTTTATTTCTTTGAGGTCATTTGTAATTCCCCCCCCCCTTCATTTCTGATTGTGTTTATTTGCATCTTCTCTCTTTTTTTCTTTGTTAGTCTATCGAGGGGGTTGTCAATTTTATTGATCTTTTCAAAGAACCAGCTTTTGTTTTTGTTGATTTTCTCTATTGTTTTTCTGCTCTCAATTGCATTTATTTCTGCTCTAATCTTTATTATTTCTTTCCTTCTGTTTGCTTTGGGATTTGTCTGCTGTTATTTTTCTAGTTTCTCTAGTTATTCAGTTAAATCTTTGTGTTTATCTCTTTCTTGTTTTTTAAAATAGGCTTTTAGGGCTATAAATTTCCCTCTCAAGACTGCCTTCGCTCTATCCCATAAGTTTTGATATGTTGTATTCACCTTTTCCTTTGTCTCAATATATTTATTGATTTCACTTGCACTTTCTTATTTGACTCCCCCAAACATTTAGGAGTGTGTTGCTCCGTGTCCACAGATTTGCAAATTTACTACTTTCCTGTCTGTTATTGATTTCTAGTTTCATTCCATTATGATCTGAGAAGGTGCTTTGTATAATTTCCATGTTTTTATATTTATTGAGAGCTGAATTGTGACCTCAAATATGGTCTATCCTGGAGAAATATCAATGGGCACTTGGGAAGAATGTATAACCCACTGAGTTTGGATGCAGTGTTCTGTTAGGTCTAACTTGTTTATCATATTGTTCAAGTTCACTGTTTCTTTTTTGATCTTCTGTCTAGTTGTTCTATCTAATGATGTGAGAAGGGTGTTGAAGTCTCCAATGATTATTGTAGAAATGTCTATTTCTCCCTTCAGTTTTGCCAGAGTTTGGCTCACATATTTTGGGGGACCCTGGTTAGGAGCATAGATATTTATGACTGTTATATCTTCCTGGAGGATCATCCTTTTTATTAATATATAATGGCCTTCTGTATCTCTTATCATTTTTTGCATTTAAATTCTGTTTTGTCTGAGATTATTATAGCTACCCCAACACTTTTCTGTTTATTATTTGCATGGAATATCTTTTTCCAATCTTTTACTTTCAGCCGGTTTGTATCCCTGGGTCTGAGGTGAGTTTATTGTAAGCAGCATATGGATGGCTCATGTTTTTTATCCATTCTATCAGCCTGTATCTTTTGATTGGGGTATTTAATCCATTCACATTCAGTGATATGACTGAAAATGCACTATTTATTTCCTCCATTGTATTGTTTGGTTTTCATATGCCATCTTGTTTTTGTCTCTCTTTTTATTCTTTTGGTTATCCTTTCTGCTTTACTTTCTTCTACACTCTCCTCCAAGCCTCTCTCTCCTATCTTTTGCTTTCAGGTTCTAA
The DNA here is from genome assembly GCA_026826555.1 of Tolypeutes matacus. Classification (NCBI taxonomy): domain Eukaryota; kingdom Metazoa; phylum Chordata; class Mammalia; order Cingulata; family Chlamyphoridae; genus Tolypeutes; species Tolypeutes matacus. The sequence goes on from JAKSZT010054203.1 coordinate 265,830, forward strand.
GGCTTCCTTTAATATTTCCTGCAAATTTGGTTTCTTTTTTGCAAACTCTCTTAGTTTCTGTTTCTTTTTGAATGTTTTATATTCACCTTCATATATGAAGGGCAGTTTTTCTGGATAAAGATTCTCAGCTGGCAGTTTTTCTCTTTCAGTTTCCTTATTGTGTCATAGCACTGTCTTCTCATGTCCGTTGTTTCTGAAGAGAAATCTGCACTAAGTTTTACTGGACATCCTTTGTACATGATCATTTGCTTCTGTCTTGCTGTTCTGACAATTTTCTCTTTATCTTTTACATTTCACATTCTGAATAGTAAGTGTCTTGGCATAGGTCTATTTGGATTTATTCACATTGGGGTACGGTGTGCTTCTTGGATATGTAACTTCCTTTTTTGTGAGAGTTGGGAATTTTCAGCTATTATTTCCTCCAATACACTTTCTGCCCATTTTCCTTTGTCTTCCCCTTCTGGAGCTCCTATGACATGTATGTTGTTGTGTTTTGTGTTGTCATTCAACTGTCTGAGCACCTGCTCAATTTTTTCCATTCTTTTCTCTCTCTGTTCTTTCTCTCTTCAATTTTGGACAGGGGTTTGAGAGTTAAGTATTTTAAGCGGAATCAATTTATTGGCATGGCTGGCCTTTTCAGCCCAATTAATGCAGGATGACAGGGTTTTGTGAATGCCTCCTAATACAGTTAAGAGTAGCAGAGCACCAATGATCACCACACTGAAGTTAGCAAGTACAGAGGTTGATTTCCACTAATGTAGGGGGTTTATTTTATTTAATTGATCTGTCACTGATTGCCATAATTTGCTACCTGAAAGTGAAGTAAGTTGATTCTGAGACATGCTCAAAATCTTCTTTTGCAAATCTGTAATTTCTATAGATAAATTTATGTGATGACCTATTAAGTGATTTTTAATTTTTTTCTCATTCATAATGGGAATCATTGCTTGGGAGAGAAGTGATACAAAAAAGCAGTTTCATTCCAATCACACTTTGAACCTTGTTTTAAATTTAGATTATATACCTGATCTCCCATTTGTGTAACAGCCATCTCTAAGTCATTAAGCCTATTGTTAATCTGCTCTCAATATATGCCTGACTAAGCCATAACACACTAGCATTATGATACCAGTTTCTAAGATATTGTCGTGTTTGGATATTCTCATGTAGGGCTGTTCTTGCCACAACAGCAGCTGTAATAATACCTATAAGCCCTAATGCAGCAGCTATAATTAATCCAATTAAACATTTGGTTCTATTCAAATAATGATTTAGAAAGTGCCAAAGGATTTCGTTCTCAGGGGAAGACTGCCAGAAGTGAGTCATGTGAATTGATGACATGGATGTCCTATTTGAACCGCAGTAGAACTCTCCTGTAAAACAGACTTTGATACACAATTGTAAAGGGAGCAATTGCTGCAGAAAAACCATGTTTGATTGATGCTTGCTGTCCCTACTATAAAAACAATGGGATCCTGTACAAACACTTTAAGAAATTGAGTGGATTTTCTTTTTAAACTGGTAATATTAGTTTTATTGCCTTGCCATTCAAAAATTGGGCTAGTTCCCAAAAATACATTCCAGAAATAATTTTTAGTTTTGTTAAGTTTAGTGTCCCATAGTTGTGGGATAAATCTTCCCTGATGAGTCCTATTTAGTGACGTATTTATACTTATGACATCCACAAAATTCTAAAAATTATGAAAGCTTTCATTAGTTTTTTTTGTTGAATTACTAATTTTTCAACTTATGGTTGTGTTCTTCATTAGATTTTAGTATCCCTATAATGGTCTGATTCTTTAAAATTCAATAGGAATTATTAAAGAACACAATCTCATATGAAACATGGTATGTATGCCCCTTATCACTTTGTACTATGATTTTGGGTCTGTATACATGGATTAATGGATCCTATGCAGTTAGATCATTCAAGAAAAGGAAATTTTCAATAAATTTCCCTTCCTCATCAGGTTTTAGGGGAAGCAAGAATCAATGGGCCCAAGAAAATGCAAAGACTGATTAATATAAACAGGGTAGGATTTGTCCCCCCAAGTCAACAATTCTAAAAGAGGTGAATAAGTAATATAAGCCCAATATGTACAATTATGTGAAAGTGCACTTCTTACTGCTGTGGTATTCAAGGTAACCATAGCAAGGAAAAACTGATAGAGTGACATTCTGTCTTTTAGAAGTTACCTTCTTTTTTGCTTTTTGTATCAGTTTCTTCGGCTTGTTTATATCTAGGTTTCAGATGTCTGGCCAGGACCCAAAGCTGGTCTCCTTTATCTGTAACGATAAGAGCAAAACCTCGACCCTATATCTTAACTTAACTTCAGCCTTATCCCATTGATTAATATTTTTATGCTCTCAGTAAACCAGTTGTACAATATTTGTTTCTGTATTATTGCTTGATTTTTGCCAGAAATGCTCTGCTGATGATGTATATGATTCTGAATTTTTGCTTAAAAAATTTATTGTAAATAATTCTTAATATAATTTTTCTCACACCTCACCATTTCTACCTTTTTTGTTTTGGCAGCATTTATACAGATTTAAGTGTTAATTTTTTAATGATAAGTATGCATACATTCACAGGCTTACTAAATCATGGGATACACTGATATTATTGGCTTATTTTTGGCTAGAGTCCTGGATAGATACAAGATATATACTAATATATATTTAATTTAAAAAACTTATATTGACATTTAGGGTGGAAACAAATAACATAACAAATTAACAGATTAAGTCAGTATTGAACAAACTACAGAATGACATATAAATAGAGCAGTTTTATATATATAATTACCAATATTTTGTTTTTAACTGGGAAGTGTTGAAATAGCAACTGGTACTAGAATTTTGGTTGACTGCGTTTAGGATTAATGAATATGACACTACTATAGAGGCCAATTTGTGTGTATTTTGCTAATTCCTGAGAAAGGGGCCAGTATCCTCAGGAAGGAACACAACACTCCTTGGGCCGTACATTTTAAGGTTTATGCTTCAGTCACTGGGAGAGTGGCCAGCTCTCTGAGTGAGGAATACAACAACTGTTGAAATGCACTTTATTTTTTTAATTTGTTACAAAACATCCTTGATGTGCTTACTATTTTAATTTCCATTATTTTTCCTCAAATGTGAAAAATGTTAACTAGCAAGGCATTGGTTTGTTGATTAACAAAGATTTCTGCATGATGCTTTATTTTAGGCTTGAATAATAATTAATAAACCTTTTAAAAAAAAAGATATTTAGTTTCAGGACTGTTCAAATTTAAAAGAAAAGATTTATGTATATACTTAATAAAAGAACTTTATGTGTAACAAACAAGTGATTAAATTATTTATATATGCAATGTATTGTATTGAAGTTTTGAGTAGTATTGAAGTATATTATACATAATTCATAACTACAGTAGATTATACAACAACAGACATCCAATGAATAAACTTTTATTTCTTAAGCATTTAAGATTCTTACTAGCATGATTAGAATGACCTCAATCTTTTTAATTTTGTATAGTTTGAGGCATAGGTAAAAACAAATTAGTATTTCCTATTTGGGCTGTGGGGTAATACATTAACTTGTAATTTTAATACTTGCATTGGTTTTGCTGTTAACATTATAATTAAATTGGGGCTGTTGCTAACATTGTTAATATAAACTTGATTTATTGTTGGCTATTTTACAGGAAGGGGAATGTGGGTTGGCTTGACTTGTTTAAGAAAATATAAAAGAAAGCTTAAGCAAGTTTTAAAACAAAGTGAGAGTGACATAACTGGGTATTAATTTTTTGCTACAAACTAGCAATATTTGGGTCCACTGCATGCTGCAGTAGTGTTATTTTATTTTACTATAATTTACTGTTATGCACTATCTTGTCAGCCTTTAATGGCTGCTTTCTTCTTGTAGTTATAACTAAAAATTATGATTAATAACATTATATTTTATTTACTATTATTTTGAAACATTATTAAAAAATCAGTAATTTTATACACTTTTTTAAAGTATTCATATGAACTTTTTATTCATATAACTTTAAGTGTTATAAAATTAGAAAATTTCTTTCAATTATACAACAGTTTTAAATACTTCATTCAACTGATACCACATGAACATAACTATTTTTAGAATTTAACTTGTTTTTTTTTTTTTTAGGTAAAAGACCAAGTTATTTGTGACAGTTTGAAATAAATCTATCTTTCAGGATTTGACTTTGAGAAAGTAGGTTCAAACATTGTGTTCTCTTTTAAAGTGATAAGACCTGTTTCTTCATGGAAATGATAAGGTTAAAGTACAAGAAGCTATTTTGATAAAACAGACTTGCTTTATTGCATACTGATTTGTTTTATTTATTTTTTTAATTTTTTTTCTTTTGTCTTTTTTTTTGCAGGGGAGAGCTCGAATGCAATCCCTCACTACCACAAATTATGCAGTCGAGTTTCCCACATTTGGGTAAATAGCAGGGATCAGCACCTCTGGAATGCAATGGATAAGCCTCACCCCGGGAAAATCACCTTCGTGATCATGGTATCTCTCCTGCCAGGTAAGTATGCACACTGATTTTTGAGGAGAAAAATTTGGAAACTTTTACTAAAACAGACAACTGGCTTGAGAATCTTTGAGAAAGAATCACACTTTAACTTTATATTATTGCAATGTTTGACATTAAGGCTTTTAAATTTTTATAGATAGACTGCTTAAATTTTACTTATCTTTGACCACAAAAATTTCTTTTTCATAAGCCTTTTGCACTTTTATATTTATGCAGGTTTTGTCCCACATTTTACTTTGTTTTAATAACTAGTTATTTTATCTTAGGATAAAATGACTTTCTTTTCTTTAATAATAAAAGCACATTTTATATACCTTCCGTACTTGTTACCATAATGATTTTGGAAACTACTTCCAAGCAAACTTCTGACAACATATTATTACCATCAACATTAAACAAACATGTTAGAATAATGATTTAATTTGAGTATAACTATTTTTATTATTTTAAAATAATGTCCATATTTAATTATTAATAAAAGTGCTTATTTAATTTTTGGCCATTTGAATAGAGCTCTCATAATAATCTTCATTTATCAATTTCATATTTCCATCCAGTGGTATCAAACTGTACACTGACACTGAACAAACAGACAAATACAAAAAGAATTATGATACACTAAATGAAACATAAAGCTTACTAATTTGCCCCATAATTTTCACTCCTTTCATATGGCTGTCTTCAAGACCTCCATCATTTCACATCGTTGATTTTACTGTTTTAAAGACTTTTTCTGGAATCTGTGTTACCTGTAATATATAAGCTTGTTCTTTGAAACACTTTTGCTTGTAATCAGCAACCAGCCAGGACAACTTAAACAGCATAAATACAGTTAATCTCTAGTTTAGCAGTTTATACAGATATTTAACATATATATTTTGGATTACTACTCTTTAGGAGTACACTTAGGCTCAAAGTTCAGATTACTGTGGTAGGCCTTTTCATTCCTGTTCTTAATTTTGGGTATACTCAGTGAAGAACTAAAACTTAGTTTCAGCTGAGGAAGGATTGACAGCTGTACTGCTTTTGGTAAGAGCCTTAATTTCTGTTACAGGCTGGAGTGAACTGCTCTGTTGCTGACTAGGTAAATTTGAGCAAGGCTGGGAAATGTGCTCATATTGTTTGTCTGAGGGCCTTGAGCAAGCCCCCCTTGGAAGATTCCCGACTTATTAATGAGACTACCACTTTCATGATATTTAGAATGGCATTCCTTGGCACAGTGTAACCCTTCTGGGCATTTCAGACACACACGACTTGGTATTGATTTATTATTGCTGTGAAATGGAGCTCTTACACTAGTTATAGCTTGGCAATATTTTTTCATATCACCTGGTTTCCCACATTTAAAGCAATTTAAATTAGTAATCTAGGACTAAGTCACATTAGAGCAGCTGAAAGAAGGTTCATGTTATAAGTATTAGGCCCACTGTTTTGGCATATTTTTATATAACCCTGTAAGTTCTTCCATTTGCTTTTATCAGACATAAAGACCTTTTACATTTACTGTTAGCATTATCAAAAGCCAACATTAGAATAAGCATTTCTTTAAGATCAGATTGATTACTGTGATGTTGACTACATCTACCAGCCTTGCTACAAATTCAGCATAGGGTTCAGTATTTCTTTGAATAATTTTAGAAAATGATTGTACAGCCTGTCCAGGAGTGGAGATTCATCACCAGGGAGCTAGACAGCACAATCGCACTTGTACAATGACAATATCATCATATTGAACTTGGTGAGGAATCCCAGCCCATTGAGCTTTTCCTAATATTTGTTCAGCAGTAATAGACACTGGTGGATTTTGCTGTTGATTTCATCATCCTACAATATTAGCTTCATCAGCCCACCAAGTTTTAAATTGTAAAAGTTCTGCTGAATTAAGAACAGCTTGAGCTAACAAATCCCAGTCCCAGAGTATTAATCTGTTTGCATGTGCTATTCCTTGCACCAATTCTTGAGTATAAGGAGAATTTACACCATACTGAGTACATGCTTGTTAAATTCTTTGATAGAGTTAGAAGGAATAGGAACATGCTCATATTGTACAACCCCTGGGGATTGTTAGCATCTACTGGTATTTGAGTTACTGTTACTGGAAATGTAAAAAAAAATGCATAGACTCTGAATTTCTTTCTCTACTTCCCTGTACTATAGTTTTCATAACTGAAGAGGATGGTGCTGGCACAAAAACAGAAACTGTTGGAAGGTCATCAAATGTTTTAAAAAATGAATCAGTATATACTTTCAGAGGCTCAGACACTGGTTCAAAAGACAATAAATCATCTTCTGGAGCTGAGAGCTTAACGAGCACTGGAAAACTTTCATAAACTCCCTTTTTCTTTTTTTCCTTTTTATTAGACATGAGTTAATCTGTTTTTGCCTGTTCATTATCTGTTCATATACGTTTTCATTAATATCATCATTAGCTTGTTCTGCTACAGTGTTAGCAATAGCAGTATCCATTTTAATATATTCATTTTCATCTGGCTGTAATTGTTCAAGGGCAACCAAAATAAGACTATACAAGGAACATACATAACAATGTTTCTGTACAAGAGAAAATAGTTTTAGTAACTCTAGGGTCATTACAGATACCCCTGTATTCTTTAACAGGGTCTTAAATACTTGGAATATGCCTCTGAGTTGACTGATTATCCATTACCCTGACAATCAAGATTATTTGACTCACCAACAGAATGCAAGGACCGCCTGACCAAGCAGTCCTTGTTTCCATGGCACTGATCCAGAGAAAAGACTAGTCGTGCCACATGTTGGTGGCCATCTGAGGTAGATGGTGCCAAGAATTATCCAAAGAAAGACTGGGATCAGTTGACCTCACTCCATGTGGAATGCAGGCAAGTTTATTTAGGCTGAAGCTGCTTTTTATACTACAAAGATGATAACAAAAGTAGGGCATCTTTCACTACTTCCTCAGCTGGTACATGAGAGTGCTGACTATTTCTGTGTTCCCAATCTATCTTTGGAATTCAGATAATAACATCTTAGTGGTGTGTTCATTCCAATTTGCATCCTCCCATTGATGTCTGCAGTATGCAGTGTCCTTGGAGACATTTACTAATGTTTCTCTGCAAGCAAGCATGCATTTTAAATGCTTAACCCTTTATGCTCTGGCTCTTAGCATCTTTTCCAACATCCAAGGAATAAATACAAAGGGCTAAAATGCACATGAAAATATTCTTGACATCGCTTGCTCTCAGGGAAATGCAAATCAAAACTACAATGAGATACCATCATAAACCCATCAAAATGGCAGCTATTAAAAAAACAGCAGGCTCTAAGTGTCAGAGAGGATGTGGAGGAATAGGAACACTCATCCACTGTTGGTGGGATTGTGGAATGATCCAGCCACTGTGGAGGATGGTTTGGTGGTTCCACAGAAAACTAACAATAGATCTTCCGTATGATCCAGCAATTCCACTGCTAGATATATAACCAGAAGAACTGAAAGCAAGGACACAAACATATATATATGCACACCAATGTTCATAGCAGCATTGTTCACCATTGCCAAAAGTTGGAATCAGCCCTGGTGGCCGTCAACACATGAATGGATAAGCGAAATATGGTGCACACATACAATGGAATAATGCTCAGATGTAAGAAGGAATAAAGTGCTAACACATGGAATAACGTGGATGAATCTTGAAGAGCATATGTAGCCAGGCATTGAAGGATGAACAGTATATGACTTCACTGATATAAACTGAGGAAAGTGAGCAGTCTCTGAGAACCATTGTCTAAAAGATAGGTTAATAAGGGAGAGAAAGAGAAGAGTAGGCTGTGAGGCATCACCCATATGGACATAATCTATGGTAAAAGGAGAGAGTATAGTTGCATATTGAAGGATAGGACAGATGGGTAGTGACATCACTGGGTTTCATCCTGCAGGGTTGAGAGGTGTTTAGATTAGGAAAGGCAGGATCGAATACCCAGGGCATGTAACAATGCATCTTGTCATTCCATGAGTCAAGACAGGGTGTGTCATATGCTCCAGCGGGATGGGGAGGAAGGAACAGTTAAGATCAAATGGGGTATTTAGTGGTCATGGGAAAGGGTTTTCATTACCTTACAGTAATGAGCACAGGACGTGTTAAATATAAAAAAAATTATTAAACTGTACTCTCTAAATTGTAAACTATACTGTAAACTACTGACAATGTTTAGTTGCTATATTTTACTATCTGAATAACAGTTATTACAATTCTAACATCCATAAAAAAGGTTTTAATATGGGGTGGGGAAGGGGGAGGGAGATTGGGTATGTGGGAGTCTCTAGTATTCCATGTGTGACTTTGCTGTGACCTAAAACTTCTTTGAAAATTAAATGAAACTTTGTGAGACACTGGGGAATGAGAGGGGGAAGGTGTTACATTACACTACACATCTGATAATACAATGATAAAAGGGAAAATGAATAATTTTTTAAAAAATGAATTTTTTTTGTTTTTTTCCCATTTTTTAAATGACCCAATCTGCTAATTATATTTTATTTTTAGTTTAGTGTTTATTCCTTCTGAGTTTCCTTGTACTTATACCTTGCATTTAAGGTTACCATTATTAGTACTTTTTCCTATTAATTGTATTTGGTTATTATATGGGCTTCATGTCCAAGGAATGTTTAGATCATAGAAGGGTTACAATGGGGGATTCAGAAGATCATAGCTGGGGGTGTCTGGGATGGAGAATTCATGGGAGTAAGTTCATCTGAATATCCTTGAAAAATATATAAAATTGTTCAAATGATCAAGGGATGGGGAATGTTCATGGTGGGTAGACAATGAATCAATAAATGATGGAATCTGAATGCCCAGCCTGGAGAGCTCTGCCACATTCTCTAAGGGAGTAGTAACAGTCCCCTGAGTGCTGGAGAAGTGTCTGGAAAAAGAGGAAGACCCACTGATGGGTTCTTCTTATTGATGACTAGCCT
>JAKSZT010054203.1:275436-286485 GCA_026826555.1 Tolypeutes matacus
AAAAGAGGAAGACCCACTGATGGGTTCTTCTTATTGATGACTAGCCTTATGATTCTTTGCTCTTGCAGTTGAAACTTAGCCTACTGTTATGGGGTGACTAAGGGATGCAAACTGAGAGGCTATTTATTGCTCAAATGTGGCCTCTCTCTAAGCCAAATTCAGATAAAATGCATTTCCTTCCACCCAACATGGGGCATGACCCCTGGGGATGAGCCTCCATGGCAACCAAGTGCCAACTGGCAACATGATTGGAAAAATACCTTGAATAAATGGGGAAAAGGTAAAGAGAAATGGGTTCATGTGGCTAAGAGATTTCAAAGAGAGTCAGGAAGTCATCCCAGTGGTAATGCTTATGCACACCTCAGTAGGATCTCATAGTACACCAAAATGGATATCACCCCACACAGAGGGGCTCCTGAGGGCTCTGGAGAAACCCAGGTCCTACCTAAGTGTGGATAGCCCCAGAGATTGATGCCTTATTAGTGGGCTGTACTTTGGAATCTGTTCTCCTGAGAGTGACAGAGATGGACTCAAATAAATCCTCCTTGCACATGGTCCATCAGTCCCTTATATTCAAACCTACATATGATGCTGGAGTTTACAGGTGTAGTTCCAGAGACTGGAGCCTCTGACCTACCTATGTGACAGCTGTGCCTGGAATCCCAGTGGAGCTGCAACTCCTACTCTACAGCTTAAAGGACACATCCAAGTCACCTGGAGAGGAGATGTCGATGGGCAATGGCCATGCCAGGGATTGGAGAGGGCCTGCAGCTGCAGGCAGGATAATCCTATCCACTGTATCCATGGGATATAAGTCCTCTCTCACTTGGAGGTGGAGTGGAAATCACCATCCTAGTCCCCTCAGGATTGGGGGAAGAGCAATGGACTAGAATGGACTTAAGGGTATTCTGTTGTAGACATATCGTGATTCAAGTAATGGAAGAAGTTATAAGAGTCAAAAGAAGCCAGTGGCTGCTGGACACTTTTGGGGCAGTGAGGGAAAGGGAAATTGAAATACAGGAGATTTTTCGGGACTTAGGGGTTGTCCTGAGTGTCGTTGCGGTGACTGATATAGGCCATTTTACATCGGCATATACCATGCAGAACTGTGTGGGAAAGAGTTTGGTTTACGATGAGAACTGTGTTCTATGCTTGGTGACAAGGCCGCAGGATGTGTATATCCATTGTGGGTTATGTGCCACACTGATGAATGATGTTTGGGTGGGATAAAGTGTGAGGTGATGAAGGTGGGGAACATGGGAGTCCCTGTAATTTCTGTGTAATATTTAGGTAATCTAAGAAACTTTAATATATATATATAAATACCATTTATGTAAGCAAATACTCATATGTGCATATATATTTATATATCACTTAATAAATATTAATATGTAGTGTGAAAATTTTTATTTTAACCCACAATAAAATTAAGAAAGAAAATGCAACAACAATGGGCAGCATTCTTTTTAAAATGGTAATTTTTTAAATCCTTACCCAGAATATAATGGATTGAAGAACCAGTGAAAACAACCAGGTTAATTTGAAATAAGTGGAAAGCCCATCTTTACGTAAATTAAGAGAAATCTCGGGTTCTGATGCATAAATTAATGGTAACCAATTGAACACAGAAGAGTGTGGAAGTATATGTGGGAGGAGCAGATCAAAGAAAAAACTACAACTGCACATTACCAAGAAGAGAAAGACATCCTGAATAGCAGTCACAGTTGCTTTCTTAAAGGATTGGCAACAAGTTGCACAGACTGGAGGTGGATATTCTTTGGAGATTCACATTCATTACAGTCACAGGGATTTTCTCCAGTATGAAAGTTGTGATGTTTAATGAGATACTTTCTCTGGCTGAAGGCTATTCCAAATTCCTTACTTATATAGGGTTTCCCTCACGTATGAATTATCTCATGGTCAGTTAGATTTGATTTGCTACTGAAGACATTCCTACATTCCTTTCATATATAGGGTTTCTCTCCATTTTGTCTTGTCTGTTGTGTAATGAGGTTTGATTTCTGAATGAAAACTTTCCCACATCCATCACATTCATTGGGTTTCTCTTCAGTATATATTCTCAGATGGTGAGCGAGGCTTTCCTTCTGGGTGAAGAGTTTCCACATTCATTGCATACATAGGGTTTTTCTCCAGAATGAATGCCCTGATGTTTAATGAACTATTGTTTTGTCTAAAGGCTTTTCTGCATTCTTTACATTCATTTTGTTTCTCTCCAATATGAGTTTTTTCATATTCTGTGAGGTATGATTTGTAACTAAAGGCTTTTACACATGCCTTACATGCATAGGGTTTCTTTGCAGTAGGAAATCTCTTGTATCTGAGATTTGACATTTGAATTAAAGCTTTCCCACATATATGTGATCTCTCTTCAGTAAGAATTTTCTGATGAATAAAGAGGTTTCCTGTCAGGTTGAAACCTTTCCCACATGTATGACATTTCTATGTTTGTTCCCTTGTATGGCTTTTAAAATGAGGAGTAAAAAATGACTATAAAGAGCAGCCTACATTCAGGAAACTCATATGTTTTCTGTCTAGTTGGAATTTTCTAATATTCCATGATGTTTTATTTCAGATGGAAGCATTCCCATGTTCATTTCAATACTATCTAATGTATGAAACTTTCGTGCTCAATGAGCTTTAATGCCTGGCTGAATGATTTCCAATATTCCTTACATATACAGGGTTTTACTCTTGCATCTTTATTTGATGTGACTCGAGCCTTCCCAAATTCATGAAATCCCAAATGGTTTCTTTGAAGGATTAATTCTCAGGTATCTCATGAGGCTGAATTTCCAAGAAAACTTCACACTCATTACACTTAAAGAGGAGGACTACCGTGTGGGGCAAACTGGCAAAACCCAATGTCTTCATTCTTTTTCATTACATAGATACCCTTATGCTTAGGTAAGCATGATGCAAATTCCTTCCAAGTGAAGTTACATTCATAGAAGTGTTATTTTGAGGAAACAATGCTTGTGGTCATAGAAAAGATTTTCCCAACTTTCTTACATCCTCTTCCTTCATCTTAAGTCTGTACTGTTGTGGAAGTGGATATAGCTTCACTCACAGGCGTTTTGTTATGTGGATCTTTCTGCTTCTTAAAGTCCTATGCTACTTCGTAGTTCGTGGGGTGCACCAAAAAGAGTGCTTAAAGGGAAATTTATAGCATTGAATGCATTCATTAGAAAAGAGGAAATATCCTATATTAATCATCCAAGTGTCCAATTTGTGAAGTGCAACAATATCTCATTTTTATTTGTTCTATCATTCATGACTCTTCTTGCTTCAAATGAGCATCACATCCAGTTTGGTGAATTCATAACTAGGAAACGGGAAGTGATACAGTACTTGATTAATGATGGGGACAAAGCAACACCCCATAAATCAACCCTGGAACATTCAGGCTTCTGAAGGATAAGAAAACTACAGCTTCCAAAGATGCACGAGTAAGGTGACCCCATAACAAAGGCCAAAATGGCAACCCTGGAAATCCTGAACACTTTGTTTGAACTGACTATTTTTATTGAATTTTTTCCCTTCTATTTATTTAGATGAGATGCACTATTTAATTTTTTGTAAAGTTTACCATGGAAATTAAAACACTTTTGCTTGCCTTCCCATATCTGCACTTATTATTTGTTATTGACTTGCCAAATAATGTGTTTTAAAATATTTTATATCCTTTATAACTCAGACAAAGCGGTGCTTATGCAAAATACCAGAAAATCTCTTGGACTTTATAAAGCGTATTTATTTGTGGTAGAAGCTTCCAGTTTCCAGGCCATGAAGCTTAAGTTTCTTCCTTAACAAAAGTCTGTTCCACAGTCTTGGAGCAAGACACCTGCCAACATTTGCCAGGGTTCGGGTTTATTGGGTTCCTCTCTTCCCAGGGCTGTGTTTATCCCTGAGCTCAGCTCCTCTCTTTCCTCCTCAAGGTCAGCTGTAGACTATGAAGCTCTCTAAGCTTTGCCTGCCACCACAAAGCCACTTGTGAACTGTCAGGTAAATGGCTTGTCTCATTTCCCCAGAGAATCCTGTCATTGCTAATCAGAACTCCAACATCAAAAACTACTCCATTCTGTCCATTGCCATGTCTTCTTATGTTTGAGACCTTACCCACCAATGGGCGGGGCTCAAACACCCTACCGACTGTGGCCCAGTCAATGTCCTAATCAGAACTTTATCATGCCCAGATTAACAGACATTATTCCATAAACATTTTTGGAACTCATAATGATATCAAACTGCTACATGTCCATTTATCCATCTCATGCTATATATTATTTTATGGTGTATTTTAACACTTTATTGATGTCCTATGCCATGATATCATTATTACTTTATTGATTCAATAGTCATTTCATTATATGAATTTAATTAACAGATATTGTTCTTCAATCCATCCTGAATCTTGAACCTTCTGAGAATATTTTTTTCTGCCTGACGAATATTATTTTACATTTCTTTTAAAGTGAGTTGCTGTTAGGAAACTTTATTAGTTTTTGCTCATCTCTAAAACTTTTTATTTCAATTCTTCCTGAAGGATTGAGATGAATTAAATCTCAGGCCCTCTATTATCTCCACTGCTTTTGAGAGCACTCTTAGGGTTGAATTTCTCCATTCTGTTGTAAATGTAATCAGTTATTTAGAGAAGAAATTAGGGGCTTTCAGTTTTACAGCCTGCTTCCTGCCCCTACCCTCCAGCATAATCTGTGGGCTCTGGCTCTGGCGATAAGAATGATGGCACACCTTCCTGAGTTACACACCTGATTTTGGAGCTATGATTTGGTGGAGAAAGCAATATATTGAGCTCTTCTTGGGACATTTCTGAGACCAGTGCAATGGTGGTCAGCATCCCATTTTGTTCAACGATTGCCACACCCAAAGTACAGCCACTGCTTCTTCACTTCCCATTTCTCCCAAACTTAGGAGACCCCTACTGCTCCCTGTGCCATGGTTAATGCCATTATTTGCATCAGGTGTGGATGCCAGAGAAGTATGTTCTTACTAACCTATTGCTGTGTGTGTAAGGCTTTTTTGGTAGGACATTTTGGTTAGATTCAGACAAGAGAACTTTTGATTAATGCACTTTTTAGAATTCTTTAGTTTAGTTAAGGGCCTCTCATTAGTTTTAAGGCACCAGGATGGTCCCCAATCATTGTGCTTAAGCCCTACATATATGGAACAAACAGAGAAAGAGTGCTGCCATATTTACCCTGCAATGTGGGAGAGGGCTCCAGTATCTCCTACAGCTGTGGAGAGACACAGAAAACCAGAGAGGTTGAGGGAGAGGCCAGAGGCTGGAATCATGGAGCAGCCTGAAGCTGAAGACATCCAGGCCAGAGGAGAACAAAGAGGTGTGAGCAACTGTGTCTGATGGTCCACTTATGGTCTCTGGGAGAGGGTGAGTTGGAGGAGAAGGCAGAGAGAGAAAGAAAGTCCCAATATTTTGCCTTAGCAGGATTCCTGCAGCAGCTGACCATTGCTAAGACAGCATTTTAGATGATGACTTGATTTGGACATTTTCACAGCCTCAGAACTGTAAAGTTTAAACCCAATAAATCCCAATAAAAGGCAACCTATTTCTTGTATTTTGCATCGGCATTGCTGGAGAAACTCTAACAGATGAGGACACAGGGTTGGAGAGCTGCCTTGTTCCCAAACAGAAGTGTGATGCTGCTTCCCAGTGATTTCACCAGTAAACTGTGGGTATCTCCAGACTAAGCAGGAATGAGAACAGGTAAGATGGAGGGGTAAGTGCCCTTGACAAGGAAGGCCTACAAGACAAGGAGGCAGTGTTGTCACAGGGTTTGGGGACTAGTATAAAGTCACAGATGCCCCAATATGATGTACCTGCCACAGGCAGGGGTTGGCCAGGGGGGCAGGAGCAGATAAAACCATGGAACCATGGGTCTGGTGCAGGAGAGATATCAAGGCACACAGAGGAGTCTCCCTGCTCCTGCTCATTTTGCTCTTCCCTCTTTCCCTTGGCCTCCAGCCTGGACCCTCTGAGGAGGCTGCTCAAATTGTGCTCCTCCTGGGCCTCAGGTTCAGACTCAGATCTCCTGGTCCAGTCCTACATTCACTTTCTCCAATCATGGGGCAGCTAAAGAAATAGCAATGCCAAGATGAAACACGTTGGTGTCAGGAAGGAAATGTCAAAATTCACATTACAGCATTGGCTAAAGCAATAACACCACCAGAATGAGAAACATTAGGCCAGTGACCCTAATAAATAGGATGGGAATCCCAGAAAGTCCTGGGACCTAGGGCTTACAAGAATAGAAGTGAGGTTGTGAGAGAGTGCAATGTTTTCAGAACACCTCAGAGCGTGCAGATGCCAGATATTTCTTAGACTAATTAAATATTAAATTTTCAACACATTTTTCACACTGTTTGAAATTCACCCACCAAGGGTCTCGGCACAATGACCTAATGACTGTGGACCAGTCAACGACCTTACCATAACTTAATCATGTGCAGATTAACAGAGCAGTTTACAAGCATAATCCAATATCTATTTCTGGAATTCCTATCGATAGCCAACTGCTACATATCCATTTACCTATTTTATGGTATATATTATTTTATGGTGTATTTTAACATTTTATTGATGTCCTTGGCCACGGATATTCTTATTAATTTATCCATTCAATAGTCATTTAGATATATGAATTAAATTAACAGATATTGTCCTTCAATCCATCCTGAATCTTGAACCTTCTAAGATTATTTTCTTTCCACCTGAAGAATATTCTTTCACATTTCTTTTAAAATGAGTTTCTGTTAGCAAACTTTATTAGTTTTTACTCATCAACAAAAGTATTTATTTCATTTCTTCCTGAAGGATGAGATGAATTAAATCTCAGGCCTTCTACCACCTCTACTGCTTTTGGGAGCACACTTAGGGTTGAATTTCTCCATTCTGTTGTAAATGTAATCAGTACTATGGAAAAGAAATTAGGGGCTTTCAGTTTTACAGCCTGATTCCTGCCCAGCCCACCCTCCAGGAAAATCTGTGCACTCTGGCACTGGGGATGGGAATAATGGCACACCTCTCTGAGTTACACACCTGATTTTGGAGGTAAGAATTTTTTGATTAAAGCACAGTATATTGACTTCTTCTTGGGACCTTTCTAGGGACCATGCAATGGTGGTCAGCCCCTCATTTTGCTCAATGATGGCCACACCCAAAGTACAGACACTGCTTCATGAGTTCACATTTCTCCAAGACTAAGGAGACCCCTCCTATTCCCTGGGGCCCTGGGTTAATGCCCTCATTTGAGTCTTGTGTAAGCCCTGGAAAAGTATCTTCTTACTAACCCATTGCTGTCTGTGTAAGTGTTTGTATGCAGGACATTTTAGTTAGATTCAGATAAGGGACCTTTCAATTAGGTCACCTTATGTTAGATTTCTTTAGTTAGTTAAGGCCCTCTAATTAGATTTCAGACACCAGGATGGACCACAATCATTGTGCTGAAGTCCTACATACATGAAACACAGAGAATGGGAGAGGGATCCAGGATCTCCTATAGCTGTGGAGAGACACAGAAAACCGGAGAGGTTGAGAGGCCAGGGGCTGGAGTCATTGAGCAGCCTGAAGCTAAAGACATAAAGGCCAGAGGAGAAGGGCTAGGTGTGAGGAATTGTGTCTGATGGCCCACTGCTGAGCACAGGGAGAAAGTGAGTTTAGAGGAGAAGGCAGAGAGAGACAGGCAGGCCCAATATTTTGCCTTGACAGGATTCCAGCAGCAGCTGACCATCATTAATTTTTGATGATGCCTTGATTTTGATATTTTCACAGCCTCAGAACTGTAAGCTTTAACCCTCATATATTCCAATAACACCCAACCTATTTCTGGTATTTTGCATTAGCAGTGTTTAAAAAATTCAAATAGCTAGGAACACAGGGTTTGTGAAGTGTTCTGTTCCCAAATCACAGTGTGATGTTGCCCAGTGAATTCACCTACAAACTGCAGGTGTCTCCAGACTAGGTGGGAATGAATATGGGTAAGATGGAGGGGGAAGGGCACTTGGCCAGCAAGTACTGCAAGACAGGGAGTCAGATAGGGAGTCACATGGCTTGGGGACTAATATAAAGTCACAGATGCCCCAGTTTGATGTACCTGCCTCAGGCAGTGGTTGGCCAGGTGGGCAGGAGCAAATAAAAGCATGGGACCATGGGTCAGGTGCAGCAGAGGCATAAAGGCACAGAGGAGAGGCTTCCTGCTCCTTCTCCTTTTGCTCTTCCCTGATTCCCTTGGCCCCCATCTTGGACCCTCTGAGGAAGCTGCTCTTACTGTACCCCTCCTGGATCTCAGGCACAGACTCAACTTTCTGGCTTCCATTTCTACACGCAACTTCTCCAATCTTGGGGTAGCCAAAGAAAAAGCAATGCCAAGATGAAACCTGTTCATGTCAGGAAGGAAATGTCAAAATTCACATTAAAGCATTAACTATAGCAATTATATCAACAAAATGAGCAACATTAGGCCAGTGACCCTAATAAATAGTATGGGAATCCCAGAAAGTCCTGGGACCTAGGGCTGACTAGAATAGAAGTTAGGTTGTGAGAGAGTGCAATGTTTGCAGCAAACCTCAGAGGGTACAGGTGCCAGATATTTCTCAGACTAATTAAATATAAAATGTTCAACACACATTTAACAGCATTGAAAATGATGCAGACCTCTTCATACCCTGAAGAGAATGGATGGTTTGGATGGGAAGAAGCTGATGAACAACAGAAGGAGCTGGAATGTAGCATGTGTTCACTGCAGGTCCCCCTATCCAGAGAAGGAATGTCCCATTTGGGAACCAAACGATCAGAGCCCCAATGAAAACCATCATCATAGTTTCTTGATCCACAAAGGAGGACAGGGAGAAAGCCCTGCTCAGCACTCACAGTGTCAGTTACTGATATGAGTCACTCTAGCGAGTCTTCAATTTGGAGTAAGCAGCAGGATGTCAGTTTCTCCTGTGGTGCTAACAGCCCTTAAACCAGACACGTGTAGAGAGCAGTGTGGACTTCACACAGTCGTGTCTATGCTCCTCATGCTCCATGATCACTCTTGCTGTGGGAGGCCACCACATTCCAGGCAGCTGGGGAGGGGGCCGAGGGGAGTGAGCACTTTTCCATTATGGGCGAATATATTTGCAAAGTGTGAGGATTAGTTCCCCAAAATAATGTTGCAGATAGAAATCAATATCTTCAAATCAAACTCTTTGTATTATTTCATTTTGTACTATTTTCATAATTTCTTTTTAATTATAATGAAATTATCATTGCAAAGAATATAAAAAAATTTGCCTGTTATAGCAAACAGCCAAATTCCTTCTCTATCCTCAACACCCATTCCTCCCTCCTAAGAATTATATGCATTGGCAGATTTTTTGGGTAGATATTTCTGTTTGTAAATACATGCATTCTCTAGTTTCATTCGTCCCACATCCTGTCACATATGAGAAAAATATTGGAGTACAGCTTAAATATATGAATAAATTTTCTAATTTCTTAAAATCCTTGATATTAGAAGTATATCATCTAATTATGAATGGATCATTTTAGAATTAAAATAATAATGAAAATTAGAATGAAGTAGAAAGCAGGACAATGTAGTTCAGTGGCTGTTAAACCTGAATCCACTTCAGTCTCAGGTGAAGAAAGAAAAAATATAAATGGTTTGGGTGCCTTATAAGAAAATGCCACAATAATGGGCAGCATTAATTTTTAAATGATATATTTTTAAATGCTTACACAGAATATAATGGATTGAAAAAGCAATGAAAACAACCAAGAAAATCTGAAATAAATGAAAATCCCATCTTTACATAAACTAAGAGAAATCTCGAATTCTGATGCATAAATTAGTGGTAAAAAATTGAACACGGATGAGTGTGGAAGAAGATGTGGGAGGAACAGATCTCAGAACAAACTGCAACTGCACTTTTCCAAGAGGAGAAAGACATATTGAATTGCACAGTCACAGCCACTTCCTTAAAAGATTGGCAACCAGTTGCAGACTGCAGGAGGAGATTCTTTGGAGATTCACATTCATTACATTCACAGGTTTTCTCTCCAGTATGAATGTTGTAATGTTTAAGGAGATACTGCTTCTGGCTGAAGGCTATTCCACATAAGAAATTTGGGAAAATATGTTCTCTGACTGCAAGCATTGTTTCCTCAAACTAACACTTCTATGAATGTAACTTCACTTTGAAGGAATTTGCATCATGCTTACATAAGCATGAGGGAATCTATGTAAGGAAAAAATAATGAAGAAAATGAGTTTACCAGTTTGCCCCACATGGTAGTCCACCCCTTTAAGTGTAATGAGTGTGAAGTTTTCTTGAAAATTCAAACTCATGAGATACCTGAGAATTAATTTTCAGAGAAAATATTTGAGGTTTTATGAATTTGGGGAAGCTAGGGTCCCCTCTAATAAACATGCAGGAGTAAAACCCTGTGTATGTAAGTAATATTGGAAATCCTTCAGCCAGGCATTAAATATCATTGAGCATGAAATATTCATACATTAGTTAGTATTGTAATGAACATGGGCATGCTTCCATCTGAAAGAAAACGTCATGGTATATGAGAAAATTCATACTAGAGAATAAACATATGAGTGTCTGAATGTAGTCTACACTTTACAGTCATTTCTTACTCCTCATTTTAAAAGCCATACAGGGGAACAATCATAGAAATGTCATACATGTGGGAGAGTTTTCAACCTGACAGAAACCCTCTTTATTCATCAAAAAATTCTAACTGAATAGAAATCATATATATGTGGGAAAGCTGTAATTCAAATGTCAAATCTCAGATACAAGAGATTTCCTACTGCAAAGAAACCCTATGTATGTAAGACATGTGGAAAAGCCTTTAGGTACAAATCATCTCACAGAACAGGTAAAAACTTATACTGGAGAGAAACAAAATGAATGTAAAGAAAGCAGAAAAGCATTCAGCCAATAGAAATATTTCCTTATATATCAGAGCTTTCATTCTGGAGAAAAACCCTATATATG
>JAKSZT010054203.1:286585-299515 GCA_026826555.1 Tolypeutes matacus
AGGCTAGTCATCAATAAGAAGAACCCATCAGTGGGTCTTCCTCTTTTGCCAGACACTTCCCCAATACTCAGGGGACTGTTACTACTCCCTTAGAGAAAGTGGCAGAGCTCTCCAGGCTGGGCATTCAGATTCCATCATTTATTGATTGATTGTCTACCCACCATGAACATTCCCCATCCCTTGATCATTTGAACAATTTTATATATCTTTCATGTATATTAAGATGAACTTACTCCCATGAATCCTCCATCCCAGACAGCCCCAGCTATGATCTTCTGAATGCCCCATTGTAACCCTTCTATGATCTAAACATTCCTTGGACATGAAGCCCACATAATAACCAAATACAATTAATAGGAAAAAGTACTAATAATGGTAACCTTAAATGCAAGGGATAAGTACAAGGAAACTCAGAAGGAATAAACACTAAACTAAAAATAAAATATAATTAACAGATTGGGTCATTTAAAAAATGGGAAAAAAACAAAAAAATTATTCATTTTTCCTTTAATCATTGTATTATCAGATGTGTAGTGTAATGTAACACCTTCCCCCTCTCATTCCCGAGTGTCTCGCAAATTTTCATTTAATTTTCAAAGAAGTTTTAGTTCACAGCAAAGTCACACATGGAATACTAGAGACTCCCACATACCCAATCTCCCTCCCCCTTCCTCATCCCATATTAAAACCTTTTTTTATGGACATTAGAATTGTAATAACTGTTATTCAGATAGTAAAATATAGCAACTAAACATTGTCAGTGGTTTACAGTATAGTTTACAATTTAGACAGTACAGTTTAATAATTTTTTATATTTACCATGTCCTGTGCCCATTACTGTAAGGTAGTGAAAACCCTTTCCCATGCCCACTAAATACCCCATTTGATCTTAACTGTTCCTTCCCACCCATCCCGCTGGAGCATATGACACTCCCCTGTCTTGACTCATGGAATGACAAGATGCATTGTTACAGGCCCTGGATATTTGATCCTCCCTTTCCTAATCTAAACACCTCTCAACCCTGCAGGATGAAACCAGTGACGTCACTACCCATCTGTCCTATCCTTCAATATGCAACTATACTCTCTCCTTTTACCATAGATTATGTCCATATGGGTGATGGCTCACAGCCTACTCTTCTCTTTCTCTCCCTTGTCAACCTATCTTTTAGACAATGGTTCTCAGAGACTGCTCACTTTCCTCAGTTCAAATCAGTGAAGTCATATACTGTTCATCCTTCAATGCCTGGCTTGCTTCACTCTACATATGGTCTTCAAGATTCAGCCACGTTATTCCATGTGTTAGCACTTTATTCCTTCTTACATCGGAGCATTATTCCATTATATGTGTGCACCATATTTCGCTTATCCATTCATGTGTTGACGGCCACCGGGGCTGATTCCAACTTTTGGCAATGCTGAACAATGCTGCTATGAACATTGGTGTGCATATATATGTTTGTGTCCTTGCTTTCAGTTCTTCTGGTTATATATCTTGCAGTGGAATTGCTGGATCATATGGAAGATCTATTGTTAGTTTTCTGAGGAACCACCAAACCGTCCTCCACAGTGGCTGGATCATTCCACAATCCCACCAACAGTGGATGAGGGTTCCTATTCCTCCACATCCTCTCTGACACTTAGAGCCTGCTGTTTTTTTAATAGCTGCCATTTTGATGAGTTTATGATGGTATCTCATTGTAGTTTTGATTTGCATTTCCCTGAGAGCAAGCGATGTCAAGAATATTTTCATGTGCATTTTAGCCCTTTGTATTTATTCCTTGGATGTTGGAAAGATGCTAAGAGCCATAGCATAAAGGGTTAAGCATTTAAAATGCATGCTTGCTTGCAGAGAAACATTAGTAAATGTCTCCAAGGACACTGCATACTGCAGACATCAATGGGAGGATGCAGATTGGAATGAACACACCACTAAGATGTTATTATCTGAATTCCAAAGATAGATTGGGAACACAGAAACAGGCAGCACTCTCATGTACCAGCAGAGGAACTAGTGAAGGATGCCCTACTTTTGTTATCACCTTTGTAGTATAAAAAGCAGCTTCAGCCTAAATAAACTTGCCTGCATTCCACATGGAGTGAGGTCAACTGATCCCAGTCTTTCTTTGGATAATTCTTGGCACCATCTACCTCAGATGGCCACCAACATGTGGCATGACTAGTCTTTTCTCTGGATCAGTTCCATGGAAACAAGGACTGCTTGGTCAGACGGTCCTTGCATTCTGTTGGTGAGTCGAATAATCTTGATTGTCAGGGTAATTGATAATCAGTCAACTCAGTTAGAGGCATATTCCAAGTATTTAAGACCCTGTTAAATAATACAGGGGTATCTGTGATGACCCTAGAGTTACTAAAACTATTTTCTCTTTTACAGAAACATTGTTATGTATGTTCCTTGTATAGTCTTAATTTGGTTGCCCGTGAACAATTACAGTCAGATGAAAATGAATATATTAAAATGGATACTGCTATTGCTAACACTGTAGCATAACAAGCTAATGATGATGTTAATGAAAACGTATATGAACAGATAATGAACAGGCAAAAACAGATTAACTCATGTCTAATAAAAAGGAAAAAAAGAAAAAGGGAGTTTATGAAAGTTTTCCAGTGCTCGTTAAGCTCTCAGCTCCAGAAGATGATTTATTGTCTTTTGAACCAGTGTCTGAGCCTCTGAAAGTATATACTGATCCATTTTTTTAAACATTTGATGCCCTTCCAACAGTTTCTGTTTTTGTGCCAGCACCATCCTCTTCAATTATGAAAACTATAGCACAGGGAAGTAGAGAAAGAAATTCAGAGTCTATGCAATTATTTTTACATTTCCAGTAACAGTAACTCAAATTCCAGTAGATGCTAACAATCCCCTGGGGGTGTACAATATGAGTATGCTCCTATTCCTTCTAACTCCATCAAAGAATTTAACCAGCATGTACTCAGTATGGTGTAAATTCTCCTTATACTCAAGAATTGGCGAAAGGAATAGCACAAGCAAACAGATTAATATTCTGGGACTGGGATTTCTTAACTCAAGCTGTTCTTAATTCAGCAGAACTTTTACAATTTAAAACTTGGTGGGCTGATGAAGCTAATATTGTAGCATGATGAAATCAACAGCAAAATCCACCAGTGCCTATTACTGCTGAACAAATATTAGGAAGAGCTAAATGGGCTGGGATTCCTCACCAAGCTCAATATGATGATATTGTCATTGTACAACTGCGATTCTGCTGTCTAGCTCCCTGGTGATGAATCTCCATGCCTGGACAGGCTGTACAATCATTTTCTAAAATTATTCAAAGAAATACTGAACCCTATGCTGAATTTGTAGCAAGGCTGTTAGATGTAGTCAACATCACAGTAACTCAATCTGATCTTAAAGAAATGCTTATTCTAATGTTGGCTTTTGATAATGCTAACAGTAAGTGTAAAAGGGCTTTATGTCTGATAAAAGCAAATGGAAGAACTTACAGGGTTATATAAAAATATGCCAAAACAATGGGCCTAATACTTATAACATGAACCTTCTTTCAGCTGCTCTAATGTGACATAGTCCTAGATTACTAATTTAAATTGCTTTAAATGTGGGAAACCAGGTGATATGAAAAAAATATTGCCAAGCCAAAACTAGTGTAAGAGCTCCATTTCACGGCAATAATAAATCAATACCAAGTCGTGTGTGTCTGAAATGCCCAAAAGGGTTACACTGTGCCAAGGAATGTCATTCTAAATATCATAAAAGTGGTAGTCTCATTAATAAGTCTGGAATCTTCCAAGTGGGGCTTGCTCAAGGCCTTCAGACAAACAATATGAGCACATTTCCCAGCCTTGCTCAAATTTACCTAGTCAGCAACAGAGCAGTTCACTCCAGCCTGTAACAGAAATTAAGGGTGTTACCAAAAGCAGTACAGCTGTCGATCCTTCCTCAGCTGAAACTAAGTTTATTAGTCCTTCACTGAGTATACCCAAAATTAAGAACAGGAATGAAAAGGCCTACCACCATAATCTGAACTTTGAGCCTAAGTGTACTCCTAAAGAGTAGTAATCCAAAATATACATGTTAAATATCTGTATAAACTGCTAAATTAGAGATTAACTGTATTTAGGCTGTTTAAGTTGTCCTGGCTGGTTGCTGATTATGAACAAAAGTGTTTCAAAGAACAAGCTTATATATTACAGGTAACACAGATTCCAGAAAAAAATCTTTAAAACAGTAAAATCAACTATGTAAAATGATGGAGGTCTTGAAGACAGCCATATGAAAGGAGTGAAAATTATGGGTCAAATTAGTAAGCTTTATGTTTCTTTTAGTGTATCATAATTCTTTTTGTATTTGTCTGTTTGTTCAGTGTCAGTGTATAGTTTGATACGACTGGATGGTAATATGAAATTGATAAATGAAGATTATTATGAGAGCTCTATTCAAATGGCCAAAAATTAAATAAGCACTTTTATTAATAAATAAATATGGATATTATTTTAAAATAATAAAAATAGTTACACTCAAATTAAATCATTATTCTAACAAGTTTGTTTAATGTTGATAGTAATAATATGTTGTCAGAATTTTCCTTGGAAGTAATTTCCAAAATCATTATCATAACAAGTATGGAAGGTTATAAAATCTGCTTTTATTATTAAAGAAAAGAAAGTCATTTTATCCTAAGATAAAATAACTAGTTATTAAAACAAAGTAAAATGTGGGACAAAACCTGCATAAATATAAAAGTGCAAAAGGCTTATGAAAAAGGAATTTTTGTTGTCAAAGATAATTAAAATTTAAGCAGTCTATCTATAAAAATTTAAAAGCTTTAATGTCAAACAATGCAATAATATAAAGTTAAAGTGTTATTCTTTCTCAAAGATTCTCAAGCCAGTTGTCTGTTTTAGTAAAAGTTTCCAAGTTTTTTTCCTCAAAAATCAGTATGCATACTTAACTGGCAGGGGAGATACCATGATCACAAAGGTGATTTCCTAGGGTTAGGCTTATCCATTGCACTCCGGAGGTGCTGATCCCTGCTATTTATCCAAATGTGGGAAACTTGACTGCATAATTTGTGGTAGTGAGGGACTGCGTTCGAGCTCTCCCCTGCAAAAAAAAAAAAAAGAAAAAAGAAAAAAATTTAAAAAATAAATAAAACAAATCAGTATGCAATAAAGCAAGTCTGTTTTATCAAAATAGCTTCTTGTACTTTAACCTTATCATTTCCATGAAGAAACAGGTCTTATCACTTTAAAAGAGAACACAATGTTTGAACCTACTTTCTCAAAGTCAAATCCTGAAAGATAGATTATTTCAAACTGTCAAAAATAATTTGGTCTTTTACATAAAAAAAACAAGTAAAATTCTAAAAATAGTTATGTCATGTGGTATCACTTGAATGAAGTATTTAAAACTGTTGTACAATTGAAAGAAATTTTCTAATTTTATAACACTTAATGTTATATGAATAAAAAGTTCATATGAATACTTTTAAAAAAGTGTATAAAATTCCTGAATTTTTAATAATGTTTCAATATAATAGTAAATAAAATATGTTATTAATCATAATTTTTAGTTATAACTACAAGAAGAGAGCAGCCATTAAAGGCTGACAAGATAGTGCATAACAGTAAATTATAGTAAAATAAAATAACACTACTGCAGCATGCAGTGGACCCAAATATTGCTAGTTTGTAGCAAAAAATTAATACCCAGTTATGTCTCTCTCACTTTGTTTTAAAACTTGCTTAAGCTTTCTTTTATATTTTCTTAAACAAGTCAAGCCAGCCCACATTTCCCTTCCTGTAAAATAGCCAACAATAAATCAAGTTTATATTAACAATGTTAGCAACAGCCCCAATTCTAATTATAATGTTAACAGCAAAACCAATGCAAGTATTAAAATTAAAAGTTAATGTATTACCCCACAGCCCAAATAGGAAATACTAATTTGTTTTTACCTATGCCTCAAACTATACAAAATTAAAAAGATTGAGGTCATTCTAATCATGCTAGTAAGAATCTTAAATGCTTAAGAAATAAAAGTTTATTCATTGGATGTCTGTTGTTGTATAATCTACTATAGTTATGAATTATTTATAATATACTTAAGTATTACTCAAAACTTCAATACAATACATTGCATATATAAATAATTTAATAACCTGTTTGTTACACATAAAGTTCTTTTATTAAGTATATACATAAATCTTTTCTTTTAAATTTGAACTGTCCTGAAACTAAATATCTTTTTTAAAAAAAGTTTTAGTAATTATTGTTCAAGCCTAAAATAAAGCATCATGCAGAAATCTTTGTTAATCAACAAACCAATGCCTTGCTAGTTAACACTTTTCACATTTCAGGAAAAATAATGGAAATTAAAATAGTAAGCACATCAAGGACGTTTTGTAACAAATTAAAAAAAATAAAGTGCATTTCAACAGGTATTGTATTCCTCACTCGGAGAGCTGGCCACTCTCCCAGGGATTGAAGCATAAACCTTAAAATGTACGGCCCAATGAGTGTTGTGTTCCTTCCTGAGGATACAGGCCCCTTCCTCGAGAATTAGCAAAATACTCACAAATTGGCCTCTATAGTAGTGTCAAATTCATTAATCCTAAATGCAGTCAACCAAAACTCTAGTACCAGTTGCTATTTCAACACTTCCCAGTTAAAACTAAATATTGGTAATTATATATATAAAACTGCTCTATTTATATGTCATTCTGTAACTTTGTTCAATACTGACTTAATCTGTTAATTTGTTATGTTATTTGTTTCCACCCTAATTGTCAATATAAGTTTATTAAATTAAATATATATTAATATTTATCTTGTATCTATCCAGGACTCTAGCCAAAAATAAGCCAATAATATCAGTGTATCCCATGATTTATTAAGCTGTGAATGTATGTATACTTATCATAAAAAAATTAACACTTAAATCTGTATAAATGCTGCCAAAACAAAAAAGGTGGAAATGGTGAGGTGTGAGAAAAATTATATTAAGAATTATTTACAATAAATTTTTTAAGCCAAAGGTCAGAATCATATACATCAGCAGCAGAGCATTTCTGGCAAAAATCAAGCAATAATACAGAAACAAATATTGTACAACTGGTTTACTGAGAGCATAAAAATATTAATCAATAGGATAAGGCTGAAGTTAAGTTAGGATATAAGGTCGAGGTTTTGCTCTTATCATTACAGATAAAGGAGACCAGCTTTGGGTCCTGGCCAGACATCTGAAACCTAGACATAAACAAGCCAAAGATACTGATACAAAAAGCAGAAAAGGTAACTTCTAAAAGGCAGAATGTCACTCTAACAGTTTTTCCTTGCTATGGTTACCTTGAGAACCACAGCAGTAAGAAGTGCACTTTCACATAATTGTACATATTGGGCTTATATTACTAATTCACCTATTTTAGAATTGTTGACTTGGGGGGACAAATCCTACCCTGTTTATGTTAATCAGTCTTTGCATTTTCCTGGGCCCGTTGATTCTTGCTTCCCCTATAACCTGATGAGGAAGGGAAATTTATTGAAAATTTCCTTTTCTTGAATAACCTAACTGCTTAGGATCCATTGATCCATGTATACAGCCCCAAAATCATAGTACAAAGTGATAAGTGGCATACATACCATGTTTCATATGAGACTGTGCACTTTAATAATTCCTATTGAATTTTAAAGAATCAGACCATTATAGGGATAGCAGAACCTAATGAAGAACACAACCATAAGTTGAAAAATTAGTAATTCAACAAAAACAACTAATGAAAGCTTTCATAATTTTTAGAATTTTGTGGATGTCATAAGTATAAATACATCACTAAATAGGACTCATCAGGGAAGATTTATCCCACAACTATGGGACACTAAAATTAACAAAACTAAAAATTTTTTCTGGAAAGTATTTTTGGGAACTAGCCCAATTTTTGAATGGCAAGGCAATAAAACTAATATTACCAGTTTAAAAAGAAAATCCACTTAATTTCTTAAAGTGTTTGTACAGGATCCCATTGTTTTTATAGTAGGGACAGCAAGCATCAATCAAACATTGTTTTTATGCAGCAATTGCTCCCTTTACAATTGTGTATCAAAGTCGGTTTTACAGGAGAGTTCTACTGCGGTTCAAATAGGACGTCCATGTCATCAATTCACATGAATCACTTCTGTCAGTCTTCCCCTGAGAACGAAATCCTTTGGCACTTTCTAAATCATTATTTGAATAGAACCAAACGTTTAATTGGATTAATTATAGCTGCTGCAATAGGGCTTATAGGTATTATTACAGCTGCTGCTGTGGCAAGAACTGCCCTACATGAGAATTTCCAAACACGATAATATATTAGAAATTGGCATCATAATGCTAGTGTGTTATGGCTTAGTCAGGCATATATTGAGAGCAGATTAACAATAGGCTTAATGACTTAGAGATGGCTGTTACACAAATGGGAGATCAGGTATATAATCTAAATTTAAAACAAGGTTCGAAGTGTGATTGGAATGAAACTGCTTTTTGTATCACTCCTCTCCCAAGCAATGATTCCCATTATGAATGAGAAAAAAATTAAAAATCACTTAATAGGTCATCACATAAATTTATCTATAGAAATTACAGATTTGCAAAAGAAGATTTTGAGCATGTCTCAGAATCAACTTACTTCACTTTCAGGTAGCAAATTATGGCAATCAGTGACAGATAAATTAAATAAAATAAACCCCCTACATTAGTGGAAATCAACCACTGTACTTGCTAACTTCAGTGTGGTGATCATTGGTGCTCTGCTACTCTTAACTGTATTAGGAGGCATTCACAAAACCCTGCCATCCCGCATTAATTGGGCTGAAAAGGCCAGCCAGGCCAATAAATTGATTCTGCTTAAAACACTTAACTCTCTAATCCCTGTCCAAAATTGAAGAGAGAAAAGAACAGAGAGAGAAAAGAATGGAAAAAATTGAGCAGGTGCCCAGAGAGTTAAATGAAAACACAAAACAGAACAACATACATGTCATAGGAGCTCCAGAAGGGGAAGACTAAGGAAAATGGTCAGAAAGTGTATTGGAGGAAATAATAGCTGAAAATTCCCAACTCTACCAAAAAAAAGGAAGTTATATATCCAAGAAGCACACCGTGCCCCAATGTGAATAAATCCAAATAGACCTATGTCAAGACACTTACTATTCAGAATGTGAAATGTAAAAGATAAAGAGAAAATTGTCAGAGCAGCAAGACGGAAGCAAATGATCATGTACAAAGGATGTCCAGTAAAACTTAGTGCAGATTTCTCTTCAGAAACCATGGACACGAGAAGACAGTGGTATGACACAATAAGTTAACTGAAAGAGAAAAACTGACAGCTGAGAATCTTTATCCAGAAAAACTGTCCTTCAAATATGAAGGTGAATATAAAACATTCAAAAAGAAACAGAAACTAAGAGAGTTTGCAAAAAAGTAACCAAATTTGCAGGGAATATTAAAGGAAGCCTTAGAACCTGAAAGAAAAAGATAGGAGAGAGAGGCTTGGAGGAGAGTGTAGAAGAAAGTAAAGCAGAAAGGATAACCAAAAGATTAAAAAGAGAGACAAAAACAAGATGGCATATGAAAACCAAACAATATAATGGAGGAAATAAATAGTGCATTTTCGGTCATATCACTGAATGTGAATGGATTAAATACCCCAATCAAAAGATACAGGCTGACAGAATGGATAAAAAACATGAGCCATCCATATGCTGCTTACAATAAACTCACCTCAGACCCAGGGATACAAACCGGCTGAAAGTAAAAGATTGGAAAAAGATATTCCATGCAAATAATAAACAGAAAAGTGTTGGGGTAGCTATAATAATCTCAGACAAAACAGAATTTAAATGCAAAAAATGATAAGAGATACAGAAGGCCATTATATATTAATAAAAAGGATGATCCTCCAGGAAGATATAACAGTCATAAATATCTATGCTCCTAACCAGGGTCCCCCAAAATATGTGAGCCAAACTCTGGCAAAACTGAAGGGAGAAATAGACATTTCTACAATAATCATTGGAGACTTCAACACCCTTCTCACATCATTAGATAGAACAACTAGACAGAAGATCAAAAAAGAAACAGTGAACTTGAACAATATGATAAACAAGTTAGACCTAACAGAACACTGCATCCAAACTCAGTGGGTTATACATTCTTCCCAAGTGCCCATTGATATTTCTCCAGGATAGACCATATTTGAGGTCACAATTCAGCTCTCAATAAATATAAAAACATGGAAATTATACAAAGCACCTTCTCAGATCATAATGGAATGAAACTAGAAATCAATAACAGACAGGAAAGTAGTAAATTTGCAAATCTGTGGACACGGAGCAACACACTCCTAAATGTTTGGGGGAGTCAAATAAGAAAGTGCAAGTGAAATCAATAAATATATTGAGACAAAGGAAAAGGTGAATACAACATATCAAAACTTATGGGATAGAGCGAAGGCAGTCTTGAGAGGGAAATTTATAGCCCTAAAAGCCTATTTTAAAAAACAAGAAAGAGATAAACACAAAGATTTAACTGAATAACTAGAGAAACTAGAAAAATAACAGCAGACAAATCCCAAAGCAAACAGAAGGAAAGAAATAATAAAGATTAGAGCAGAAATAAATGCAATTGAGAGCAGAAAAACAATAGAGAAAATCAACAAAAACAAAAGCTGGTTCTTTGAAAAGATCAATAAAATTGACAACCCCCTCGATAGACTAACAAAGAAAAAAAGAGAGAAGATGCAAATAAACACAATCAGAAATGAAGGGGGGGGGGAATTACAAATGACCTCAAAGAAATAAAAAGAATCATAAGAGGGTATTATGAGAAACTATATGCCAACAAACTAGACAACCTAGATGAAATGGAAAAATTTCTAGAAATACATAACTAACCTACACGGATGCTACAAGAAATACAATAACTTAACAAACCATTCACAATTTAGGAGATAGAATCTGTCATCAAATATCTCCCAGCAAAGAAAAGTCCAGGACCAGATGGCTTCACAGGTGAATTCTACAAAGCATTTCAAAAGAATCAACACCAATCCTGTTTAAACACTCCCAAAAAATTGAAGAGGAGGGAAAATTACCCAACACATTTTATGAAGCCAACATCACCCAAATACCAAAGCCAGATAATCATTCCAAAAGAAAAGAAAATTACAGACCAATCTCTCTAATGAACATAGATGCAAAAATTCTCAACAAAATACTTGCAAATTGAATCCAACAGCATGGCAAAAGACTTATACATCATGAACAAGTGGGATTTATTCCTGGTATGCAAAGGTAGTTTGACATAAGGATATCAATCAATGTAATACACCACATTAACGAATTGTAGGAATAAAACCACATGACCATTTCAATAAATGCAAAAAGTTATTTGACAAAATCCAACATCCTTTTTGGATAAAAATACTCCAAAATATAGGAATAAAAGGAAAATTCCTCAATATGATAAAAGGCATATATGAAAATTCCACAGTCAACATCATACTCAATGGGGAAAGGTTGAAAGCTTTCCCTCTAAGATTGGGAACAAGACAAGGATGCCCACTGTCTCCATTGTTAATTAACATTGTACTAGAAGTTCTAGCTAGGGCAATTAGACAAGACAAAAAAATTAAAAGTGTCCAAATAGGAAAAGGGGAAGTAAAATTCTCACTGTTTGCAGATGACATAATCCTGTACTTAGAAAATCCTGAAGTATCCACGACAAAGCTACTTGAACTAATAAATGAGTTCAGCAAAGTGGCAGGATACAAGATCAATACGCAAAAATCAGTAATTCTTTTGTACACTAGTACTGAACAACCTGACGAGGAAATCAGGAGGGAAATTCCAATAGCAACAAAAAGACTCAAATACCTAGGAGTTAATTTTACCAAAGAAGTACAGGATCGATATGCAACAAAAAGACTCAAATAGCAACAAAAAGATTCAAATACCTAGGACTTAATTTAACCAAAGAAGTACAGGATCTATATTCAGAAACCTACAAAACAGTGCCAAAAGAAATGAAAAAAGACCTAAACTAATGGAAAGATATTCTGTGTTCATGGATTGGAAGAATAAATATTGTGAAGATGTCAATCTTGCCCAAACTGATTTACAGATTCCATGCAATACCAATTAAAATCCCAACAGCTTACTTACAGAATTAGAGAAGGCAATTATGAAATTCATCTTGAAGGTTAAGTGCACCCTAATAACCAAAAGCACTCTAAAAAAGAAGAGCAATGTGGGAGGAATTTCACTCCCTGACCTTGAAACATATTACAAAGCTACAGTGGTCAAAACAGCATGGTAATGTATGAAGATACTATATGAAACAAATACAACAAAAAGAGGGGGTAACAATAGGGTATAGGGACAGTATTTGTGTAGAGGGACTATGGTTAACACATAATGATATTAATATTGGTTTAGCAATTATAACAGAATATCACATTAATGTAAAATAATAATGAAAAAGAAAACTGCATTTGTTTTTGTGGGAGTGGTTGTTATATGAGAACTCTGTTCTTTTTCCATGATTTTCTGTAAACCATAACTACTCTAATTTAAAATAAAACTGTTTCCTGGGAAAAAAAAAAAAACAGCATGGTACTGGCATAAAGATAGACACATCGATCAGTGGAATAGGATTGAGAACTCAGAAATATACCCTCACCTATACAGTCAGCTGTTTTTTGACAAACTACCAAGCCCACACTAATGGGAAAAAACAGTCTTTCAACCAATGGTGTTGGGAAAACTAGTTATATATAACCAAAAGAATGAAAGAGCACCCCTATATCTGCCCCTATAAAAGAATCAAGTTAAACTGGATTGAAGATCTAAATATAAAAGCCAGGACCATAAAACTACTAGAAGAATAT
>JAKSZT010054203.1:299615-368302 GCA_026826555.1 Tolypeutes matacus
ATATATAAATATATATGCATATGTGTACATTAGCTTACATAACTGATATTTCTTTACATATATATATTAATGTGGTTAAATTACCTAAATATTACACATAAATTACTGGGATTCCCATGTTCCCCACCTCCCATACCTCCCACAGCATCCCACAGAAAAATCCTTCATCAGTGTGGCACATCACCCGCAATGAAGATACACATCCTGGGGCTTTGCCACCAAGCATAGACCACAGTGCACATCGTAGACCACACTCCCTACCACACAGTTCTTCGTGGTATATGCTGATGTAAATTGGCCTACATCCGTCGCAGCAATGCCAATCAGGACAACACCCAAGTCCCAGAAAAACCCCTGCATGTCACCGGCCCCTCACCTCCCTTCCCCAAAAGTGTCCAGGGACCACCGGCTCCACCTCACTGTTATAATTTCTTCCATTGCTTGATTCACAATATGTCAACAAAAGAATACCATTAAGTCCACGCTAGTCCTTAGATCTTTCCCCAGTCCTGAGGGGACTGTGAT
The DNA here is from genome assembly GCA_026826555.1 of Tolypeutes matacus. Taxonomy (NCBI): domain Eukaryota; kingdom Metazoa; phylum Chordata; class Mammalia; order Cingulata; family Chlamyphoridae; genus Tolypeutes; species Tolypeutes matacus. Next base: position 300,141 of record JAKSZT010054203.1, read on the forward strand.
GGTGATGTCCACTCCACCTCCAAGTGAGAAAGGGCTTATATCCCATTAATACAGTGGAAGGGATTACCCTGCCTGCAGCTGCAGGCCCTCTCCATACCCTGGGATGGCCGTTGCCTATTGTCATCTCCTCACCAGGTGACTTGGATGAGTCCATTTAGCTTTAGGCTAGGAGTTGCAGCTCCACCAAGACTCCACACACACCTGGCACAGAGGTAGGCCAGAGGCTCCAGTCACTGTAAGTACACCTAGAACTCCAGCATCACATATTGGTTTGAATAGAAGGGACTGATGAACCATGTGCAAGGAGGACTTATTTGAGTCCCACCTATGTCACTCTCAGAAGCACAGATTCCAAAGTAGAGCCCACTAATAAGGCATCAATCTCTGTGGTTATCCCCACTTATCTAAGACCTGAGTGTCTTCAGAGCCCTCAGGAGCCCCTCTGTGTGGGGTGATATCCACTTTGGTGTTCTATGAGATCCTAGAGGTTTGCATAAACATTACCTCTGTGATGAACTCCCGACTCTCTTTGAAGTCTCTTAGCCACATGAACTCATTTCTCTTTACATTTTCCCCCTTTATTCAAGGTTTTTTCCAATCATGTTGTAAGTTGGTACTTGGTATTAATCCCTCGTTGCCAGGGAGGATCATCCCCAGGAGTCATGAATCACATTGGGGGGAAGGTAATGCATTCATATCCTGAGTATGGCTGAGAGAGGCCACATTTGAGCAACAAGGAGGCTCTCAGGTGGCAACCCTTAGGCACCCCATAACAGTGGCTAAGTTTCAATTACAAGAGCAAAGACTTATAGGCTAGTCATCAATAACAAGAACCCATCAGTGAGCCATCCTCTTTGGCCAGACACAGCTCCTGCACTCAGGAGACTGTTGCTGCTCCCATGGAGAATGTGACAGAGATCTCCAGGCTGGGAATTCAGATTCCCTCATTTATTGAGTGATTGTCTACACACCATGACCATGCCCAATCCCTTGATCATTTGAACAATTTCATATATCTTTCGTATATATTCAGATGAACTTAATCCCATGATTCCCCTATCCTAGACACCCCCCAAATGATCCTCAGCAGCCCCCATTGTAACCCTTCTGTGATCAAAACCTTCCTTGAACATGGAGCCCATATAATAACTAAATTCAATTAAAAGAATAAAGAAATAATAATGATAAGCTTTAATCCAAGGGATAAATACAAGGACACTCAGAAGAAAAAAATGTAAACTAAAAGTAAACTATAATTAGCAGATTGGAACATTAAAAAAATGGAAAAAATATAAAAATTTCCTTTTTTAAAAAAATTATCCTTTTTTCCTTTTATCACTGTATTATTGGATGTCTAGTGTACAGTGAAATCTTCCCCCTTCCATTCCCCAATGTCTTCCAAATTTTCATTTAATTTTCAAAAAGTTTTAGGTCACAGCAAAGTCACACACGGTATACCTGAGACTCCCACATACCCAACCTCCTTCTCCCATCCCCAACCCATATTAAAACCTTTTTGTAAAATGGATGATAGCATTGCTCTAACTGTTATAGAGATAGTAAAATTTAGCAACTAAACATTGTCAATGGTTTACCATACAGTTTACAATTTAGTTGGTATAGTATAATAATTTTTTATGATATTTACCATGTCCTGTGTCCTTTACTGTAAGGTAATGAAAACCCTTTCCCATGACCACTAAATACCCCATTTGATCTTAACTGTTCCTTCCTCCCAACCCCCCTGGGGCATATGACACTCCCCTGGCTTGAATCATGGAATGACAAGATTCATAGTTACATGCCCTGGGTATTCCAACCTGCCCTTCCTAATCTAAACACCTGTCAACCCTGTGCCACCAAACCCTGTAATATCACTACCCATCTGTCCTATCCTTCAATATGCAACTATACTCTATCCCTTTACCATAGATTATGTCCATATGGGTGATGGCTCACAGCCTACACTTCTCTTTCTCCCCCTTGTTAACCTATCTTTCAGACAATGGTTTTCAGAGACTACACAATTACCTCAGTTCAAATCAGTGAGTTCATATACTGTTCATCTTTCAATGCCTGGCTTGCTTCACTCAACATAAGGTCTTCAAGTTTCATCCACGTTATTCTGTGTGCTAGCACTTTATTCCTTCTTACCACTGAGTAATATTTCATTGTATGTATGAACCACGTTTTGCTTATTCATTCATCTTTTGATGGGCACCAGGGCTGATTCCAACTTTTGGCAATGGTGAACAATGCCGGTATGAACATTGGTATGCATATATCTGTTCGTGCCTTTGATTTCAGTTCTTCTGGGTATTTACCCAGCAGTGGAATTGCTGGATCATAGGGAAGATCTGTTGTTAGTTTTCTGAGGAATCACCAAACTGTCCTCCAGAGTGGCTGGACCATTCCACCATCCCACCAGCAGTGGATGAGGGTTTCTATTCCTCCACATTCTCTCCAACACTTAGAGACTGCTGTTTTCTTTATAGCTGCCATTCTGATGGGAGTAAATGGTATCTCATTGTAGTTTTGATTTGCATTTCCCTGATAGCAAACAATGTTGAGCATTTTTTTCATGTGCTTTTTAGCCCTTGGTATTTCTTCCTTGGAGAAGTGTCTTTTCAGGTCACTTGCCCATTTTTTAAATGAGTTGTTTGTCTTTTTATTTTCAAGGTGTAGGATTTCTTTATATATGCACGATATTAGGCTCTTATCAGATATATAGTTGCCAAATATTTTCTCCCATTGGATAGGCTGCCTTTTTATTTTCTTAATATCGTCATTTGAGGTGCAGAAGTTTTAATTTTGTGGAGATCCCATTTATCTATTTTTTCTGTTCCCTGCTCGTGCTTTGGCTGTGAAGTTCATGAAACCATTTCCTATTACATGGTCCTCTAGATGCTTTCCCACATTATCTTCCGAGGTCTTTATGGTTTTGGCTCTTATATTTAGATCTTTGATCCATCTTGAGTTGATTTTTGTAAAAGTTGTGAGATGGCATTCTTCTCTCATTCTTTTGGATATGGATATCCTGTTCTTCAACCACCACTTGTTATAGAGGCCATTCTCTCCCAACTGAGTGGACTTAGTATCCTTGTGGAATACCAGATGAATGGATCTATATCAGAATTCTCAATTCGATTCCATTGGTCAATAGGTCTATCCTTGTGCCAATACCTTGCCATTTTGATCACTGTAGCTTTGTAATATGTTTTAAAGTCTGGTAATGTGATACCTCCAACTTCATTTTTCTTTATCAATATGGCTTGGGCAATTGGGGAATCTTACCTTTCCAAACATATTTTGTGGTTAGTTTTTCCAGTTCATTAAAAAATATAGTGTTGATTTTTATTGGGATTGCATTAAATCTGTAGAGTAGTTTGGGTCTTGATGATGTTTAGTCTTCCTATTCATGAACAGGGAATATTTTTCCATTTATTGAAATCTTCTTTGATTTCCTTTAACAGTGTTGTGTTTTTTTCTGTATATAAGTCCTGTACATCTTTAGTTAAATTTATTCCTAGGTATTTGATTCTTTTAGTTAGTATTGTAAATGGCATTTTTTTCTTGATTTCTTCCTCTGATTGTTCGCTATTGGTGTACAGAAATGCTACTGATTTTTGAGCATTGATCTTTTAGCCTGCAACATTACTGAACTCCTTTATAAGTTCCAGAAGCTTTGTTGTAGCTTTCTCTGGGCTTTCTATGTGTAGGATCTTGTCATCTGCAAATAACGAAATTTTTACTTCTTCTTTTCTCTTCTGGATCCCTTTTATATCCTTTTCTTGACTCAGTACTCGAGCAAGTACTTCTAAGAATTACTGTTAGCTCTTTCTGAAATGCTTGGTAGAATTCAGCTGTGAAGCCATCTGGTCCTGAGCTCTTTTTAGTTGGGAGTTTTTTGATGAGTGAATCTACCTCTTTACTGTAGTTGGACTGTTGAGTTCATCGATTCCTTCTTTCATCAATGTAGGCTCTTTGTAAGTTTCTAGAAACTTGTCCATTTCCTCCAAATTATCATTCTTGTTGGCATATAATTTTTCAAAGTATCCTCTTATGATGCTCTTCATTTCTGTGGGTTCAGTACTGATATCCCCCTCCTCATTCCTTATTTTTTGTAATTGCATCTGTTCTCTCTTTTTCTTTGTTAGTTTGGCTAAGGGTTCATCAATTTTATTGATATTCTCTAAGAACCAGCTTTTGGTTTTATTTATTTTTTCTAGTGCTTTCTTATTTTCTATTTCATTTACTTCTGCTCTAATCTTTGGTATTTCCATCTTTCTACTTCCTTTAGGTTTAGTTTGTTTTTGTTTTTCCTATTCCTCCAAGTGTGCAGTTAGGTCTTCAGTTTTAGCTCTTTCTTCTTTTTAAATATATGTATTTATGGCTATGAACTTCCATCTCAGGACAGCTTTGGCTGCAGCCCATAGGTTTTGATATGTTGTATTGTCATTTTCATTAATTTCAAGGTAGTTACTAATTTCTTTGAGACTTCCTCCTTGACCCACTGTTTGTCTAAGTGTGTGCTGTTTAAGTTCCATAACCTTGTGCCTAAATATTAAAGTCCCCTGCTATTATTGAAGAGGCATTTATTTCTCCACTTAGCTTTTCCTGAGTTTGCCTCATGAATTTTGAGTCACCCTGATTAGGTGGGTAAATGTTTATGATTGTTCTCTCTTCTTGAGAGATTACCACATTTACTAATATTTAGTATCCATCATTGTCTCTTACAATAATTTTGCACTTAAAGTCTAATTTGTCTGATATTAGAATAGCTACTCCTACACTTTTGTGGGTATTGTTAGTTTGTAAAATTGTTTTCCAGCCATTTACTTTCACCCTCCTTGAATCCCTGGGTCGAAGGTCTGTTCCTTGTGGACAGCATATAGATGGATCATATTTCTTTATCCATTCTGCCAATCTGAGTCTCTGGAGTGGTGAATTTAATCCATTAACATTCAGTGTTATTACTCACAATTAATTTCTTACTTCAGCCATATATTCTTTGGATTAATGTATGCTATATGTTGTTTTGTTTCTGTTTTTTTCTTTTGTTTTGTTTTTTTTTAACTCTCCTAACTTTTGATTTTTCCTTTCAACTTGTAGAACTTCCTTTAGTATGTCTTGAAGTGCCAGTATCTTATTGGCATACTCTCTCAATTTCTGTTTATCTGTTAATATTTTGAACTCTCCATTAATTTTGAATGTCAGTTTTGCTGGATACAGAATTCGTGGTTGGAAGTTTTTTCTTTTAGTACTTTGACTATGTCATACCACTGTCTGCTTTCCTCCATGGTTTCAGAGGAGAAATCAGCACTTAATCTTATTGTGCGTCCCTTGTATGTGTTGGTTCTATTTACTCTTGCTGCCTTGAGTATTTCCTCTTTTTCTTGAACATGGTACATTTTGACAAGTATATATCTTGGAGTTTGCCTGTTGGGATTTATACTGTTTGGAGTTCACTTTGCTTCCTGGATCTGCACATCCATCTCTCTCAATAGGGTTGGGAAATTTTCAGCCATTATTTCTTTTAACACTCCTCCTGTTCCCTTTCCATTCTTTTCTCCTTCTGGATGCCCATAATGCATATGTTTGCGTGTTTTGTGTTGTCAGTTAAATCCCTGAGTCCCTGCTGGATTTTTTATAATTATTGTCTATCTGTTCTACTATCTGTTTGATTTCAGCTGTATTTTCTTCCACATCACTAATTCTTTTTTCTGCCTGTTCAAATCTGCTGTTATGTGAATCCAGCATCCTTTTGATTTCTTGGATTGCACCATTGATCAGCATCATATCTGTTATCTTTTAGCATATGTTTACAATTTCTTCAGTATGCTCTCCCTGTATCTTCTTTATATCCTTAATCTCTTCCTTCACTTCATTAAGTTGGTTCATGATATTTGTTTGGGAATCTTTGATTAGTTGTTTGGTGTTCTGCATATATTCCTGGTTTTTTCATTGGAGTGGTCCATGTCTTCCTGTTTCTCAGTGTGGTTTGTAATTTTTTGTTGCCCTCTAATCATCATTTTATCTTGCTGGATTTATTTACTTGATTAGCTTCTCTCTTTCCTCTTGAGTTTTATTTAGTTGGTGGTTCTGTGTGTGTGTTAAGTTTTCTCTTTGAAAGTTTTTCTTCTTATTTTGTTTCCTTGCTTCTTTCTATGTTACCTTGAAGGCAAGAAATTAGTGTCAGAGGGATGGAAAGATGTGAGAAAGGAAGAAGGATAATAGCAATATTGATAAAAGTTACAAGAAGGGTCAAATAGGACTTAGTGAAATGAATATTTAACTTTTGTAGGCAGTGTACAGTAATAGGAAAAAAAATGGAGTACCTACAATGGACTGGGGAACCAAATAGAGGAATATATATATAATGGTTTAGAAGTCTAGAATGATGAGGAGGGAGAGAAAGAACAAAGAAAGGGCTGAAAGAATAAAGGTAATATTAATAAGAAGAAAACATAAGAGATAGAATAGAAATTGGCACCCTTATTTGTGGGCTAATGAAATTGCACGGCATCAAAGAACAACAGAAAGCAGAAGGCAGAGAGATGAAGGAAGGATAAGAGATAGCTTGGGATACAATATCAATATAGACAGAGATTTGGAAAGCAGTGAAGAAGAAGAACAGCAAAGAAGAGGTAAGCTAGGAGCACCTAATTTTTTAAAAAATGAAAGAAAACAGAAATGGGGGAGGAAATAGGAAAGAAAACCAAGAGACAACAAGTAAACAGAGAAAAACCAAACAACCACACCAGCAAGCATTCAAACAAAGCTAAGGAGGAAGTGTTCCTTCTAGGGTACTTGAGGATCCTCTCAGCCTGCTTGTGTTTATTAATTTATCTTCCAGGTTTCCTCTGTAGGTTTTGAGACAGATTTTTGGTATTAAACTAAATTAAGAAAAGGAATTCATTTTTAAATTGACTGTCTTCTTCTTTTTTTTTTGTGATATAAGGGACCCAAAAGATGTCCTCTCCTAGATCACCACCTTCACTGAGGGGACTCTAAATAGGCTCGTGGAAACTAATCAAGCTCTTCCCAATTCCTTGCCTCCCCAGGGGAGTGAAGCTACGATGCTTGTCAAGGCAGAGTGATAAAATTGGTTGACTCTGACCCCTCTGGCGCCAGGCCTGAATGTCAGTGGGCTGCTGGGTAAATCAGGTTTTCTCAGCAGATTCGCCTCTCCCCTCAGCCTGGTGCTGATTCAAGCTGGCTTATCTGATCCCCAAAGCTATGAGGGGTTCCAGGCAGCCAATCCACAGAAGTTAAACCCTGTACACCTTCTGTCAGAGCCCTCCCTCCCTCAGAGTATGCTGCCTCAAACCTGGAGGGTGAGTCTCAGTTGCAGGATTCCTGGTACAAACCAGCCATTTATTCTGTGGGTGGAGCTCAGCTGTCTGTGTTAACCACCATAGGCAGGCTCAGAGCTCAAGAATCTCCACTGATCACTCCACACTGTCGATCTGCCTGGTGCTAGGTGACACGAGCTTCTCGCTCCATGCACCCACAACACAGACCCTTGGGCAGGACCCTGTCCACAATCGGCCATCCCCAGAGAGCTAGTCAGTGAGTATCCTCCTAAACCAATGCCATCTTTCCTCTCTCCTGTGGCCTTTTCTTATAAGGCACACCAACCACTTATATTTTTTCCATTTCTTCACCTGATTGTGATGTAGATTCAAATTTTACAGCCACTGAACTAAATTGCCTGCTTTCTACTTAACACCAATTATCCTTATTTTTTTAAATCAGAAATGATCCTTTTATAATAAGACGATATACTTCTAATCTCAAATATTTTAAAAAATTAGAAAATTTATTTATATTTTTAAGTTGTACTCCAATATTTTTCTCATATGTGATAGGGTGTGGGATGGATGAAACTAGAGAATGCATGTATTTACAAACAGAAATGTGTACCCAAAAGAATCTCCCAATGCAGATAATTCTGAGGAATGGGGGTTGAGGCTAGAGAAGGAATTTTAGTGTTTGCCATAACAGACATAAATTATTTTTATACTCTTTGCATGGATAATTTGGTTATAATTTAAAAGAAATTATGAAAATTGTACACAATGGTATAATACAAGGTGGTTGATTTGAAGATATTGATTTGTATCTGCAAAATTACACCCTTTGCAAATACAGTCACCCATAAGGGAAATCTGCTTTCTCTCTTGGGCACCCTCACATACTGCTTGGATGGGAGGAGACCACCCTCAGCAAGAGTGAGCATGGAATAGGAAGAGCATGGATGCGACCATGTGAATGCCACACTGCTCTCTACACGTGTCTGGTTAGAGGGCTGTTACTACCACAGTAGAAGATGGAATTTATGCTGCTTACTCCCCAATGAAGACCGGCCAGAATGACTCACATCACTATCTGAGGCTGTGAGTGCTGAGTAGGGCTTTCTCTCTGTCCTTCTTTGCGAATCCAGAACCTATGATGATGGTTTTCATTGGGGTTCTGGGAGTTTGGTTCTGAAAAATGACATTCCCTCTCTGGATTGGGGCAATGCCAGTGAACATGTGTTACATTCCAGCTTCTTAAGTTGTTCATCTGCTTCTTCCCATCCAACCCCTCCGTTCTTCTTGAAGAAGTCTGCATTATTTCAACACTGTTAAAAATATGTTGAAAATTTAATATTAAATTATTCTGAGAAATATCTGGCATCGGCACCCACTGAGGTTTCCTGCAAACATTGCACTCTCTCATGACCTCACTTCTATTCTTGTCAGCCCTAGGTCCCAGAACTTTCTGGGATTTCTATACTATTCATTAGGGTCACTGTCCTAATGATGCTCATTCTGGTGATGTTATTGCTATAGCCAATGATGTAATGTGAATTTTGACATTTCATCCTGTCAGCAACAGGTTTCATCTTGGCATTGCTCTTTCTTTAGCTGCCCCAAGATTGGAGAAGGTGAATGTAGAACTGGAAGCAGGAAACAAGAGTATGTGCCTGAGAACCAGTATGGGTACAGTAAGAGCAGTCTCCTCAGAGGGTCAATGTTGGAGGCCAAGGGAAGGAGGGAATGGCAAAAAGAGCAGGAACAGTTAGTCTCCTCTCTGTTCCCTGACTTCTCTGTGCACAAGACCCCAGGTCCCATGCCTTTATCTCACCCTGCACACCTGGCCAACACCTGCCTGAGGCAGGTACATCATACTGGGTCATCTGTGACTTTATAGTAGTCCCCAAACTTTGTGACTCCCATGCCTGAACCCTGTCTTGCAGGCCTTGCTGACCAAGAGCACTTCCCGTCCCATATTACCAGTGCTCATTCCTGCCTAGTCTGCAGACAGCCACAGTTTACACGTGAATTCACTTGCCAGCAGTATCACACTGCCATTTGGGAACAGGTCGGCTCTCCAAACCTATGTGCCTAGCTGTTTGAGTTTGCCAAGCACTGCCAATGCAAAATGCCAGAAATAGGTTGGCATTTATTGGAATTTATTAGGATTAAACTTACAGTTCTGAGACTGTGAAAATGTCCAAACTAAGGCATCATCAAAAATGCTATGTTCACAAGGGAGAGCTGTGCTGGACTCCTGCCAAGGCAAAATGTTGGGCATGTCTGTCTCTCCCTACCTTCTCCTCTAAACTCACTTTTTCCCTGAGCTTAGCAGTGGACCATCAGACATAATTGCTCACACCTCTCCCTTCTCCTCTGGCCTGGATATCTTCAGCTTTGAGCAGCTCCATGACTCCAGCCTTGACCTCTCCCTCAGCCACTCAGGTTTTCTGAGTCTCTCCACAGTTGTAGGAGATCCTGGAGCCCTCACCCACATGGCAGGATAAACATGGCAGCACTCTGTCTCATTGTGTACCATCTATGTAGGATTTCAGCACAATGATTGGGGTCCATCCTGGTGACTGAAATCTAATCAGGGGCCATTGAATAAACTAGGGGAATCTAACCAATATGACCTAATCAAAAGGCCCCTATTTTAATATACCCAAAATGTCCTATATACAAAAGACTTACACACACAGCAATGGGTTAGTAAGAATATACTTCTCCGGGGAACACACAAGACCCAAACGAAGGCATTAACCTAGGGCACAGGGATCAGGAGGTGTCTCATAAGTCTGAGAAAAATGGGAACTCATGAAGCAGTGACTGTACATTATGTGTGGCCATCATTGAGGAAAAAAGTGTGCTGACCACCATTGCACTGGTTCCTAGAATGGTCCCAAGAAGAACTCAATATAGTGTGCTTTCTCCACCAAATCTTAGCTCCAAAAATGGGAGTGTAACTCAGAGAGGCGTGCCAATATTCCCATTCCCAGAGCCAGAGTGCAGAGATTTTGCCTGTTTCATGGGGATGGGCAGGAAGCAGGCTGTAAAACTGAAAGCCCCTAATTTCTTCTCCAAAGAACTGCTTGTGTTTACAACAGAATTTTCTCTCAAAAGCAATGGAGACCATGGAGGGCCTGAGATTTAATTCATGTCAATCTCTCAGGAAGAAGTGAAATCAATATTTTACAGATGACTAAAAATACCATTTGCCAGCAGCAACTCACTTTAAAAGAAATGTAAAAGAATTTCTTCAGTCAGAAAGAAAATTATCACAGAAGGTTCAAGATTCAGGATGGATGGAAGAATAATATCTGTTAATTAAATTCTTATATTTAAATGAATATTGAATAGATAAAGTAATAATGATATCTGTGGCCTAAGACATCAATAAAGTGTTAAAATACACCATAAAATAATATATAGCCTAAGATGGGTAAATGGATATGTAGCAGTTTGATATAATTATGAATTCCAAAAATAGATATTGGATTATGCTTGTAAACTGGTTTGTTAATCTGTGCATGATTAAGTTATGATAAGGGCATTGACTGGGCCACAGTCGGTAGGGTGTTGAGCCCCATGACTTGGTGGGTGGGGTCTTAAACATAAAAAGACATGGCGGAGAACAGAGTTGGAGTAGTTTTTGAAGTTGGAGTTCTGAGGATCAAGGACAGAAGGCCCCAGGAAAAAGAGACAAGCCATTCACCTGAGAGTTCACAGCTTGTCTTGTGGAGAGAGGCAAAGCTTAGGGAGTCTAATAGTCTACAGCTGAGCATGTGGAGAAAGCTGAGATGCTGAGCCCAGAGAGAAATGCAGCCCTTGGGAGAGAAGAACCCAAGAAACCTGAACTTTGGCTAATATCAGCAGCTGTGTTGCCCCAAGATGGGGTAACAGATTTTGGTGAAGGAAGAAATTAATGCTTGAGAGCCTGGTTAACTGTAAACTTCTACCCCAAATAAATACCCTTTATAAAGTCCCAGAGATTTCTGGTATTTTGCATTAGCACACCTTTGGCTGACTAATACAGGATATAAAATGTTTTAAAATGCATTATTTGGCCAGTCAATAATAAATAATCAGTTCAGATTTGGAAAGGCACGCAAAAGTGTTTGAATTTCTCTGGTAAACTTTAAAGAATATTAAATAGTACATCCCATTCAAATAAATAGAAGAAAAAACTTGACAAATATAATTAGTCCAATACAAAGTATTCAGGATTTCCTGTGTTGCCATTTTGGCCTATGTTCAGGAGGCACCTTACACATGCATCTTTGGAAGCTGTACCATTCTTGTCTTCAGAAGCCTGAAGGACCCAGGGTTGATTTATGTGCTGTTGGTTTGTCCCCATCATAAATCAAGTGCTGTATCGCTTCACCATTTCCTAGTTATGAAGTCACCAAACTGGATGTGATGCTCATTTGAAGCAAGAAGAACCATGAATGATAGAACAAATAAAAAGGATATATTGTTGCACTTCCCAAATTGCATGCTTAGATGAATGATATTGGATCTTTCCTCCTTTCTAATGAATGCGTTTATGCTATAAATTTCCCTCTAAGCACTTCGTCTGCTGCACCCCACAAACTATGAAGAAGCATAGGACATTAAGAAGCAGAAAGAACCATATATCAAAAGGCTTGTTACTGAACCTATATCCACCTACACAACAGTATAGAATTAAGATGAATGCAGAGAATGTAAGAAAGTTGGGAAAATATTTTCTCTGACCACAAGCATTGTTTCCTCAAAATAACACTTCTATGAATGTAACTTCACTTTGAGGAACTGTTGTAATTCAATGTGGGGGCAGATGGTGCTGGGAATGATCCAAAGAACAGGGGAATGTGGGCTGGCTTGACTTTTTAAAGAAAGTATTAAAGAAAGCTTTAGCAAGTTTTAAAGCAAAGAGGTGTGGGAGGTGGGAAACATGGGAATCCCAGTGGGTTCCGTGTAATATTTTGGGTAATCTAAGCACCTCTTAAAATATATGTATATATATATATATAAATAACATTTTTGTAAGCAAATACACATATATGCATATATATTTATATATCATTTTGCAAATGTTTGTATGTATTGTGAGAATTTTGATTTTTACCCACAATAAAAATAAATTAAAAAAAAAAAACAAAGTGATAGTGACATAACTGGATATCAATTTTTTGCAACAAACTAGCAATATTTGGGGCCACTGCATGCTGCAGTGGTGTTATTTTATTTTACTAAAATTTACTGTTATGCACTTCCCTGGCAGCCTTTAATGGCTGCTTTCTTTTGTAGTTATAATTAAAGATTATGATTAATAACATTATATTTTTATTTAATATTATATGGAAACATTATTATATTTTCAGGAATTTTATACACTTTTAAAGTATTCATATGATCTTTTTATTCATATAACTTTAACTGTTATAAAATTAGAAAATTTCTTTTAATTATACAACAGTTTTAAATAATTCATTCAACTTATATCACATGAACATAACTATTTTTAACATTTTACATTTATTTAGGCAAAAGACAAACTTATATGTGAGTTTGAAATAAAAGCTATCTTTCAGGAATTGACTTTGAGAAAGAAGGTTCAAACATTGTGTTCTTTTTAAAAGTGATAAGACCTGTTTCTCTATGGAAACAATTAGGTTAAAGTACCAGAAGCTGTTTTGATAAGGTTTGGGTTAGGGTTAGGGTTACATTAGGGTTAGTTAATGTTAGGGTTAGGCTTAGGGTTAGTTAGGTTTAGGGTAAGGGTTAGGGTAAGGGTTTGGGTTAGGGTTACGGTTAGGGTTATTTAGGGTTAGGATTAGGGGTACGGTTAAGTTAGGTTTAGGGTTAGGGTTCGGGTTCGGGTTCGGGTTAGGCTTAGGGTTAGGTTAGGGTTAGGGTTAAGGAGTAATAAACTTAGTTTCAGCTGAGGAAGGATAGACAGCTGTACTGCTTTGGTAACTGCCTTAAGTTCTGTCACAGCCTGGAGTTAGCTGCTCTCTTGCTGACTGGGTAGATTTGAGCAAGGTAAGGAAATATATTCATATTGTTTGTCTGAGGGTCTTGAGCAAGGCCCGCTTGGAATTTTCCTGCCTTATCAATGAGACTACCATTTTTATGATATTTAGAATGGCATTCCTTGATCTAGTGTAACCCTTTTAGAATTTTGGAAACACATGATTTGTTATTGATTTATTATTGCCACTAAATGGAGCCCTTACACTCGTTTCGGCTTGGCAACCTTTTTTCATATGACCTGGTTTCTCACATTTAAAGCGATTTAAATAATTTACAACAGTACTACGTCTCTTTAGAGCAGCTGTAAGAAGGTTCATGTTATAGGTATTAGGCCCAATATTTTGGCATGTTTTTATATATTCCTGTAAAGTACTTCCATTTGCATTTATCAGACATAAAGCCTTTTTACCCCCACTGTTAGCATTATTAAAAGCCAACATTAGAATAAGCATTTATTTAATATCAGATTGAGTTAATGTCTTGTTGACTACATCTCCCCACCTTGCTACAAATTCAGCATATGGTTCAGTATTTCCTTGCACAGTTTTTGAAAATGAAGGTACAGCCTGTCCAGGGGTGGAGAATCATTGACAGGCATCTAGGCAGCACAATCGCACTTGTAAAATGGCAATATGATCATATTGAGCTTGGCAAGGAATTTCAGCCCATTGACCTCCTCCTTATATTTTTTCAGCAGTAATAGGCACTGGTGGATTTTGCTGTTGATTGCATCGTGCTACAATATTAGCTTCTTCAGCCCATCAAGTTTTAAGTTGTAAAAATTTTGCTGAATTCAGAACAGCTTGAGCTAACAAACCCCAATCCCAGTGTATTAATCTTTGCCATTTTTTGTACCATTTCTGAGTATGAGGAGAATCTACACCATATTGAGTGCATGCTTTTTAAAAATTTTTGATAGTTCTAAAAGGAATAGGAGCATGCTCATATTGTACACCCCCTGGGGGGATTGTTAGAATCTACTGGAATTTGAGTTACTGTTACTGGATAAGTAAGAAATATTGCATAGCCTCTGAATTTCCTTCTCTACTTTCCTGTGCTATACTTTTTTTTTTTGTAAAATAAATATAAATATATATGCATATATGTGCATTTGCTTACAAAAATTTTATTTATATATATATATAAATATGTTTTAAGAGGTGCTTAGATTACCAAAAATATTACACAGAACCCCCTGGGATTCCCTTGTTGCCCACCTCCCACACCTCCCACCACATCCCACACAAATATCTCCCACAAGAGTGGACTTGATGGTATTCTGTTGAACACATATGGTGATTCTAGCAATGAAAGGAATTATAACAATGAGGTGGAGCTAATGGCCACTTGACACTTTTGGGGCAGGGAGGTGATGAGTAGTTGAAATTCAGGGGCTTCTTTGGGATTTGGAGGTTGTCCTGAGTACCGTTGTGGCAAGGGATGTAGGCCTGTGCTATACTCTTCATAATTGAAGAGGATGGTGCTGGCATGAAAACAGAAACTTTTGGAGGGTCATGAAATGTTGTAAAGAATGGATTAGTAGATACCTTAGGAGGCACAGACACTGGTTTATAAAACAATAAATCATCTTTTGGAGTGGACAGCTTAACGGTCACTGGAAAACTTCTATAACCTCCATTTTTCTTTTTTTTCTTTCCATTAGACATGAGTTTATCTGTTTTTGCCTGTTCATTAATTTTTTCAGATATATTTTCATTAAAATTATCATTAGCTTGTTCTGCTACAGTGTTATCAATAGCAGTATCCATTTTAAGATCTTCATTTTCAGCTGACTGTAATGGTCCAAGAGCAACAGAAATAAGACTATACAAAGACCACACATAACAATGTTTCTGTACAAGAGAAAAGATTTCTACTACCTCTAGGGTCACCACAGTTACCATTATGTTCTTTAACAGGGTTTTCAAAACTTTGAAATATTCCTCTAGCCGAATCTTCTGATTACTCATTGCCCTGATGATCAAGATTATTTGACTCACCAACAGAATGCAAGGACCGTCTGACCCAGTAGTCCTTGTTTCCACGGTATTTATCCAGAGAAAAGATTAGTCATGCTCCACATTGGGTGCCATCAGTTGTAATGCAACATGGAGGTAGATGGTGCTTGGAATGATCCAAAGAAATGTTGGGATGAAGGGACCTCACTCCATGTGGAATGCAGGCAAGTTTACTTAGGCTGAGGCTGCTTTATATACTGCAAAGCTGACAACAAATGTAGGGCATCTTTCACTACTTTCTTAGCTTGGTACTTGAGAGTGCTGCCTCTTTCTCTGTTCCCAGACAATCTGTCTTTAGAATTCAGACAATAAATTCTTAGTGGTGTGTTCATTCTGCTCTGCCTCATCCCTCTGATGTCTGCAGTATGCAGTGTACTTGGAGACATTTACGAATGTTTCTCTGCCATCAAGCATGCTTTTTAAATGCTTAACCCTTTATACTCTGGCTCTCAGAATCTTTTCCAACAAGAGAATTTGCATCATGCTTAACTAAGCATGAGGGAATCTGTGTAAGGAAAAAAGAATGAGGACAATGAGTTTTGCCAGTTTGCCCTACATGTTAGTCTTCCCCTTTACATGTAATGAATGTGAAGTTTTCTTGGAAATTCAACCTAATGAAATAGTTGAGATTTAATATTTCAGAGAAACGATTTGGGATTTCATGAATTTGGGAAAGCTAGAGTCCCCTCAAAGAAACATACAGGAGTAAAAACCTTTGCATGTAAGGATTATTGGAAATCCTTCAGCCAGGCATTAAATCTCATTGAACATGAAATATTCATACATTAGTTAGGATTGTAATGTACATAAGAATCCTTCCATTTGAAACAAAACCTCATGGAATGTGAGAAAATTCAAACTAGAGAGAATGCATATGAGTGTCCTGAATATAGTCTACTCTTTACAGTCATTCTTTACTTCTCATTTTGAAATCCATACAGGGTAACAAGCATTATCCTAGGACACATGGATCAGGAGGGGTCATCTAAATCTGGGAGGAATGGGATCTCCTGAAGCAGTGGCTGTACTTGGGTGTGGACTTCATTGAGCAAAATGGGTTCTTGACCACCGATGCACTGGTCCCTAGAATGGTCCCCAGAAGGACTAAATATACTGTACATTCTCCACCAAATCGTAGTACCAAAATCAAGTTTGTAACTCAGAGAGGTGTGCCATAATTCCCATCCACCGAGTCATAGTGCATATATTTTCCCTGGGTGGTGGTGGGGCAGGAAGCAGGCTGTAAAATTGAAAGCACCTAATTTCTTCTCCAAAGATCTGATTACATTTACAAAAGAATGGATAAATTCAAAACTAAGGGTGCTCTCAAAAGCCATGGAGACAGGCGGGGCCAAGATGGCATTAGTGTAGAAGGGCACACACGGCAAGCTCTCAGAGCAAGGCAGATTGTGGATGGGGTCCTGCCTGGGGGTCTGTGCTGTGCACACGTGGAGTGAGAAGCTTGGAACATTTATCTGCACAGATCAACGGCATGGCTGGAACGGTAGAGACTCATGAGTTTTAAGGCTGCCGGTGGTGGTTGGCACAGACGGCTGAGCCCCGCGGTTAGGGAGGAAAAATAAAATAAAATAAAACAGCCAGCCCGCAAGCAGGGTGAAAAAGTTTTATTTTCTGGGGATCTGGCTGCCTGGCGTCCCTTGGAACTTGTGTGAACAGAACGACCGAGCTAATCAGCACCTGGTGTACTGGAGGGGGGATTCTGGTCGGGGAAGGGAGCTGATTTCCCTAGTGACCCAGGGATAAGACCGGGGCCATTGCGGAGCCAAGAAGAAGGGATACTTCCCAAAAGAGGGAGGGTTCTGATGGAGGACAGGGAAGGGTATATTTTATTTAGACATCGATCTGGATGCCTGAACTTCCCTATAGCTTTGGGGAGCAGATAAGCCGACCTGAAGCAGCATCAGGCTGAGAGCAGACGCGAATCTGCACTCAAACTGATTTACATAGCAGCCCCGTGACGCTCGAGCTCAGCTCCAGAAGGGGCAGAATCAGCGGTCTTTAGCATTCCTCACCAACTAACATCAGAGCTACAGCCACCCTGGGGAGTCCAGGAAGTGGGATGTACTTGATTAATTTCCAAAGGCCCATCTAGGGTCCCTTCCATAAGGGGGTTGGTCTAGAGGAGGAATTATTTTGGGTCCTGCATTTTGCTAAAAAAATAAAAATGAAAAAAAAAAGTGAGAAGGTCACTTTAATAATTGAAAAATAAATTCATTTTAATTTAATTTAATAACAAAAAGCTGCTTCAGGACCTGCATATAGAACCCTGTGGGGAAATTGATTGATAAACACAAGTAGGCAGGAAGGATCCACGTGGACCATAGGGGAATAATTGACCCCTCTTAGCTCTGTTTGACTGCTTGCCTGTGTGGATCTTTGGTTTCTCTCTGTTTCTTTCTGGTCTCTTGCTATTCATTACTCTTTCCTCCCCCCTTTCTTTTTTCTTCTATTTTTTTAAAATTGGTTGTTGCCAGCTTGTCGCTTCTTTGCTGGGCTTCTTTTTCAGTAATTTCCCACTCGCTGTATATATTGATTCTGTATTACAAACTATCGCTTATCCTTCCTGCATCTTTCTGCCTTCTGTTTTCTGTTGTGGCTCTAGGAGACAACATTTATTCATAGGCCTACAACTTAAGGGTGTCAATTTCCATTCCATCTATTTTGGTTTCTACTTTTTTTAAATTAGTATTAGCTTTTTCATTTCAGACCTTTCTTTACTATTTCTCTCCCACTTCATAATTCTAGCCTTCTAAATCACTATATATATATATATATTCCTTCATTTGTTTGCCCAGACCATTGTAGGAACTCCATATTTTTTCCTAGTACTCTACACTGCCTACACAAGTTAAATATTCATCTCATTAAGTCTCATTTTGTGCCTCTTCTAACTTTTATCAATATTGCTATTATCCTTCTGCCTTTCTTAATTCTTTTGATTCCTCTGGACCTAACCTTTTGCCTTCAAGAGAACATAGAAAGAAACAAGGAAATAAAATAAGAAGAAAAACTTCCAAAGAGAAAACTTAACTCACACACAGAACCAACAGCTAAATAAAATTCTAGAGCATAGAGAAAAGCTAATTGACTGAACAATCCCATCAAGATAATATGATGACCAGAGGGCAACAAAAAATACAAATGACTCTGAGAAACTGGAAAACACGGACCAGTCCAAAGCACAAAATAAAAACCAGGAAGCAATGCAGATCATCGGACAACTAATCAAAGCTATCCAAACAAATATCATGGACCAACTTAAAGAACAGAAGGAAAAGATTAAGGATATAAAGAAGACACTGTGAGAACATACTGAAGAAATAGCAAACATGTCTAAAAAGGTAATGGATATGATGGTGATCAATGGCACAAGCCAAGAAATGAAAAAGATGCTGGACTCACATGGCAGCAGATTTGAACAGGCAGAGGAAAGAATTAGCAATTGGAAGACAATACAGCTGAAATCAAAGAGATTGTAGAAAAGATAGACAAAAGCTAGAAAAAATACAACATGGACTCAGGGAATTAACCGATAATGCAAAACACACAAACATACGCATTATGGGCATCCCAGAAGGAGAAGAGAAGGGAAAGGGAACAGAAGGAGTGTTGAAGGAAATAATGGCTGAAAACATCCCAACCTTATCGAGAGAGATGGATGTGCAGATCCAGGAAGCACAGCACATGCCAAATAGTATAAATCCCAACAGGCCAACTCCAAGACATATACTTGTCAAAATATCCAATGCTCAAGACAAAGAGAAAATACTCAAGGCAGCAAGAGAAAAGAGAAACATCACATACAAGGGAAGCACAATAAGACTAAGTGCTGATTTCTCAGCTGAAACCATGGAGGCAAGAATACAATGGTATGATATAGTCAAAACAATAAAAGAAAAAAACTTCCAGCCACGAATTCTCTATCCAGCAAAATTGGCATTCAGAAATGATGGAGAGTTCAAAATATTCACAGATAAACAGAAATTAAGAGAGTATGTCAAGAAGAAACCAGCAATTCAAGAAATATAAAGGAATCTCTACAAGTTGAAAGGAAAAAACAAAGGAGAGAGAGTTGGAGGAAACTTTAAAAACAACTGAAAAGACAAAAAGAGAAACACAAGAACACATGACATACATTAACCCAAAGAAAAAATGGCTGAAGTAAGAAATTCGTTACGAGTAATAACACTGAATGTTAATGGATTAAATTCACCAATCAAAAGACACAGATTGGCAGAATGGATAAGAAAATATGATCCATCTATATGCTGTCTACAAGAAACCCACCTTCGACCCAGGGATTCAGGGAGGCTAAAAGTGAATGGCTGGAAAACCATTTTACAAGCTAATAATAGCCAAAAAAGGGCAGGAGTAGCTATTCTAATATCAGACAAAATAGAATTTAAATGCAAAACTATTGTAAGAGACAAAGATGGACACTACATATTAGTAACAGGAGAAATATCTCAAGAAGAGAGAACAATCATCAACATTTACGCACCTAATCAAAGTGCCTCAAAATACATGTGGAAAAGTCTGGAAAAACTAAGAGGAGAAATAAATTCCTCTACAATTATAGCAGGGGACCTCAACACACCACTATTATCATTAGACAGAACCTCTGGACAGAGAATCAATAAAGAAAGTAAAGCACTCAACTATACATTAGAAGACCTGGACTTAATAGACATAAAGAGAACACTACACCCAAATACAGCGGGATTTACATTCTTCTCGAGTGCACATGGAACATACTCAAAAATAAACCACATTCTAGGCCACAGAACAACACTCAATGAATTTAGAAAGATTGAGATTATACAAAATAATTTCTCTGACCACAACAGAATGAACTTGGAAATCACTAAGGGCCAGAGAAACAGGTTAGGCACAAGGATATCGAAGTTAAACAACACAGTCTTAGACAAACAATGGGTCAAAGAGGAAATTTGAAAAGAACTCACTAACTACCTTGAAACTAATGAAAACTACAACACAACATATGAAAACCAATGGGATGCAGCGAAAGCAGTCCTGAGAGGGAAGGTCATAGCCATAAATTCATATAAAAAAAAAGAAGAAAGAGATAAAATTGAAGAACTAACTGCACAGTTGGAGGAATTGGAAAAACAAAAACCAGCTAAACCTAAAGGAAGTAGAAAGAAGGAAATAACCAAGATTAGAGAAGAACTAAATGAAATAGAGAATAAGAAAGCCCTGGAAACAATAAACAAAACCAAAAGTTGGTTTTTCGAGAATATCAACAATTTGACAAACCCTTAGCCAGACTAACAAAGAAAAAGAGAGAACACATGCAAATACATAAAATAAGGAATGAGCAAGGGGATATCACTGCTGACCCAACAGAAATAAAGAGTATCATAAGAGGATACTTTGAAAAATTATATACGAACAAGAATGACAATTTAGAAGAAATGGACAAGTTTCTAGAAACCCACAAACAGCCTACACTCATGAAAGACAAATAGATGAACTCAACAGTCCAATTACAAGTAAAGAGATAGACACAGTCATTAAAAACCTCCCATCTAGGAAGAGTCCAGGATCAGATGGCTTCACAGCTGAATCTACCAAACATTCCGGAAAAGCTAACACCAATTCTACTTAAGCTCTTCCAAAAAATAGAAGTAGAAGGAATATTACCTAACTCATTCTATGATGCCAACATTACCCTAATACCAAAACCAAATAAAGATACCACAAGAAAGGAAAATTACAGACCAATATCTCTAATGAACCTAGATGCTAAAATCCTTAACAAAATACTTGCTAATCGCATTCAACAACATATCAAAAGGATTATACACCATGACCATGTGGGTTTCATCCCGGCTATGCAAGGATGGTTCAATATAAGAAAATCAATCAATGTAATATACCACATAAGCAGATTGAAACAAAAAAATCACATGATCATCCCTATAGATGCAGAAAAAGCATTTGACAAAATACAGCACTCTTTCCTCATAAAAACTCTACAAAAGATAGGAATAGATGGAAACTTTCTTAAAAGGATAAAGGGTATATATTAAAAACCCAAAGCTAACATCATTTTCAGTGGTGAAATCCTAAAAGCCTTACCTCTGAGATCGGGAACAAGACAAGGAAGCCCACTATGACCACTCCTATTTAACATTGCCTTAGAAGTCCTTGGACGAGCACTGAGACAAGAAAAGGACATAAAAGTCATCCAGATTGGAAAAGAAGAAGTAAAAATTTCATTATTTCCAGATGCCATGATCCTATACATAGAAAGCCCTGAGAAATCTACAAGGCTTCTAGAACCTATAAAGGATTTCAGTAATGTTGCAGGCTATAAGATCAACGCTCAAAAAACAGTAGCATTTCTGTACACCAATAACAAGCAAACTGAGGAGGAAATCAGGAAAAAAATACCATTTACAATAGTAAATAAAAGAATCAAATACCTAGGAATAAATTTAACTAAAGAGGTAAAGGACTTATATACAGAAAACTATGCAGCACTGTGAAAGGAAATCAAAGAAGATTAAATAAATGGAAAAATATTCCCTGTTCATGGATAAGAAGACTAAACATCATCAAGATGGCTATCCTACCCAAACTAATCTACAGATTGAATGCAATCCCAATAAAAGTCAACACTGTATTTTTTAAGGAACTGGACAAACTAACCACAAAATATATTTGGAGAGGCAAGAGGCCCCGAATTGCCAAAGATATATTGAAAAAGAAAAATGAAGTTGGAGGTATCACACTACCTGTCTTTAAAACATACTACAAAGCTACAGTAATGATAACTGCGTGGTATTGGCACAAGGATAGACCTACTGACCAATGGAACCAAATTGTGAGTTCTGATATAGATCTTCACATATACAGTCATCTGATATTTGACAAGGCCAAGAAGCCCACTCAGTTGGGAGAGAATGGCCTCTTTAACAAGTGGTACTTGGAGAACTGGATATCCATATCCAAAGAATGAGAGTAGAATACCATCTCACACTTTATACAAAAACCAACTCAAGATGGATCAAATATATAAATATAAGAGCCAAAACCATAAAGACCTTGGAAGATAATGTAGGGAAGCATTTACTGGACCTTGTAATATGAAATGGTTTCATGAACTTCACAGCCAAATCATGAGCAGCAAGAGAAAAAATAGATAAATGGGATGTCATCAAAATTAAAAACTTCTGCACCTCAAAGGATGTTATTAAGAAAATAAAAAGTCAGTCTACCCAATGTGAAAAAATATTCAGCAACCGTATATATCTGATAGGAGCCTAATATCCTGCATATATAAAGAAATCCTACACCTTGAAAATAAAAGGACAAACAACCCATTTAAAAAATAGGCAAGTGAACTGAAAAGACACTTTTCCAAGGAAGAAATACAAATGGCTAAAAAGCACATGAAAAAACGTTCAACATCACTTGCTATCAGGGAAATGCAAATCAAAACTACAATGAGATACCATCTTACACCCATCACAATGGCAGCTATTAACAAAACAGGAGACAATAAATGTTGGAGTGGATGTGGAGGAATAGGAACCCTCATCCACTGCTGGTGGACTGTGGTATGGTCCAGCCACTGTGGAGGACAGTTTGGCGGTTCCTGAGAAAACTAACAATAGATCTTCCATATGATCCAGCAATTCCACTGCTGGGTATATACCCAGAAGAACTGAAAGCAAAGACACAAACAGATATATGCACACCAATGTTCATAGCGGCATTGTTCACCATTGCCAAAAGGTGGAATCAGCCCGGGTTCCCATCAACAGATGAATGGATATGCAAAATGCGGTACATACATACAATGGAATATTACTCAGCTGTAAGAAGGAACAAAGTGCTAACACATGGAATAACGTGGATGAATCTTGAAGACCTTATGTTGAGTGAAGCAAGCCAGGCCCTGAAGGATGAATAATATATGACCTCACTGATCTGAACTGAGGAAAGTGAGCAGTCTCTGAGAACCATTGTCTGAAAGATAGGTTAACAATGGAGAGAAAGAGAAGAGAAGGCTGTGAGCCATCACCTATATGGACATAATCTATTGTAAAGGGATAGAGTATATTTGCATATTGAAGGATAGGAGTGATGGGTAGTGATATAACTGGCTTTGGTGGTGCAGCACTGGTGGGTGGGTGGATTAGGAAGGGCAGGTTCAAATCCCCAGAGCATGTAACCATGAATCTTGACATTCCATGGGTCGGAAGAGGGTGGTATCATGGGCCATGGGGGTCTGGGGGGAAGGGAACAGTCAAGATCTAATGGGGTGTTTGGTGGTCATGGGGAAGGTTTTTCATTACCTTACAGTAATGGACACAGGACATGGTAAATATCATCAAAATTATTAAACTGTATCATCTAAATTGTAAACTATACTGTAAATCATTGATAATGTTTAGTTGATATATTTTGCTATCTGTATAACAGTTATAAAAATGCTAACAACCAAAAAAAAGGGGGGGTGTTAATATGGGTTGGGGAAAGGGGGGTGGTTTGGTATCTGGTAGTCTCCAGCACTCCGTCTGTGACTTTGCTGTGACCTAAAACTTCTTTGAAAATTAAATGAAAAATTGGGAGGCAATGGGAATTGAGAGGGGGAGGGTGTCACCGCACACCAGACACCTGATAACACAGTGATAAAAGGAAGGAAAGAAAAGAAAAGAGAAAGAAAAAAAATAAGAATATATATATATATTTTTAAAAGGCATTTCCTTTCCTTTTTTGCCCATTTTTTGAATGTCCCAATCTGCTAATTATATTTTATTTTGTTTTGTTTTTTGTTGTTTATTTGTCTTTCTTCCTTCTCTTTTCTTTTTTTCCCCCTGATTTTCCGTATGTTTGTCTCTTGCATGTAAGCTTATCATACTTTTTTCTTTTTCCTAGTAAGTGTATTTGATTATTTTATGGACTACATATTCATGGAGGATTTGGATCTCAGAAGAGTTACAATGGGTACTGCATGGGATTATTGGTGGGTTGTGTCTGGGAGAGGTGTTTCATGGGAATTAGTTCATCCGAATATACATGAAAGATATACAAAATCGTTCAAAAGTTCAAAAGATGGGGCATTTTCACGATGGGTGGACAATCACACAATAAATGAGGGAATCTGAATTCCTAGCCTGGAGAGCTCTGCCACAGTCTCCAAGGGAGCAGCAATAGTCAGGGACAGTGTCTGTCAAAAGAGGATGACCCACTGATGTGTTCTTTTTATTGATGACTACCTTTGTGAGTCTTTGCTCTTTTAACTGAGACTTAACCTGCAGTTGTGGGGTGCCTAAGGGTTGCCACCTGAGAGCCTACTTGTTGCTCACATGTGGCCTCTCTCTAAGCCAAACTCAGCATATGATTGCATTACCTTCCCCCCAACGTGGAACATGACACCTGGGGATGAGCCTCCTTGGCAATTAGGGAGTAATACCAAGTGCCAACTGTCAACACAACTGGAAAAAGACCTTGAATTAAAGGGGGAAAATGTAAAGACGAATGAGTTCAAGTGGCTTAGAGACTTCAAAGATAGTCGGGAGGTCATCCCAGAGGTAACTCTTACGCACACCTCAGTAGGAGCACATAGAACATCTAAGTGCCAATCACACCACACAGAGAGGCTCCTGAGAGCTCTGGAGACACCCAGGTCCTATATAAGTGGGGATAGTGCCTGAGACTGATGCCTTATCAGTGGGCTCTATTTTGGAATCTGTGCTCCTGAGAGTGACAGAATTGGACTCAAATAAGTCCTCCCTGCACATGGTTCATCAGTCCCTTCTATTCAAACCTATATGTGATGCTGAAGTTTTTAGGTATACTTCCAGATACTGGAGCATCTGGCCTACCTAAGTGCCAGGTGTGCGTGGAATCTCGGTGGTGCTGCAACTCCTACCCTACAGCTCAATGGACTCATCCAGTCACCTGGCGAGGAGACAACGATGGGCAATGGCCATCCCAGGGAATGGAGAGGGCCTGCATCTGCAGGCAGGATCATCCCACCCACCATATCCTTGGGATATAAGCCCTCTCTCACATAGAGGTGGAGTGGACATCACCATCCCAGTCACCTCAGGAGTAGGGGAAGAACTATGGACTAGAGTGGACTTGATGGTATTCTGTTGTTCACATATGATGATTCTAGCAATGTAAGAAATTATAACAATGAGGTGGAGCCAGTGGCCACTTGACACTTTTGGGGCAGGGAGGGGACGAGCAGTTGAAATACAGTGGCATTTTTGGGATTTGGAGATTATCCTGAGTACCGTTTTGGCAATCAATGTAGGCCATTTTAAATCAGCACACACCACTCAGAACTGTGTGGGAGAGAGTGTGGTCTACGGTGTGAACTGTGGTCTATGGTTGGTGGCAAGGCTCCAGGATGTGTAAGTCCATTGAGGGTGGTGGGCCACACTTGTGGGAGATGTTTGTGTGGGATGTGGTGGGAGGTGTGGGAGGTGTGCAACATGGGAATCCCAGTGGGTTCCGTGTAATATTTTGGGTAATCTAAGCACCTCTTAAAATATATTTTTATATATATATAAATAACATTTTTGTAAGCAAATGCACATATATGCATATATATATCATTTTGTAAATGTTGGTATTTATTGTGAAAATTTTGATTTTTACCCACAATAAAAAAAAAAAAAGCTATGGAGATTGTAGAGGTCCTGTGATTTAATTCATCTGAATCCTTCAGGAAGAAATGAAATATATAATTTTACAGATGTGTAAAAAATAATAAAGTTTGCTAGCAGCAACTCACTTTAAAAGAAATGTAAAAAATATTCTTCAGGTAGAAAGAAAATAATCTCAGAAGGTTCAAGATTCAGGATGGATGGAATAACATTATCTGTTAATTAAGTTCATATATGTAAATGACTATTGAAAGGATAAAGTAAGAATGATATCCATGGCCTAGGATATCAATAAAGTGTTCAAATGCACCATAAAATAATATACAGCATAAGATGTGTTAATGGGTATGTAGCAGTTGGATATCATTATGAATTCCAAAAATAGATATGGGATTATGCTTTTAAACTGGTCTGTTAATCTGGGCATGATGAAGGTAAGATCAGGGTGTTGACTGGGACAGTCGGTATGGCATTGAATCCCACCCTTTTCTGGGTGGGATCTCAAACATAAAATGACATGGCAAAGGACAGAGTTGGAGGAGCTTTTGATGTTGGAGAGGAGCAAGGACAGAAGTCCCCGCAAAAAGAGATAAGCCATTCACCTGACAGTTCACAGCTTGTCTTGTGAAGAGAGGCAAAGCTTAGTGTGCCTCCTAGTCTATAGGTGACATTGTGGAGGAATCAGAAGAGCAGAGCCCAGAGAGGAACACAGCCCTGGGAAGAGAGGAACCCAAGAAGCCTGAACCCTGGCAAATGTCAGCAGCTGTCTTGCTCCAAGACGTGTTAAGAGACTTTGGTGAAGGAAGAAACTTACGCTTTTTGTCCAGGTAACTGTGAGGTTCTACCACAAATAAATACCCTTTATAAAGACCAACAGATTTCTGGTATTTTGCATCAGAACTCCTTTGGCTGACCAATACAGGATATAAAATGTTTTAAAACACATTATTTAGCAAGTCAATAACAAATAATAAGTGCAGATTTGGAAAGGCAAGCTAAAGTGTTATAATTTCCCCAGTAAATTTTAAGGAGTATTAAATCCTGCATCTCATCCCAATAAATAGAAGAAAAAAATTGCACAAAAATAGTCAGTCTCAAACAAAGTA
This sequence comes from Tolypeutes matacus, assembly GCA_026826555.1. Taxonomy (NCBI): domain Eukaryota; kingdom Metazoa; phylum Chordata; class Mammalia; order Cingulata; family Chlamyphoridae; genus Tolypeutes; species Tolypeutes matacus. The sequence goes on from JAKSZT010054203.1 coordinate 327,257, forward strand.
TTCAGGATTTCCCTGGTTTCCATTTTGGCATTTGTTCTGGGGCCACCTTTCTTATGCATCTTTGGAAGCTGAACCATTCTTATCCTTCAGAAGACTGAAGATTCCATGGTTGATTTATGGGGTGTTGTTTTGTCCCCATCATAAATCAAGTGCTTTATCACTTCCCCACTTCCTATTTATGAAGCCTCCAAACTGGATGTGATGCTCATTAGAAGCAAGAAGAGCCATGAATGATAGGACAAATAAAAAGGAAATATTGTTGCATTTCCCAAATTGTACACTTAGATGATTGATATTGGATCTTTCCTCTTTTCTAATGAATGCATTCAATGCTATAAATTTCCCTCTGGGCACTGCTTCTGCTGCACCCCACAAACTCTGAAGAAACTTAGGACTTTAAGAAACAAAGAACCACATAACAAAAGGCTTGTGAGTGAAGCTATATTCACACCAACAACAGTACAGTCTTAAGATGTAGGCAGAAAATGTAAAATTCTGATTTGGATTCAAGTTTAACAGTCACTGAACTACAGTGGCCTGCTTTATACTTCCTTCAAATTTTCCTTATTATTTTAAATCAGAAATCATCCTTTCATAATTAGACAATATTCTTCTATTCTCAAGTATTTTAAGAAGTTAGAAAATTCATTTATATTCTTAAGTTGTACTCCAATATTTTTCTCAAATGTGATAGGGTGCAGGATTGATGATACTAGAGAATGCATGTATTTACAAACAGAAATGTGTACCCAAAACTATGTGCCAATGCAGATAATTCTGAGGAAGGAGGATTGGGGGTTGAGGTTAGAGAAGGAATTTTACTGTTAGTCATAACAGACAAATTATTTTTATACTCTTTGCACGGATAATTTGTTTATAATTTAAAAGAAATTATGAAAATAGTACACAATGAAATCATACAAAGTGGTTGATTTGAAGATATTGTTTTGTATCTGCAACATTATGAGGGACACTACCCCTCACCATTTGCAAATACAGTCTCCCATAAAGGAAAAATGCTCACTCTCCTCGACCCCCTCCTCAGCTGCCAGGACGGGTGAACGCCTGCCTCAGCAAGAGTGAGCATGGACGTGACCATGTGAAATCCACACTGCTCCCTACACATGTCCGGTTAGAGGGCTGTTAGCACCACAGGAGAAGACAGATTTCCTACTGCTTAGTCCCTAGTGAAGAAACGCTGGAGTATGTCACATCCCTAACTGAGGCTGTGAGTGCTGAGAAGGGCTGCCTCCCTGTCCTCCTTTGCAGATTCAGAACCTATGATGATGGTTTTAATGGTGCTCTGAGAGTTTGGTTCCCAAACAGGATATTCACTCTCTGGCTTTGGGGACCTGCAGTGAACATGTGTTACATTTTCACTTCTTCAGTTGTTCATCAGCTTCTTCCCATCCAACCCCTCTGTTCTTTTCTGGGATTGAACAAGTCTGCATCATTTTCAACACTTTTAAAAATGTGTTGAAAATTTAATATTAACTTAGTCTGAGAAATATCTGGCATCAGCACCCTCTGAGGTTTTCTGCAAATATTACCCCATCTCACGACCTCACTTCGATTCTTGTCAGACATATGTCCCAAGACTTTATGAGATTCCTTTACTATGTTTTAGGGTCACTGGCTTAATGTTCCTTATTCTGGTGATGTTATTGGTGTAGCCAATGCTGTAATGTGAATTTTGACATTTTCTTCCTGACACCAACATGTTTCATCTTGACATTGCTCTTTCTTTAGCTGCCCCAAGGTTGGAAAAGATGAATATATGACTGGAAACAGGACACCTGAGTCTGTGTCTGACACCCCAATATGGTACAGTAAGAACAGCCTCCTCAGAGTGTCAATGCTGGAGGACAAGGGAAGGAGGGAAGGGCAAAAGGAGTAGGAGCAGGAAGTCTCCTCTTTGAGCCCTGATTACTCTGCTGTACCAGACTCCAGGTCCCATGCTTTTATCTGCCCCTGCCCACTGCCTAACCACTGCCTGAGCCTGGTACATCATAGGGAGGTATCTGTGACTTTATACAAGTCACCAAAAATGTGACTCCCCTGCCTGACTCCCTGTCTTGCAGGCCTTGTGGACCAAGAGCACTCTCTCCTCCATCTTACCAGTACTCAATCCTGTTTAGTCTGTAGACACCCACTGGTAAATTCACTGGACAGCAGGATAACACCGCCTTTTGGAACAGGGCAGCTCTCCAACCCTGTGTCCCTAGCTGTTTGAGTTTGCCAAGCACTGCCAATGCAAAATACCAGAAATAGGTTGGCTTTATTGGAATTTATTAGGGTTAAAGCTTACCGTTCTGAAAGTGTGAAAATGTCCAAATCAAGTCATCATCAAAAATGGTGTCTTAAAAAGGGTCAGCTGCCTTTACCTTCCAAGGTAAAATGTTAAGCCTACCTGTCTCTCTCTGCCTTGTCGTTCAAAATCACTTTATCCCTGAGCTCAGCACTGTGCCTTCAGATACAATTGCTCACACCTCTCCCTTCTCTGGACTGGATGTCTTTAGATTCGAGCTGCTCCATGACTCTAGCCTCTGGCTTCTCCCTCAACCTCTCAGGTTTTCTGTGTCTCCCCATAGTTTTAGGAGATCCTGGAGCCCTCTCCCACATGGTTGCACTCTTTCTCTGTGTGTTCCTTGTATATAGAACTTCCACACAATGATTGGCATCCATCCAGGTGCCTGAAATCTAATCAGAGGTCCTTAACTAAACTAATGCATTCTAACAAAAGTGACCTAATTGAAAAGTCCCTTATCTGAATCTAACCAAAATGTCCTACATAGAAAAGGCTTACACACCCAGCAATGGGTTAGTAAGAACATACTTTTCTGAGTTCCACACAAGACTCAAATGAGGGCATTAAACTAGGGCACAGGGGTCAGGAGGGATCTCCTAAGTCCAGGAGAAATGGGAACTCATAAAGCACTGCCTGTACTTTGGGTGTGGCAATCATTAAGCAAAATGGGGTGCTGACCACCATTGCACTGTGAAGTGTAACACTTCCTATAAATAACAACTTCCAGGAGAAAAATTTAATGGAAACTTTATTAACGGCCAGGGCATGCTCTTTAGTAAAAGTTGTGCCTAAAATAAGGAGGCTGCAGCCTTTATAGACTTTCTTCCTTCGCATGCCAATCTTTCCCACGCATGCCAAGAGACAGGATTGGTATGTTTAAATATATACATTTCTATTTAGGGTTCTGAGCAAAGCAAGCAAGCAGAGTTACAGAAGTGGATATTTTTCATTAGCATCTCAGCAGGAGGGGGAGTGATTGACCTTTTCCCAGCACAAGTGTCACCATTCCCACATTAAGCCCACCAATCCCCCATTACACCCGGATGGGTGTCTGGGTTTTTAATGACCACACATATTTTATAAGCTTGGGATTCCTGCTGAGGAGAATTGGTGTGGTCTTGCTTTCTTTTAATTCCCTAATCCTGTAATGGCATTAGTCAAACCATTGCCTCTGCGTCAATAGCAAGAGGAGTGTAGTGAGAGTGTAGCACCATTAATTTTACTGCCTGTATTCTTTTTTGAATATAGGAAGAGAGACAGATAATGAAAAGAGGGCCCACTAGAAATGCCAGCAAAATGAGGGCAAGTGGGACTGCAGCAGCAGTGATTAAATTTGTTAGCCATGGAGTCCATGAATACAGGCTTTTGTACCAGTTTGTACTTTTGTTCTGAGTTCTTCTGGTTTCTGCAGCCTATTTCTGACTAATGAGAGGCTTTCCTTTATCACTCCTGAGTGGTTAGTGTAGAAACAGCAGGTTTCACCCAGGGCTATACATAGTCCTCCCTGTTTTAAGAATAATAGATCTAACCCATGCCTATTTTGAACAATTTTGGCCAGAGAGGATAAGGAATTTTCGAGATGACTGACTGATTTTTCTAACTCTTTTAGGTCTAAGTCAACTTGAGTGGATAATGTGTTAAAATTTTCTTTACCAGTGATCATGGCTACCGTTCCCAAGGCTGCTGAGCCCCAATCCCAAGGCTGACCATAATGGGAATGAGAATAGGAACTCATTTAAATCGACTCATAGTTCAAAAATGCTCGAAGCCTCCTTCACCTGAATACCAGTATAGCTGTGGGATGATATGCACCAGGAAGCAAATGACTAGACCTTTTTCAGTCTTATATTGTGACAAGGTTTGGGGGGAGATACAAAGGGTGATTCCTTGGGTACAGATGAACCACGTTCCATTGGGTGCTTTCATCAGAGAAAACAACTGATGAACAGTGTGGACCTAGGAAGTTTGCAGTGATTTTACTTGAGAAGGGGTGAAACAGGTGCCGTAACCTTGTAAGTACCCCAGAGTTAGAATTGGCTCATGACCCCACTTACATAACCTTTGGCTCACATTTAATGATATCTTTTGAACATACAGTGATATATTGGGGATAGTGCTTTCATCTGCTCCTATTCCAATGTAATAAGGGGGTTGGCAGTTTAGGCAGAGCCAGCAATAACTGGTGGAATTTGGCTGGTTCTCATTTAAGAAAGTGAAGACAGAGTACAACATTGACAATAAAGGGGTTCTGGGGGGGGGGGTTGCTTGAGGGACCTCAAGGGTCCTGGTTTTCTTTTGGGTGGAATTACCAGTTTTGGGTTAAGGAGAATGTCCCAGTTGGAGCCCACTGGATTGGGTGGAGGGGGTTTTAGAACAACCTGTTGGGTGATAAACTCACCTCCTGGGTCTTGACCAACTACATATAGTCTGAGGCCCCATGTTTTGCCTCCTTCCCAGATATTATTTAACCCATTAATAATATGGATGTGAATGGGGTTACCAGACACTATGGTTGGGTTCTGGGGCTGTGCTCCCCTAAGAGGCTTATAGCAGTATCTCTGGAAGTCCATGGGGCTAGGGTTTTGCAACCCCATTGAGCACAGTGGCACTGCCCTCGAGTATGGCATTCTGGAGGCCCATCTGCAGGGCAGGCATAGAGCTTGGCCTGGGTTAGTCCTCTTTCTAAATATTTTTCTCCACATCCGCGACCTGCAGGAGGGCCATCTGGCTCTATGTCTAGGTTGTTCCAATTCTCCCCAAGGAGGGCACAAAGATCGAAAGAGAGGGTGGGATTTTTCCCAATAGTTTGAGTGACATTTAGAACCTTTCCATCCCTTGTCCTTATAATACTCCAGTTATAGGAGGTTAATCAAAAACTATTGACGCACACGTTAATGACAAACAGGGGCAGCAAACTCATTTGCCAGGCTGTTGCCCTATCTCTCCCTCTTCCCCACCCTTAGTCTTAACTTGTTCCATGAATCTTGGTCTTTAAGGGGTCTTCTGTTCTGGTGACTGTCCACTTTTCTGTCTCTGAGTGCACCATACTGGACCTGATGACGTTTAGTTGGGATGCATATATCCAGTGTCTTTTCCCCGCGAATTTTACTGCCATGGGTGCTGTGAGGATCACCACATATGGGTCAGTCCACCGTGGCTCGAGTGTTCCAGATTGGAGCTTTTGTATGCAGACTAGATTTCTGGGCTCTTCCTGAAGTAAAGGAAGGTTAGTACATGGACGAGGGATGTGGGCTTCTTGGACTGTTTGACCATTTTCCTAATCCGGTCTAGGTCCTTTAGAGTGGAGAAAAGATATTGGTTGTCATATTCAGATATTTTTCCCAACCACAACTTGGGTAACAGGGTTGGGGGTCTGCCAAATAATATTTCATAGGGCATAATGCCCTGCACATAGGGGGTACATCTGGCCTTAAGGAGGGCAAAATGTAGGAGACTCACCCAGTTTTTACCAGATGCCAGAGCCAACTTGGTTAGGGTTTCTTTCAAGATGTGGTTCATCCTTTCAACCTGTCCTGAACTTTGGGGCTGAAATGCACAGTGCAGTTTCCAATTTATACACTGGGCTTTAGCCAATTGTTGAGTCACCTGTGCTATGAAGTCTGGACCGTTATCTGACCATATTCTCAGAAGAAACCTGATTCTTGGAATGATTTCTGCTATCAGCTTCTTAACTACTACCGTGGCTGTTTCATTTTTAGTCGAGTAGGCTTCCATCCATCCCAAAAACATATCTACTAGCACCAGGAGATACCTATACCCATATTTTCCCAACTTTATTTCAGTAAAGCCTATCTTCCAGTGCTCCCCTGGTTCCATCCCTTGGAGCCTAGTTCTCACTGGAGCTTGGGCACCTCCTCTTTGATTTACTCTGGCACAGACTTCGCATCTTGATGTGATGCTTTTGCCGATTTTAGACAAACCTGGGAAATAAAAGTCTCTTTTTATTAGTTCTAATTTAGTGTTGCCCATATGCATGGTGTCATGGAGCTTTTTGACTAATTGCCTTCCCACTTCTTCAGGTAGATATATCTTGCCATCAGGCAGGACTAACCAAACTTCTGGAGAAATTTTAGCTTATAGACCTTGCCCCTGCTTGACATCTTCTGGGGAGTAACATAATACTGGGAGTTCCCAGCTAGGGACTGTCGGGAGCATTTGGACAGGGGTGAGTGGTAGGAGGGTGGTGGCTGTGTGACTTTCTCTGATAGTCAGTTTGCCTTCAGCCTGCGGAGAGTTTCCCTCCTGGTGTCCCTTGCAGTGAACAATGGCTACTCGGTCAGGGAACCAAATGGCTTCTAATAATGCTAGGACTTCGGCTCCATTTTTAATCTCGTTTCCTCCAGATGTTAGGAATCCTCACTCTTGGTACAGTGCACCATGTACATGGGCTGTAGCAAAGGCATAGTGACTGTCCATGTAAATATTGACCATTTGGTCTTTTGCCCATCTTAAAACCTCAGTAAAGCCTATTAGTTCAGCCCATTGGGCAGAGGTGCCATGTCTTAAAGATTGAGCCCAGATAGTTTTGGGTGGCTCTACTACAGCTGCTCCTGTGTAACAGATTCCATCCTTACCAAAACTGCTGCCATCTATGTAGAGATTGTTGGATGCCTCTGGCAAAGGCACATATGTGAGGTCTGGGCATAGCCCCTTCATGGTTTCCTGCAAGGGCAAGCAGTCATGGGCCACTGTGGGGCACTAGAGTCATGGAGCAGGGTGGCTGGATTTAATGCCTCTGTCTTTGAGAAGACCACAGAGGGTGGGTCCAACAATAACACTTGATATTGTGTGATTCTGGCATTAGATATCCAGTGGTCCAGGGGACTGTGGAGAAGGGATTCTACTGAATGTCAGGATGTTACCACCAGATTTTGGCCAAAAGTTAACTTAGAGGCTTCCTTAACTAAAAGGGCAGTGGCCACGACAACTCTTAGGCAGTTGGGCCATCCGGCGGCTACATAGTCCAGTTTTTTTTAGAGGTATGCTACTGGTCGGTGCCAAGCCCAATGGACTATGTTAAGACTCCTTTGCCAACCCCCTGACTTTCATCAAAAAATAGATGAAAGGGCTTGGAAAAGTCAGGTAACCCGAGGGCGGAGACACTCACCAGAGCTGTCTTCAGGTAGATAAAAGCTTTCTGCTGCTTGTTGGTCCACAACAAGTCACTTCCCTTGCCAGCTGTGGTGGTGTAAAGGGGCTTAGCAATTTCTGCAAATCCAGGCATCCACAGTCTGCAATATCCCATCATGCCAAAGAATTCACGTACCTGTCGTTTCAAGGTTGGCTCAGGGATGCCCAATACAGCTTGTATCCTGTCATGTGAAAGTCGCTGCTCCCATTTTTCTAAGATGTATCCAAGATATGTTATGGAGTGGGAGCAGAGCTGAGTCTTTTTGGCAGATTCACAATATCCCATTTCCACTAAGGCTTTGAGTAGGCTGAGAGTTGCTGCTTTGCAAGAGTCCAAGTCCGGTGTGGCTAGAAGGAGGTCATCTACATACTGAAGTAGGGTAACACCTGATGCCGCTCTCTGAAGGGGGATAAATCTCACCCCAGAGCCTCTCCAAACAAGGTGGGGGAGTTTTTGAATCTTTGGGGAAGCCTGGTCCACGTCAGCTGCCCACATCCCCCGTGCAGAAGGTCTTCAATGGCAAATATTGGCTGACTAGCTGGTGTCAAAGGTATAGAAAAGAATTAGTCTTTTAAATCCAGGACAGTGTAGGTAATATGTTCTGGAGGAAGCTGGCTTAGAAGTGTGTATGGGTTAGGGATGCTAGGGTGTATTGTTTCAACCCTCTTATTTACTTCTCTAAGATCCTGTACTGGCTGATAGTCTTTGCTTCCCAGCTTTTGCACAGGAAGTAAGGGGTGTTCCACGGGGACTGGCAAGGACAAGAATACCTGCATTGATTAGACAGATGATGTGTTTTTCAATTCCAGTCCTAGCTTTGTGGCTGATTGCATACTGCCATACCTGGACGGGGAGAGATGTGCTGAGTACTTTCACCTCCATGGGGCCTTATGCTGAGCCAGCCCAGGGGGTTTGTCTTGGCCCACACTCCTGGAACCAGGTGCTATAATTCTTGTAGCAACCTATTAGCCACTGGAGGTGTCTCTAGGCCTGTTAGGAGATATTCTTCTGGAATAGGGCAGGTTACTAGGAGTGTCTGCTCACCATCCCAGAAGGAGATGGTGGCTTTCAATTTTTGTAGCAAGTCTCAACCCAGCAGGGGGTAGGGACAGTCAGGCATAATGAGGAAAGAGTGGGTGACAGTCCCAGATCCAAGATTAATGGTCCAGGTGGTGGTCCAGGGATAACAGTGTATCTTCCCAGTGGCCCCTTGAACTAGAGTATGTTCAGCTTTAAAGGGACCAGGGTCCGATTTTAGGGCAGAGTATGTAGCCCCCATATCAACCAGGAAGTTAAGAGGGCTGACCCCTACTATTAGTCTCACCATGGGCTCCCTGGGGCTTGGCAAGCCCTGGCCCCATCAGTCTAGCAACTGCAGGGCTGGACTGGGGTCTGCCCAGCATTGGGGGCATTCATTTTTCCAGTGTCCCTTTTCTTTGAAGTAAGTGCCCTGATCTTTTACCAGTCCTTGTCTATCTTGCCTTGGCTTTCTCTTGTTCCCAGAGAATTCACAGGAGGAAGAAGGCCTAGCACACTCTGTTGTCATTATGCTCAGTAGGACCTTTGCCACCTTCTTGATAATCCTCCCTATTGTTATACACTTTCTCTGCCACCTCCATCAGTTCATATAATTGCTTCCCTTCAAATCCCTCTAGCCTTTGCAATTTCTTTCATATATCAGAAGCAGACTGTGACACAAATGCTATATTTATAGACCTACGATTTTCATGTGCCTCAGGGTTTATAGGGATGTAATTCTATAGACCTCCATTAGATGCTCTAAAAAGGCAGAGTGTGATTCCCTAGGGCATTGGGTGGTTTCATTCACCTTAGAAAGATTAGTTGGCTTTCTGGCAGCAGCTTGAAGACCACATAGGAGAGTCTGGCAAAACCACTTGAGAGCCTCCTTACCTTGATCCTGATTGTAATTCCAGTCTGGTCTGGTAGAGGGGAGCACAGTTTGTATTTGGGTAGGGTCAGCAGTGGGTTGGCCGTCTCGACCCATGATGGTTTTTACAGCCTCCCTCTGGATACGATCTCTCTCTGAAGTGGATAGGACCTGTAACAGTTGCTGGCAGTCATCCCAGGTGAGATTATGGGTGAAAAAGATAGTTTCTAGTTGAGAAATTAAGCCATGGGGTTTTTCCAAGAACAGAGGATTTTGATTTTTCTAGTTATACAGGTCTGTAGATGAAAAGGGGGCATATACCATGAACGGAGACTTTCATCACTCAGACCTGGACCTGCTTGATGGAAGGGCAGTAAAGAAACTAAGTCAGGCAAGTCATGGGGATCTGTAGAAGCCTGATACTGGGTGCCCTTTCATGTGTGGGGTGCTAGTTAGAGAGGTATCAGTGGGTGTGGGGAGTGAAGTGTATAGGCAGTCTGTAGATGATTGGTTTAGAGGGAGTAGAGGAGGAGTGGATGGGGAGGGGGCATTTGGAGGGGTATGAGAGGTAGATTTGGGGTGGGTAGGTAAGGGGTTGGTTAATCAGGAGCATCTTGCAGGACAGAAGGACTGGGGTTCTTAATGGAAGCTTTCAATGGAAGGTGGGGCTCTGGCTGGGCCGGGAGCCTTTGTCCTTCAAGACAAATTTTTAGTTTCTTGGGAGTGTCTGTAAGAAGATCTATCCACACCTCAATGTAAGAAATCTGGTCTGAGTGACCATGTTTGCTCTAGATTACCCTCTGGACATTGTAGACTGTTGGGAGGTCTGTCGTTCCTTCAGATGGCCAGCCCACACCAATAGTGTGGTAGGACAAGAGGAGGATTGACCCATAGTAATAATCAAAAGGAACACAAAACAGAAACTGAGCAGAAATATTGCAGACAGATAGGTGGTTACACACACAGACACACAAACCTTGAGCCTATACTGAAGCCCCGGGTGACATCTCACCTGGTGGCCAGGCCATGGGAGTAGAGGTGCATCTGGTCAGCCCAATGACCTCCCCTGGATCCAGACTTACCAAAACAGAATCAGAACTGGCAATTCCTTAGGTAGAATTAATAATCTCCCATGGAGTTTCTGGCCAGACTGAGGACCTACCAAGGCTGAGAAACGTTCCTCAAGGCCTCAGTGTGGCTGGCTCCAGTCTATCTCACTGGGACCTCCAGAATGAAGTGGAACACTTCATATAAATAACAACTCCCAGGAGAAAAATTTAATGGAAACTTTATTAATGGCTGGGGTGTGGTCTTTAGTAAGAATCGTGCCTAAATTCTGGAGACTGCAGACCTTATAGACTTTCTTCCCACGTGCGACAAACTTTCCCATGTTTACCAAGAGACAGGATTGGAAGGTTTAAACATATACATTTCTATATAGGGTTCTGAGCAAAGCAAGCAAGTAGAGTTACAGAAGTGGATATTTCCCATTAGCATCTCCTGCAGGGGTGGGAAGTGATTGACCTTTTCCCAGCATGAGTGGCACCATTCCCCCATTAGGCTTGCCATTCCCCCATTAGGCCTGGGTGGGTGTTCGGGTTTTTAATGACCACACATATTTTATAAGCCTCGTGTTCCTGCTGGGGAGAAATGGTGTGGTCTTGTTTCCTTTCCAAGAATGGTCCAAAGAATAACTCGATATACTGTGCTTTCTCCCCCAAATCATAACTCCAAAATCAGGTGTGTAACTCAGAGAGATGATCCACTATTCCCATCCCCAGAGCCAGAGTGCAGAGATTTGGCCTGGGGGGGTGGGGGGCAGGAAGCAGGCTGTAAAACTGAAAGCCCCTGTTTTCTTCTCCAAACAACGGATTCAATTTAAAACAGAATGGAGAAGTTCAACCCTTAGGGAGCTCTCAAATGCAGTGGAATCAAAGAGGCCTGAGATTTAATTCATTTCAATCCTTCAGAAAAAATTGAAATAAATACTTTTACAGATCTGTAAAAAATAATAAAGTTTGTTCCAGCAATTCACTTAAAGGAAATGTAAAAGAATATTCTTCAGGCAGAAAGAATATAATCTCAGAAGGTTCAAGATTCAGGATGGACTGAAGAACAATATCTGTTAATTAAATTAATATATATGAATGACTATTGAATGGATAAAGTAATAATGATATCCCTGACCTAGGACATCAATAAAATGTTCAAATGCACCATAAAATAATATATAGCATAAGATGGGTAAATGGATATGTAGCAGTTTGATATCATTATGAATTCCAAAAATAGATATTGGATTATGTTTGTAAACTGGTCTGTTAATCTGGGTATGATTAAGTTATGATAAGGGAGTTGACTGAGCCAGTGTCAGTAGGGCTTTGAGCCATGTCCTTTGGTGGGTGAGTTCTCAGATATAAACAGACAGGGCAGAGAACAGAGTTGGAGTAGTTTTAGAGGTTGGAGTTCTGAGGAGCAAGGACAGAAGTTCCCAGGGTAAAGAGGCAAGCAATTCACCTGGCATTTCACAGCTGGCCTTGTGGAGAGAGGCAAAGCTTAGAGAGCCTCACAGTGTACAGCTGACCTTATGGAGTAAACAGAGGAGATGAGCCCAGAGAGAAACTCAGCCATGAGAAGAGAGGAACCAAAGAAGGCTGAACCCTGACAAATGTTGGCAGCTCTCTTCCTCCAAGATGGAGTAAAAGACTTTGGTGAAGGAAGAAACTTATGCTTTCTAGCCTGGTATCTGTAAGCTTCTACCCCAAATAAATATCCTTAAAAAAGACCAACGGATTTATGGTATTTTGCATCAGCACCCCTTTGGCTGACTAATACAGGATATAAAATGTTTAAAAATACATAATTTGGCAAGTCAATAACAAAAAATAAGTGCAGATTTGGTAAAGAAAGCAAAATTGTAATAATTTCCTTGGTAAACTTTAAAGAATATTAAATAGTGCATCTCATCCAAATAAGTAGAAGAAGAATTGAGCAATAATATTCAGTCCAAACAAAGTGTTCAAGATTTCCTGGGTTGCCATTTAGGCATTTGTTCTCAGGCCACCTTACTCATGCATCTTTGGAAACTGCACCTTTCTTATCCTTCAGAAGAATGAAGGAACCACGTTTGATTTATGCAGTGTTGTTTTGTCCCCATCATAAATCAAGGGCTGTATCACTGCTCCATTTCCAAGTTATGAAGTCACCAAACTGGACGTGATGCACATTTGAGGCAAGAAGATCCAAGAATGATAGAATAAACAAAAGGAGATATTGTTGCACTTCAAAAATTGCACGCTTAGATTATTGATATTGGATCTTTCCTGTTTTCTAATGAGTGCATTCAATGCTATAAATTTCCATCTAAGCACTGCTTTTGCTGCACCTCAGAAAGTATGAAGAAGCATAGGACATTAGAGAAGCAGAAAGAACCACATAATAAAGGCTTGTGAGTGAAGCTATATCCACTTCCACAACAGTACAGTCTTAAGATGAAGGCAGAGAATGTAAGAAAGTTGGGAAAATATGTTCTCTGATGGCAAGTGTTGTTTCCTCAAAATAACACTTCTATGAATGTAACTTCACTTTGAAGTAATTTGCATCATGCTTACCTAAGCATGCTTACTAAGCATGAGGGAATCTATGTAAGGAAAAAAAGAATGAAGAAAATGAGTTTGGCACTTTGCCCACATGGTAGTCCTCCCCTTTCAGAGTAATGAGTGTGAAGTTTTCTTGAAAATTCATCTCATGAGGTACCTGAGAATTAACCTTTCAGAGAAATATTTGAGATTTCATGAATTTGGGAAAGCTAGGGTCCCCTCAAAGAAACATGTAAGAGTAAAACCCTATGTATGTAAGGAATATTGGAAATACTTCAGCCAGGCATTAAATCTCATTGAGGATGAAATATTCATACATTAGTTAGTATTGTCATTAACATGGGAATGCTTCCATCTGAAACAACACCTCATGGAATATGAGAAAATTCAAAGTAGAGAGAAACCATATGAGTTTCCTGAATGCTGTCTGCTCTTTACAGTAATTTTTTAGTTCTCATTTAAATAGCCATACAGGGGAACAATCATAGACATGTCATTCATGTGGGAAAGTTTTCAACCTGAGAGAAATCCTCTTTATTCATCAGGAAATTCTTACTGAAGATAAATTATATATATGTGGGAAAGCTTTAATTGAAATGTCAAATTTCATATACAAGAGATTTCCTACTGCGAAGAAACCCTATACATATAAGGATGTGAAAAAGCTTTTAGGTACAAATCATATCTCACAGAACATGTAAAAACTCATAGTAGACAGAAACAAAATGAATGTAAAGAATGCAGAAAATTGAGCTGTAGGGTAGGAGTTGCAGCTCCACCTAGATTTCATGCACACCTGGCACATAGGTAGGTGGGAGGCTCCAGTCTCTGGAAGTATACCTAAAAACTCCAGCATCACCTGGTGAGGAGACAATGATGGGCAATGGCCATCCCAGGGAATGGGGAGGGCCTTCATCTGCAGGCAGGATCATCCCACCCACCATATCCATGGGATATAAGCCCTCTCTCACTTGCAGTTGGAGTGGACATCACCATCCCAGTCCCCTCAGGATTGGGGGAGGAACTATGGACTAGAGTGGACTTGATGGTATTCTCTTGTTCACATATGGTGATTCTAGCAATGCAAGAAATTATAACAATGAGGTGGAGCCAGTGGCCACTTGACACTTTTGGGGTAGGGAGGGGATGCGCAGTTGAAATACAGGGGCTTCTTTGGGAGTTGGAGGTTGTCCTGAGTACTGTTGTGGCAACCGATGTAGGCCATTTTAAATCAGCACACACCACTCAGAACTGAGTGGGAGAGAGTGTGGTCTACAGTGTGAACTGTGGTCTATGGTTGGTGGCAAGGCTCCAGGATGTGTAAGTTCATTGAGGGTGGTGGGCCACACTTGTGGGAGATGTTTGTGTGGGATGTGGTGGGAGGTGTGGGAGGTGGGCAACATGGGAATCCCAGTGGGTTCCTTGTGTAATATTTTGGGTAATCTAAGCACCTCTTAAAATATATGTGTATATATATATATAAATAATATTTTGTAAGCAAATACACATATATGCATATATATTTATATATCATTTTGCAAATGTTTGTATGTATTGTGAGAATTTTGATTTTTACCCACAATAAAAATGAATCACACACACACAAAAAAAGAATGCAGAAAATCCTTCAGCCAATAAAAATATTTCCTTAAACATCAGAGAATTCATTCTGAAGAAAAACCCAATATATGCAAAAAATCTGGAAAAGGTTTCAACCCGGAGGAAAATCTCATTAACCGTCTGAGAATACATAAAGGAGAGAAAGCCTAGGACTGTGACGGACGTGGGAAAGCTTTCATTCAGAAATCAAGCCTCATTACACACCAGAGAAGACAACTGGAAAGAAACCCTGCATATATAAGGAATGTAGAAAAGCCTTCAGTAGCAAATCAAATCTCACTGACCATAAGAATATTCATAGTGGAGGGAAACGCTATATATGTAAGGAATGTGGAATAGCCTTCAGCCAGAAGCAGTATCTCATTAAACATTACAACATTCATTGGAAGAGAAACCCTGTGAATGTAATGAATGTGAATCTCCAATGAATCTCCACCTCCAATCTGTGCGACTTGTTGCCAATCTTTTAAGGAAGAGGCTGTGACTATGCAATTCAGGATAACTTTCTCCTCTGGGAAAAGTGCACTTGCAGTTTGTTCTGAGTTCTGCTTCTTCCACACCTTCTTCACACCCATATGTGTTCAATTTGTTACCACTAATTCATGCATCACAACTTGAGATTTCTCTTACTTTATGTAAAGATGGGCTTTCCAATTATTTCAAATTATCCTGGTTGTTTTTACTCGTTCTTCAATCCATTACATTCTGGGTAAGCATTTAAACAATTGCCATTTTAAAAATAATGCTTCCCATTATTGCAGCATTTTCTTTCTTTTTTTTTTCTTTTTTTAATTGGGTAAAAATCAAATTTTTCACAATACATACTAATATTTATAAAATTATATATAAATATATATAAATATATGTGCATTAGGTCACATAAATGTTATTTCTTTACATATATATAAATATATTTTTAAATGTGCTTAGATTACCTAAATATTACAGAGAAAGTATAGGGATTCCAGTGTTCCCCACCTCCCACACCTCCCACAAAATCCCTCACACACGTTCTTCTTCAGTGTGGCCCATCACCCACAATGGATATACACATCCTGGCGCCTTGCCACCAAGCATAGACCAGAGTTCACATCGTAGACCACACTCTCTACCACACTGTTCTATATGGTATATGCTGATGTAAAGTGGCCTACATCCATTGCAGCAATCCCACTCAGGACAAACCCCAAGTCCACAAAAAACCCCTGTCTTTCTACTGCCTTTCACCTCCCTGCCCCAAGAGTGTCCAGTGGCCACTGGCTCCACCTCTCTGTTATAATTTCTTCCATCGCTTGAATCACAATATGTCTACAACAGAATACCATTAAGTCCACTCTAGTCCATAGCTCTTTCCCCAATCCTGAGGGAATGGGATGGTGATGTCCACTCCTCTTCCAAGTGAGAGAGAACTTATATCCTATTGATAAAGTGGGTGGTGATTATCCTGCCTGCAGCTGCAGACCCTCTCCATTCCTGAGGTGGCTGTAGCCCATCGTCATCTCCTCACCAGGTGACTTGGATGAGACCATAGAGCTGTAGGGTAGGAGTTGCAGCTCCACCGATATGCCACATACACCTGGCCCATATGTAGGCCAGAGGCTCCAGTCTCTGGAAGTACACCTAAAAACTCCAGCATCACATATATGTTTGAATGGAAGGGACTGATGGAACATGTGTAAGGAGCCCTTATTTGAGTCCAACTCTGTCACTCTCAGGAGCACAGGTTCCAAAGTAGGGCCCACTAAGTCATCTATTTCTGGGGCTATCCCCACTTATGTAAGTCCTGGGTGTCTTCAGAGCCCTCAGAAACACTCTGTATGGGGTGATATCCACTTTGGTGTTCTATGAGATCCTACTGAGGTTTGCATAAGCATTACCTCTGTGATGACCTCCTGACTCTCTTTGAAGTCACTTAGCCACATGAACTCATTTCTCTTTACATTTTCCCTCTTTATTCAAGGTCTTTTTCCAATCATGTTGTCAGTTGTTACTTGGTATTAATTCCTCATTGCCAGGTAGGTTCATCCCCAGGAGTCATGTCTCACATTGGGGGGAAGGTAACGCATTCATATCCTAAGTTTGGCTTAGAGAGGCCACATTTGAGCAATAAGGAGGCTCTCATGTGGCAACACTTACGCACACCATAACAGTAAGCTAAGTTTCAATTACAAGAGCAAAGATTCATGAGGCTATTCATCAATAAAAGCACCCATTGGTGGGTGGGATGGGGGATTCATGGGAGTAAGTTCATCTGAATATACATGAAAGATAAATGAAATTGTTCAAATGATAAAGGGATGGGGCATGGTCACGGTGGGTAGGCACCAATGAACCTCTGCATCCCCCATTGTTACCCTTCTGTGATCTAAAGCTTCCTTGAACATGAAGCCCATATAATAACCAAATGCAATTAATAGGATAAATAAATCATAATGATAAGTTTAAATGCAACAGATAAATATACAGAAATGCAGAGGAAAAGAGAGGAAAGCTAAAAATAAAATATAATTAGTGGATTGGGACATTTTAAAAAATGGAAAAAAATTCCTTTTCAAAAAAAAATATTCTTTTTATTCTTAATCACTGTATTATCGGATGTCTAGTGAACCGTGACACCTTCCCCCTCTC
This sequence comes from Tolypeutes matacus, assembly GCA_026826555.1. Lineage (NCBI taxonomy): Eukaryota > Metazoa > Chordata > Mammalia > Cingulata > Chlamyphoridae > Tolypeutes > Tolypeutes matacus. The sequence goes on from JAKSZT010054203.1 coordinate 344,452, forward strand.
ATTCCCCATTGTCTCCCAACTTTTCATTTCATTTTCAAAGATTTAGATCACAGCAAAGTCACACATGGTATACTAGAGACTCCACATATCCAAACTCCCTCCCCTTCCTCACCCCATATTAGAACCTTTTTAAAAAATGGATGTTAGCATTGATATAACTATTATACAGATATAAAAATATAGCAACTAAACATTGTCAGTGGTTTACAGTTTAGTTTACATTTCAGATGGTACAGTTTAATAATTTTTGATGATATTTATCATGTCCTGTGTCCATTACTGTAAGGTAATGAAAAACCTTTCCCATGACCACTAAATACCCCATTTGATCTTAACTGTTCCTTCCTCCCAACTCCCCTGGGGCATATGACACTCCCCTGGCTTGAATCATGGAATGACAAATTCATAGTTACATGCCCTGGGTATTCCAGCCTGCCCTTCCTAATCTAACCCCTTGTCAACCGTGTGCAACCAAACCCAGTAATATTACTACCCATCTGTCCTATCCTTCAATATGCAACTGTATTCTATGCCTTTACCATTGATTATGTCCATATCAGTGATGGCTCACAGCCTACTCTTCTCTTTCTCTCCCTTATTAACCTATCTTTTAGACAATGGATCTCAGAGACTGCTCACATTCCTCAGTTCAATTCAGTGAGGTCATATACTGTTCATCCTTCAATGCCTGGCTTCCTTCACTCAACATAAGGTCTTCAAGATTCATCCACATTATTCCGTGGGTTAGCACTTTATTCCTTCTTACAGGTGAGTAATATTCCATTGTATGTATATACCACATTTTGCTTATTCATTCATCTGTTGATGGGCACCAGGGCTGATTCCATCTCTTGGCAATGGTGAACAATGCCACTGTGACATTGGTGTGCATATATCGGTTCGTGCCTTTGCTTTCAGTTCTTCTGGGTATTTACCCAGCAGTGGAATTGCTGGATCATAGGGAAGATCTGTTGTTAATTTTCTGAGGAATCACCAAACTGTCCTCCAGAGTGGCTGGACCATTCCACCATCCCACCAGCAGTGGATGAGGGTTTCTATTCCTCCACATTCTCTCCAACACTTAGAGACTGCTGTTTTCTTTATAGCTGCCATTCTGATGGGAGTAAATGGTATCTCATTTTAGTTTTGTTTTGCATTTCCCTGATAACAAGTGACGTAGAGCATTTTTTCATGTGTTTTTTTAGCCTTTGGTATTTCTTCCTTGGAGAAGTGTCTTTTCAGGTCAATTGCTCATTTTTTAAGTGGGTTGTTTGTGTCTTTATTTTCAAGGTGTAGGATTTCTTAATATATGCACGATATTAGGCTCTTACTAGATATATGGTTGCCAAATATTTTCTCCCATTGGGTAGGCTTCCTTGTTATTTTCTTAATAACAACTTTGATGTGCAGAAGTTTTTAATTTTGAGGAAATCCCATTTATCTATTTTTTTTCTCTTGCTTCTCGTGCTTTGGCACTGAAGTTCATGAAACCATTTCCTATTATGAGGTCCTGTAGATGCTTTTCTACATTATCTTCCAAGGTCTTTATGATTTTGTCTCTTATATTTAGATCTTTGATACATCTTGAGTTGATTTTTGTATAAGGTGTGAGATGGTATTCTTCTCTCATTCTTTAGGATATGGATATCCAGTTCTCCAAGCACCACTTTTTAAAGAGGCCAAACTTTCCCAACTGAGTGGGCTTGGCAGCCTTGTCGAATATCAGATGACTGTATATGTGAGGGTCTATATCAGAACTCTTAATTTGAATCCATTTGTCAGTAGGCCTATCCTTGTGCCAATACCATGCAGTTTTGATTACTGTTGCTTTGTAATATATTTTAAAGTCTGTTAATGTGATACCTCCAATTTCATTTCTCTTTTTCAATATGTCTTTGGCAATTCAGGGTCTCTTACCTTTCCAAATATATTTTGTGGTAGTTTTGCAGTTCCTTAAATGACATAGTGTTGATTTTTATTGGCATTGCATTAAATATGTAGAGTAGTTTGAGCAAGATAGACATCTTGATGATGTTTAGTCTTCCTATCCATGAACAGGGAATAATTTAAGTCTTCTTTGATTTCCTTTAACAGTGTTGTGTAGTTTTCTGTATAAGAGTCCTTTACGTCTTTACTTAAATTTAACTAAATTTAAGTGAGTATTTGATTCTTTTAGTAACCATTGTAAATGGCCTTTTTTTACTTGATTTCCTCCTCTGATTGTTCTTTATTGGTGTACAGAAATGCTACCGATTTTTGAGCATTGATCTTATACCCTGCAACATTACTGAACTCCTTCATAAATTCCAGAAGCTTTGTTGTAGCATTCTCTGGGCTTTCTATGTATAGGATCATGTCGTCTACAAATAATGAATTTTTTTATTCTTCTTTTCCAATCTAGATGCCCTTTATATCCTTTTCTTGCTTCAATGTTCAAGCAAGTACTTCTAAGAAAATGTTAAATAAGAGTGGTGATAGTGGGCATCCTGTTCTTGTTCCTGATCTCAGAGGGAAGGCTTTTAGGATTTCACCATTGAAGATGAGTTAGCTTTGGGTTTTTCATATATACCCTTTATCATATGCAAAAAATTTCCTTCTATTCCTATCCGTTGCAAGGTTTTTATCAAGAAAGAGTTCTGTATTTTGTCGAATGCTTTTTTTGCATCTATAGAGATGATCATGTGTTTTTTTTCTTACTGTTTGTTTATATGGTGTATTACATTGACTGATTTTCTTATATTGACCCATCCTTGCAAACCTGGGATGAAACCCACTTGGTCATGGTGTATAATCCTTTTGATATGTTGTTGAATTCCATTATCATGTATTTTGTTGAGGATTTTAACATCTAGGTTCATTAGAGAAATTGATCTGTAATTTTCCTTTCCTGTGATATCTTTGGTTTTGGTATTAGGGTATTGTTGGCATCATAGAATGAGTTAGGCAATATTCCTTCTATTTCTATTCTTTGGAAGAGCTTAAGGAGATTTCCGTTACCTTTTTCTGGGACGTCTGGTAGAATTCAGCTGTGAAGCCATCTGGTCCTGGGCTCTTCTTATTTGGGAGGTTTTTGATGACTGAGTCTATCTCTTCACCGTAGTTTGACTGTTGAGTTCATCAATTCCTTCTTTCATCAATGTAGGCTGTTTGTGAGTTTCTAGAAACTTGTCTATTTCCTCCAAATTATCATTCTTGTTGGCATATAATTTTTCAAAGTATCCTCTTATGATGCTCTTCATTTCTGTGGGGTCAGTAGTGATATCCACTTCCTCATTTCTTATTTTGTTTATTTGCATCTGTTCTCTCTTTTTCTTTGTTATTCTGGCTAAGGGTTTGTCAATTTTATTGATATTCTCAAAGAACTAGCTTTTGGTTTTATTTTTTCTAGTGCTTTCTTATTCTCTATTTCATTTAGTTCTGCTGTAATCTTAGTTATTTCCTACATTCTACTTCCTTTAGGTTTAGTTTGTTGTTTTTCCAATTCCTCCATGTGTGCAGTTAGGTCTTCAATTTTAGCTCTTTCTTCTTTTTTAATATATGTATTTATGGCTATGAACTTCTGTCTCTGGACAGCTTTGGCTGTATCCCATAGGTTTTGATATGTTGTGTTGTCATTTTCATTAGTTTCAAGGTAGTTACTGATTTCTTTTGAGATTTCCTCCTTGATCCACTGTTTGTCTAAGAGTGTGTTGTTTAACTTCCATATCCTTGTGCCTAACCTGTTTCTCTGGCTGTTAGTGATTTCCAATTTAATTCCATTGTGATCAGAGAAATTACTTTGTATAATCTCACTCTTTCTGAATTCATTGAGAGTTGTTCTGTGCCCTAGCATGTGGTCTATCATGGAGTATGATCCATGTGTCCTTGAGAAGAATGTAAATCCTTATATATTTGGTTTTATTACTGTGTTTATGTCTATTAAGTCCTGGTCCTCTAATGTATTGTTTAGAGTCTTTCTTTCATTGTTGATTTTCTGTCCAGATGTTTTGTCTAATAATGATAATGATGTATTAAAGTCCCCTAATATAATTGTAGAGGCATTTATTTCTCCACTTTGCTTTTCCAGAGTTTGCCTCATGAATTTTGAGGACACCCGTTTAGGTGTGTAAATGTTTATGATTGTTCTCTCTTCTTGAGAGACTACCCCATTTACCAAACTATAGTGTCCACTTTTGTCTCTTACAATAATTTTGCATTTAAAGTCTATTTTGTCTGATATTAGAATACCTACTCCTGCCCTTTTATGGATATTGTTAGCTTGTAAAATTGTTTTCCGGCCATTTACTTTCAGCCTCCTTGAATCCCTGGGTCGAACGTGGGTTTCTTGTAGACAGCATATAGATGGATCATATTTCTTTATCGATTCTGCCAATCTGTGTCTCTTGCATGGTGAATTTAATCCATTAACACTCAGTGTTATTACTTGCAATGAATTTCTTACGTCAGCCATATTTTCTTTGGATTACTGTATGTCTTCTGTTGTTTTGTTTCTGTTTTTGTCTTTTCAGCTGTTTTCAAACTCTCCTAACTCTTGATTTTTCCTTTCAACTTGTAGAACTTCCTTTAGTATTTCTTGAAGTGCCAGTTTCTTATTGACATACTCTCTTAATTTCTATTTATCCATAAATAATTTGAAATCTCCATCATTTTTGAATGTCAGTTTTGCTGGATACAGAATTCGTGGCTGGAAGTTTTTTTCTCTTAATACTTTGACTATGTCATACCACTGTCTTATTTCCTCCAAGGTTTCAGATGAGAAATCAGCATTTAATCTTATTGTGCATCCTCTATATGTCATTGTTCTCTTTTCTTTTACTGCCTTGAGTATTTTCTCTTTGTCTTGAGCATTGGACATTTTGACAAGTATATGTCTTGGAGTTGGCCTGTTGGGATTTATACTGTTAGGGGTGCACTTTGCTTCCTGGATCTGCACATCCATCTCACTCAATAGAGTTGGGAAATTTTCAGCCATTATTTCCTTCAACACTCCTCCTGTTCCCTTTCCCTTCCCTTCTCCTTCTGGACTGCCCATAAGGCAAAGGTTTCTGTGTTTTGTGTTGTCATTTAAATCCCTGTGTCCCTGCTGGATTTTTTAATATATTTTTTGTCTATCTGTTCTACTATCTGTTTGATTTCAGCTGTATTGTCTTCCACATCACAAATTCTTTCTTCTGCATGTACAAATCTGCTGTTATGTGACTCCAGCATCCTTTCAATTTCTTGGATTGTGCCATTGATCACCATCATATCTGTTATCTTTTTGCATATGTTTACAATTTCTTCAGTATGTTATCCCAGTGTCTTCTTCATATCTTTAATCTCTTCCTTCACTTCATTAAGTTGATTCATGATATTTGTCTGGGAATCTTTGATTAGTTTTTCGATGTTCTGCATATATTCCTGGTTTTTAGTGTGTTCTTTGGAGTGGTCAATGTCTTCCTGTTTTTCAGTATCATTTGCAATTTTTCATTGCCCTCTAGTCATCATTTTATCTTGCTGAGTTTATTCAGTTGATTAGCTTCTCTCACTCCTCTCATGTTTTATTTAGGTTGTGGTTCTGTGTGTGTGATAACTTTTCTCTTTGACCCGTTCTTTTCTTATTTTGTTTCCTTGCTTCTTTCTTCGTTACATTGAAGGCAAAAAAATTAGGTCCAGAGGGATTGAAAGATGTGAGAAATGAAGAAGGATAATAGTAATATTGATAAAAGCTAGAAAAGGGGCCAAATAGGACTTAGTGAAATGAATATTTAACTTGTGTAGGCAGTGTAGAGTAATAGGAAAAAAAGTAGAGTACCTATAATGGCCTGGGAAACCAATTAAAGGAATATATATATAATAAATTAGAAGGCTAGAATGATGAGGAGGGAGAGAAAGAGTAAATAAAGGGGTAAAAGGAAAAAGCTACTATTAATAAAATAAGAAGTAAACCAAATAGATAGAATAGAAATTGGCACCCTTAAGATGTGGGCTAATGAAAAAGCATGGTGTCTGAGAAACACAACAGAAAGCAGAAGGCAGAGAGATGAAGGAAGGATAAGATATAGCTTGGGATACAATATCACTGTAGACAGAGAATGGGAAATCAGTGAAGAAGAAGAAAAGCAAAGATGAGGTAAGCTAGAAGCACCTAATTTTTTTTTAAAAATGAAGGAAAACAGAAAGGGGAGAGGAAAGAGGAAATAAAAGCAAGAGAAAACAAATAAACAGAGAAAAACCAAACAACCACACCAGCAAGCAGTGAAACAAGGCTAAGGAGGAAGTGTTCCTTCTAAGGTCCTTGCAGATACTCTCAGCCTGCTAGTGTTTATTAATTTCCCTTCTGGGTTCTCTCTGCAGGTTTTGAGGCAGATTTTTGGTATTAAACTGAATTAAGAAAAGGAATTCATTTTTTAAAGTGACGGTCTTCTTCTCTTCTTTTTTTTTTTTTTTGGCATTATAAGCGACCCAAAAGATGTCCTCTGATAGATCATCCCCTTCACTGAGGGGACCCTAAATAGGCTCGTGGAAACTAATCAAGCCCTTCCCACTTCCTTGCCTCCCCAGGGGATTGAAGCTATGATGTTTGTCAGGGCAGAATGATAAAATTTGTTGTCTCCACCCCCTCTGGGACCAGGCATCAGAGTCAGTTGTCTGTTGGGTAAATCAGGTTTCCTCAGCAGATTCCCCTCTACCCCCGACCTGGCACTATTTCAATCCAGCTTATCTGATCCCCAAAGGTATGAGGGTTCCAGGCAGCCAAATCCACAGAAGTTAAACCCCTCTACACTTTCTTTCAGAGCCCTCCCTCCCTCAGAATATGCTGCCTCATTTCGGGAGTGTGAGTCTTGGTTGCAGGATTCATGGTTCAAACCAGCCATTGTCCCCGTGGGTGGGGCTCAGCTGTCTGTGTTAACCACCACAGGCAGGCTCAAAACTCAAGAATCTCCACCGATCACTTCACGGCATCAATCTGCCAGCTGCTAAGTGACCCAAGCTTCTCACTCCATGTGCCCACAGCACAGACCCTAGGGCAGGACCCCTCCCACAATCGGCCACCCCAGAGATATAGTCAGTGAGTATCCTCCTAAACCGATGCCAACTTGCCTCTCTCATGTAGCATTTTCTTATAAGGCACCCCAATGATTTATATTTTTTCAGCTTCTTAACCTGATTCTGATGTGGATTCAAGTTTAACAGCCACTGAACTACATTCACCTGCTTTCTACTTAATTCCAATTTTCCTTATTATTTTAAATCAGAAATGATCCTTTCAAAATAAGACAATATACTTCTAGTCTCAAGTATTTTAAGAAGTGAGAAAATTTATTTACATTTTTACGTTGTACTCCAATATTTTCTCATATGTGATAGGGTGTTGGATGGATGAAACTAGAGAATGCATGTATTTCCAAACAGAAATGTGTACCCAAAAGGATCTGCCAATGCAGATAATTCTGAGGATGGAGCTTGAGACTAGAGAAGGAAACTTACTGTTTGCCATAACAGATATAAATTAATTTTATACTCTTTGCAAGGATAATTTGATTATAATTTAAAAGAAATTTTGAATATAGTACACAATCAAATCATACAAATTGTTGAATTGAATATATTGATTTGTATCTGCAACATTACTGGGGGGGGCACTTCACTTCACACTTTGCAAATACAGTCACCCATAAAGGAAAACTTCTTTCTCCTCTTGTACCCTCCCATCCTCTCTGGATGGGTGGAAGCCACCCTCATCAAGAGTTAGCACAGAACATGAGGAGCATGGATGCAACCATGTGAAGGCCACACTGCTCTCTACAAGTGTCCAGTTAGAGGGCTGTTAGCACCACAGGAGAAGAGAGACTTCCTGCTGCTTACTCCACCGTGAAGACAGGCCAGAGTGACTCACATCACTAACTGAGGCTGTGAGTGTTGAGCAGGGCTTTCTCCCTGTCCTCCTTTGTGGATCCAGAACCTATGATGATGGTTTGCATTGGGGTTTTGAGAATTTGGTTCCAAAAAAAGACATTCCCTGTTTGGATTGGGGGAACTGCTGTGAACACGTGTAACATTCCAGCCTCTTCAGTTGTTCATCAGATTCTTCCCTTCCAACCCCTCCATTCTCTTCTGGGAATGAAGAAGTCTGCATCATTTCAAAACTGTTAAAAATTAATATTTAATTAGTCTGAGAAATATGTGGCATCGTCACCCTCTGAGGTTTTCTGCAAACATTGCAATTTCTCATGACCTCACTTCTATTCTTGTCAGCCCTAGGTCCCAGAACTTTCTGGGATTTCTGTACTATTCATTAGGTTCACTGTCTTAATGATGCTCATTTTGGTGATTTTATTGCTGTAGCCATTGCTGTAATGTGAATTTTGACATATCCTTCCTGTCACCAACAGGTTTCAACTTTGCATTGCTCTTTCTTTGGTGCACCAAGATTGGAGAAGATGAATGTAGAACTGGAAGCAGAAGACTAGAGTCTGTGCCTGAGAACCAGGAGGGGTACAGTAAGAGCAGCCTCCTCAGAGGGTCAACGCTGGAAGCCAAGGGAAGGAGGGAATGATAAAAGAAAAAGGAGCAGGTAGTCTCTTCTCTGTGCCCTGACTCCTCTGTGCACCAGACCCCAGGTCCCATGCTTTTATCTCACCCTAAACACCTGGCCAACATCTGCATGAGGCAGGTTCATCATACTGGGGCAGCTGTGACTTTATGCTACTCCCCAAACCATGTGACTCCCCTGCCTGACTACTTTTATTGTAGGCCATGCTGCCCAAGAGCACTTCCACTCCATCTTACAAGAACTCTTTCCTGCCTTACCTGCAGACAACCACAGTTTACATGTGAATCACTGGGCAGGAGGATCACACTGCCATTTGGGAATGGTGCAGCTCTCCAAACGTGTATCCCTAGCTGTTTCAGTTTGCCAAGTGCTGTCAATGCAAAATATCAGAAGTAAGTTGGTGTTTATAGAAACTTATTAAGGTTAAACATACAGTTCTGAGGCTGAGAAAATGTCCAAATCAAGGCATCATCAAAATGCTGTCTTAAAAAGGTTCAGCTGCTCTTGCAATCCTGTCAAGGCAAAATGTTGGGCCTGCCTGTCTCTCTCTGCCTTCTCCTCCAAACTCATTTTCTCCCAGAGCTCAGCAGTGGGCCATCAGACACAATTACTCACACCTCTCCCTTCTCCTCTGGTCTGGATGTCTTCAGCTTCAAGCTGCTCCATGACTCCAGCCTCTGGCCTCTTCCTCAGCCTTTCAGGGTTTATGTGTCTCTCCACAGATGTAAGAGATCTTGGAGACCTCTCCGACATGTCAGGGTAAACATGGCGGCACTCGTTCTCTGTGTGTTCCATGTATGTAGGATTTCAGCACAATGGTTGGGGTCCATCCTGGTGCCTGAAATCTCATCAGAGGCCCTTAACTAAACTAAAGCAACCTAACAAAAGGTGACCTAATGGAAAGGTCCCTTATCTGAATTTAACCAAAATGTTCTACATAAAAAAGGCTTACACACACAGCAATGAGTTAGTAATAACATGTTTTTTTGTGTTAACTCAAGCCTCAAACAAAGGCATTAGCCCAGGGCACAGGGTTAAGGAAGGGTCTCCTAAGTCTGGGAGAAATGGGAACTCATGAAACAGTGGCTGTACTTTTGTGTGGCCATCATTGAGCAAAATAGTGTGCTGACCACCATTCTACTGGTCACTAGAATGGTCCCAAGAAGAATTCAATATACTGTGCTTTCTCCACCAAATCTTATCTCCAAATTCACGTGTAACTCAGAGAGGTGTGTCATTATTCCCTTTCCCTGAGCCAGAGCGCACAGATTTTGCCTGGTGGATGGGGGGTAGGAAGCAGGGTGTACAAATGAAAGCCCCTAATTTCTTTTCCAAAGAACTGATTACACTTATGACAGAATGGAGAAATTCAAGCCCAAAGTGCTCTCAAAAGCAGTGGGGATCTTAGAGGGCCTCATATTAAATTCATCTCAAACCTTCAGGAGAAGTGAAAAAAATACTTTTAAAGATGAGTCAAAATTCATAAATTGTGCTAGAACCAACTCACTTTAAAAGAAATGAAAAGAATATTCTTCAAGCACAAAGAAAATAATCTCAGAAGGTTCAAGATTCAGGATGGATTGAAGAACAATATCTGTTAATTAAATTCATATATCTAAATGACTATTTAATAGGTAAAGTAATAATGATATCTGTGGCCTAGAATATAAATAAAGTGTTAAAATACACTGTAAAATAATATATATCATAAGATGGGTAAGTGGATATGTAGCAGATGAATATCATTATGAATTCCAAAAATAGATATTGGATTATACTTGTAAAGTGGTCTGTTAATCTGGGCATGATTAAGTTATGATAAGGGTGTTGAAAGGACCACAGTCGGTAGGGTGTTGAGCCCTGCCCCTTGGTGTGTGGGTCTCAAAAGAGAAAAGACATGACAAAGGACAGAGGTGGAGTAGATTTTGATGTTGGAGTTCTGATGAGCAAGGACAGAAGGCCGTGGGGAAAAGATGTAGCCATTCATCTGACAGCTGGTCTTGTGGAGAGAGGCAAAGTTTAAAGAGACTCATAGTCTACAGCTGACCTTGTGGAGGAAACAGAAGTGCTGAGACTAGAGAGAAATTCAGCCCTGGGAAGAGAGGAACCCAAGAAGGCTGAACCCTGGCTAATGTCAGCATCTGTATTGCTCCAAGATGGGGTAACAGACTTTGATGTAGGAAGAAGCTTATGCTTTATGGCCTAGTACTTGGTACCTGTAAGCTTGTACCCCAAATAAGTACCTTTTATAAAGAACAACAGATTTATAATATTTTGCATCAGCACCCCTTTGGCTGACTAATACAGGATATAAAATGTTTTAAAATATATTATTTGGCAAGTCAATAAAAAATAAAAATTGTAGATTTTGAAAGGCAAGCAAAGTGTTATAATTTCGCCAGTAAACTTTAAAGAATATTAAATAGTGCAACTCATCCAAATATATAGAAGAAAAAAATTGAAAAAAAAAAATCAGTCAAAAACGAAGTGTTCAGGATTTCCTGGATTGCAATTTTGGCCTTTTGTTCCAGAGCCACCTTACTCGTGCATCTTTGAAATGTGTAGCTTTCTTATCCTTCAGAAGCCTGAATGTTCCAGGGTTGATTTATGGGGTGTTGTTTTGTCCCCATTATTAATCAAGTACTGTATCACTTCCCCATTTCCTAGTTATGAAGTCACCAAACTGGATGTGATGATCATTTGAAGCAAGAAGAGCCATGAATGATAGAACAAATATAAAGGAGATATTGTTGCACTTCCCAAACTGGACACTTAGATGATTGATATTGGATATTTCCTCTTTTCTAATGAATGCATTCAATGCTATAAATTTCCTTCTAAGCACTGTACTTGGTGCACCCCAGAAACTATGAAGAAGTATAGGACTTTAAGAAGCAGAAAGAACCACATAACAAAAGGCTTGTGAGTGAAGCTATATCCACTTCCAAAACAGTACAGACTTAAGATAAAGGAAGAGAATGTAAGAAAGTTGGGAAAATCTTTCCTGTGACCACAAGCATTGATTTCTCAAAATAACACTTCTATGAATGTATGTTCACTTGGAAGGAATTTGCATCATGCTTACCTAAGCATGAGGGAATCTATGTAAGGAATAAAGAATGAAGATAATGAGTTTTGCCACTTGCCTCACATGGTAGTCCTCCCCTTTAAGTGTAATGAGTGTAAAGTTTTCTTGGAAATTCAACCTCATGAGATACCTGAGAATTAATACTTCATAGAAACCATTTGGGATTTCATGAATTTGGGAAGGCTAGAGTCACATGAAATAAACATGCAGGAGTAAAACCCTGGGTATGTAAGGAATATTGGAAAAACTTCAGCCAGGCATTAAATCTCTTTGAGCATGAAATATTCATACAAAAGTTAGTATTGTAATGAACATGGGAATGCTTCCATCTGAAACAAAACCTCATGTTATATGAGAAAATTAACACTAGAGAGAAACCAAAAAGTGTCCTGAATGTAGGCTGCTATTTACAATCATTTTTTTTACTCCCCATTTTAAAAGCCATACAGGGAAAAAGACAGAAATATCATACATGTGGGAAAGATTTCAACTTGACAGAAAACCTCTTTATTCATCAAAAAATTCTTACTGAATAGAAATCATATATATGTGGGAAAGCTTTAATTCAAATATCAAATCTCAGATACAAGAGATTTCCTACTGCAAAAAAAACCATATGTATGTAAGGCATTTGAAAATGCCTTTAGGTACAAATCATATCTCACAGAACATGAAAAAAATCATAGTGGACAGAAAAAAAAAATGAATGTAAAGAATGCAGAAAAGCCTTCAGGCAAAAGCAATAGTTCATTAAACATCAGAGCATTCATTCTGAAGAAAAACCCTCTATATGCAATGAATGTGGAAAAGCCCTCAACCAGAAGTAAAACCTCATTAACCACCTGAGAATTCATACTGGAGAGAAACCCTATGAGTTTGATGGATGTGGGAAAGCTTTCATTCAGAATAAAGCCTCATTACACAGCAGATGTAACTGTTGGGGAATTTGATGTAATTATGAATTCCAAAAATATAATTTGATAATACTTGTAAACTCTTCTGTTAATCTGGGCATATTTGGGGCATTGACTGGGCCACGTCAGTAGGGCATTGAGCCCCACCCATTATTGGTTGGGGGAATTGAATATAAAAGGCATGGCAGGGAAGCAGCTGTGGCTCAATCAGTAGGGCTCCCATTTACCATATGGGAGGCCCCGGGTTCGGTTCCCGAGGCCTCCTGGTGAAGGCAAGCCCGCCCACATGGTGTGGTTAGCTGACCCAGCGAGCACAAGCAGCAAGGGGGGGATGAATAAATAAATAAATAAAATCTTCAACAAAAAAAAATAGGCATGGTAAAGGAGAGTTGAAGCAGTTCTTTTTTTTTTTTTTTTTTTTGAGAAGCAATTTTGATGTTGGAGAAAAGGGCCCAGAAGAAGAGAAGTGAGCTGTTTGCCTGACAGTCTACAGCTGAGTTTGTGGAGGAACCAGAAGAGCTAAGACCAGAGAGAAATGCAGCCCTGGGTAGAGGGGAACACAAGAAGCCTGAACCCTGGAAAAAGTCGACAGCTGTCTTGCTCCAACATGTGGCAATAAATTTGGTGAAAAGAAACTTAATGCTTTATGGCCTGGTATCTGTGGACTCTCACCCCAAATAAATACACTTTATAAAGACTAACCCGTTTTTGGTATTTCACATTAGCACACCTTTGGCTAATACACCAGAGAAGACAAACTGAAGAGAAACCCTATATCTGTAAGAACTGTAGGAAAGCCTTCATTAGCAAATCAAATCTCACTTACCATGAGAAAATTCATAGTGGAGGGAAACCCTATATATGTAAGGATTGTTGAATAGCCCTAAGCTAGATGCAGTATCTCATTAAACATTACAATATTCATATTGGAAAGAAACCCTGTGAATGTAATGAATGTGAATCTACAAAGAATGTCCACATCCAGTCTCTGCAACTTGTTGCCAATCTTTTAAGGAAGTGGTTGTGACTGTGTAATTCAGGATGTCTTTCTCCTTTGGAAAAGTGCACTTGCAGTTTGTTCTGAAATCTGCTCCTCCAACATCTTCATCCACACTCATCTGTGTTCAATTTGTTACTACTAATTTATGGATCAGAGCTCAAGATTTCTCTTACTTTGTGTAAAGAAAGGCTTTCCACTTATTTCAAATTGTCCTGGTTGTTTTCACTGGTTCTTCAGTCCATAACAATCTGGGTAAGCATTTAAAAATTATCATTTTAAAAATAATGCAGCCCATTAATGTATCATTTTATTCTAAGACACCCCAACCATTTACATTTTTTCAATTTCTTCGGCTGATTCTGATGTGGACTCAAGTTTAACAGCCACAGAACTACAGTGGACTGCTTTCTACTTAACTCCAATTTTCCTTATTATTTTAAATAATAAATTATCCTCTCATAATTGGATGATATGCTTCTAATTTCAAGTATTTTAAGAAGTTAGAAAATTTATTTTTATTAAGTTGTACTCCAATATTTTTCTCATATGTGATAGGGTGCGGGATGGATGAAACTAGGGAATGCATGTATTTACAAACAGCAATGTGTACCCAAAAGATTTTGCCAATGCAGATGATTCTGAGGTAAGAGGAATGGGAGTTGAGGCTAGAGAAGGAAGATTCCTGTTTGCCATAACAGACATTAATTATTTTTATACTCTGCACAGATAATTTGGTTATACTTTAAAAGAAATTATGAAATATTACACAATGAAATCATACATAGTGGTTCATTTAATGATATTGATTTGTATCTGCATCATTACTGGGGGGACTCTTCACCTCACCATTTGCAAATACAGCCATCCATAAAGGAAAAGTGCTCACACACCTTGGCGCCCTCCTTAGCTGCCTGAATGGGTGGAGGCCTCTCTCAGCAAGAGTGGGCATGGACTATGAGGAGCATGGATGCGACCATGTGAAGGTGACATGGCTCTCTACACGTGTCTGGTTAGAGTGCTCTTAGCACCACAGGAGAAGGTGTACTTCCTGCAGCTTACTCCACATTGAATACCTGTTAGAGTGACTCACATCACTAACTGAGGCTGTGAGTTCTGAGCAGGACTTTCTCCCAGTCCTCCTTTGTGCATCCACAACCTATGATGATGGTTTTCATTTGGGCTCTAAGAGTTTGGTTCCCAAACAAAACAGTCCTTCTATGGCTTGGAGAATTGCATTGAACACTTGTTATATTCCTGCTTCTTCACCTGTTCATTAGCTTCTTCCCATCCAACCCCACCCCCCGTTCTCTTTTGGGATTGAAGAGGTCTGCATCATTTTCAACTCTGTTCAAAATATGATGAAAACTTTATATTTAATTAGTCTGAGAAATATCTGGCATCTGCACTCTCTGAGGTTTTCTGCAAACATGGCACTATCTCACAACCTTACTTCTATTCTTGTCTGCCCTAGGTTCCAGGACTTTCTGGGATTCCCTTAGTGTTTATTAAGGTCACTGGCCTAATCTTCCTCATTCTGGTGATGTCATTGCTGTACCCAATGCTGTAATGTGAATTTTGACATTTCCTTCCTGGCACCAACAGTTTTCATCATGGTATTGCCCTTTTTAACTGCCCCAAGATTGGAGAAGGTGAATGTGCAACTGGAAGCAGGAGACCTGAGTCTGTGCCTGAGACCCAGGAGGGGTACAGTAAGAGCAGCCTCCTCAGTGGGTTAACCCTGGAGGCCAAGGGAAGGAGGTAAGGGCAAAATGACCAGGATCAGAAAGCTAACTATATGTGCCCTGACTCCTCTGCTGCACCTGTTCCAGGTCCCATGCTTTTATCTGTCCCAGTCCACCTGGCCAATCACTATCTGGGGCAGGTACATCGTACTCAGGCATATGTGACTTTAGACTAGTCTCCAAACCATGTGACTCCCCTGCCTGACTCCTTTCTTATAGGCCTGCTGGTGAAGATAACTTCCTCCTCTGTCTTACCAGTACTCATTCCTGCCTAGTCTGGAGACACCCCCAGCTTACAGGTGACTTCACTGGGAAGCAGCATCACAATGCCATTTGGGAGTAGGTCAGCTCTCCAACACTGTGTCCCTAACTGTGTGAGTTTACCAAGTGCTGCCAATGCAAAATACCAGAAATAAGTTGGCTTTTACTGGAATTTATTAAGGTTAAAGCTTACAGTTCTGAGGCTGTCACAATGTCCAAATCAAGGCATCATCAAAAATGCTGTCTTAGCAAGGGTCAGCTGCCCCTGGATGCCTGCCAAGGTAAAATGTTGGGCCTGCCTGTCTCCCTCTACCTTCTCTTCCAAACTCACTTTCTCTCTGAGCTCAGCAGTGGGCCATCAGACACAATTGCTCACACCTCTCCCTTCTCCTCTGGCCTGGATGTCTTCAGGTTCAAGCTGCTCCACAACTATAGCCTCTGGCCTCTCCTTCAGGCACTCAGGTTTCTGTGTCTCTCCACAGCTGTAGAAGAGCCTGTAGCCCTCTCCCATATGGCAGATAAACATGGCAGCAATCTTTCTCTTTGGGTTTCTAGTATGTAAGTCTTCAACACAATGATTGGGGTCCATCCTGGTTCCTGAAATCTAATCAGAGGCCCTTAACTAAACTAAAGCAATCTAACAAAAAATGACCTAATCAAAAGGTCCCTTATCTGAATCTAACCAAAATGCCCTACATGCAAAAGGCTTACACACACAGAAATGGGTCAGTAAGACCATATTTTTCAAGACTCAATGAAGGCATTAACTCAAATGAGGGAATTAACCCAGGGCAAAGGGATCAGGTGTGGTCTCATAAGTCTGGGATAAATGGGAACTCATGAAGCAATGGCTGTACTTGGGGTGTGGCCACCATTGAGCAAAATGGGGTGCTGACCACCAATACACTGGTCCCTAGAATGGTCCAAAGATGCATTCAATATACTGGGCTTTCTCCACCAAATCTTAGCTCCAAAATCAGGTGTGTAATTTGAGAAGTGTGCCATTATTCCCATTCCCAGATCCAGAGCACACAGATTTTGCCAGGGTTGTGAGGGGGGGCAATAGGAAGCTGTAAAATGGAAAGTCCGTAATTTCTTCTCCAAAGAACTGATTATATTACAACAGAAGGGAGAATTTCAATCCTAAGGGTGCTCTCAAAAGCAGTGGAGATTGTTGGGGGCCTGAGATTTAATTCATTTCAATCCTTCAGAAGAAGTGAATTATATACTGTTAGAGATGAGTAAAATCAAATAACACTGAGACTTCCAGGAAGATGGTAGACTAGTAAGATGTGGGAATCTCTTCTCCAGAAACATAGCTAGAGAACAGGGTGACACCACCCCAAAATATATCTTCTAGGGTTTACGACAGCAGGGGCAGTCTGCACACCACCCAGAGGAGAGTGGGACAAAACAGGGAAATCACAATGACAGAACGAGAACCATGAGTTGGAACCAGCAGCTGCTGCTGTTGCCAGCACCCTCCCTGACACCCTTTAGAATTCTTGGCCCTCTGGGTCTGTGGCTATAGACAAAGGGGGCTCCAGGGATCTACCACTCCCAGGCAGGGGAGAGAGAGGGACACAGCCTTAGGCTGACTCAGGTTCTGACCTGCAAAATTGGGCTGTGGAGCCCCATGGACCCTTCCACATGGCAGTTTGCCCTGGGACCCTAGGAAGAACTGGAGAAATCCGACCCTCACCACCTCCCTCTCTTCTAGCCTGGACTCATTGTTGAGGACTCCACAGGAGAGGGGAGAGAGAGTCTGGAGCTGACCCTGCTTCAAC
Source organism: Tolypeutes matacus (assembly GCA_026826555.1). Lineage (NCBI taxonomy): Eukaryota > Metazoa > Chordata > Mammalia > Cingulata > Chlamyphoridae > Tolypeutes > Tolypeutes matacus. The sequence goes on from JAKSZT010054203.1 coordinate 361,780, forward strand.
TAACAGATTTGGTCTGTCCTGTCCTGAGAGCCCTTCAAGGCCATTTGGGGCAGCACTGTTGTTTGCCTTGGAGCCTGAAAGGGGCTAAAGGTATAGAAACCTCCCAATCTGCTCTGCTATTAACAGGGACTGATTGTTGAGGATTCAGAGGGGAGAGTAAATATTTCCTAGCTGGGAAAGGGAGGGGGCTACCAGAGTAGACTGGAGAACTGTCTCATAAAGTTTGAATTACAAAGCTCTTAGCCCCCAGACAGGAAGCTCTACTGCATTGATCTGGTCTGTCTCACAAAAATTACACTCTGACCAGGCATTGAATTGTGAGCTGCCAATGAGCACCATCTCCTGGCAGACCGAGAAAGTGCACATAAGAAAAGTAATAAGTATGAGAGGGTTTTCCTGGACTCTATAGCCTCCCTGCCCAAGGCCCTAGGAAATGAACCTACAACCAATAACTGAGTCCAGTGCCCAGTTTTGAGCAACCACCAGGACAATCCTAACAGTCAACTATGAACAAAAATCAAAGAGCTGTGGTAACTCACAGCCTCCTGTCACTAAAACCCTATTAAGGAGAAAGAGATAGAGCATCTAAATAAAATACAACCTAATCAGATGCCTAAACACCAGCAAAAATTATGAACCATACTAAGAAAATAGAAGACATTGCTCAAGAAAAGTAATACATCAAAGTACCAGAAAAGCTGCAGAATTTGAGATAAATAATCAGTGAAATGAGCACAAATTTCCAAAATCAAATTATTGAGATGAAAGAAAATATAGTTAAATAGATACATGATATCAAGATGACATTGAGCGAATGCAAAGAAGAATTTGAAATCCTGAACAGAACAGTAACGGAGTTCATGGTAATGAAAGACACAATAGGTGAAGTCAAAAACACATTTGAGGCATACAACGCAGACTCAAAATGATAGAAGAAAGAATATGTGATACTGAAGACAGATTAGCTAAAATTGAAGAGAGACTAGAACAGAGAGAGAAAAGAATGGAAAAATTGAGCAGGGTCTCAGAGAGTTGAATGACAACACAAAACACAGCAACATACATTTCATGGGAGTTCCAGAAGGGGAAGAGAAAGGAAAGGGGGCAGAAAGAGTATTGGAGGAAATAATAGCTGAAAATTTCCCAACTCTCACAAAAGAAATGAACTTACATATCGAAGAAGCACACCATACCCCAATGAGAATAAATCCAAATAGACCCATGACAAGACACATACTATTCAGAATGTCAAATGTAAAAGACAAAGAGAAAATTCTCAGAGCAGCAAGACGGAAGCAAATGATCACATACAAAGGATGTCCAGTAAGACTTAATGCAGATTTCTCTTCAGACACAATGGAGGTGAGAAGAGAGTGGTATGGTTCCATAAGGAAACTAAAAGAGAAAAACTGCCAGCTGAGAATTCTTTATCCAGCAAAACTGTCCTTCAAATATAAAGGTGAGTATAAAATATTCACAAAGAAACAGAAATTAAGAGAGTTTACAAGAAAGGATCCACCTTTACAGGAAATATTAAAGGAAGACTTAGAGCCTGAAAGAAAAAGACAGGAGAGAGAGGCTTAGAGGAGAGTATAGAAGAAAGAAAAGCAGAAAGGAAAACCAAAAGAGTAAAAAGAGAGACAAAAACAAGATGGCATATGAAAACCAAACAATACAATGGAGGAAAGAAATAGTGCATTTTCAGTAATATCATTGAACGTGAATCGATTAAATTCCCCAATCAAAAGATACAGGCTGACAGAATGGATAAAAAACCATGAGCCATCCATATGCTGCTTACAAGAAACTCACCTCAGACACAGGGATACAAACCGGCTGAAAGTACAAGGTTGGCAAAAGATACTCCACGTGAATAGTAAACAGAAAAGAGCAGGGGTAGCTATACTAATATCAGGAAAAACAGACTTTAAATGCAAAAAAGTGATAGGAGATATGGAAGGCCATTATACATTAATAAAAGGGATGATCCTCCAGGAAGTTATAACAGTCACAAATATCTACGCACCTAACCGGAGTGCCCCAAAATATATGAGCCAAACTCTGGCAAAACTGAACAATTGTCAGAGACTTCAACACCCTTCTCACATCATTAGATAGAACAACTAGACAGAAGATCAACAAGGAAACAGAAAACTTGAACAATGTGATAAACAAGTTAGACCTAACAGACATATACAGAACACTGCATCCAAACTCAATGGGCTATACATTCTTCTCAAGTGCCCATGGATCTTTCTCCAGAATAGACCACATGTGAGGTCACAATTCAGCTCACAATAAATATAAAAACATTGAAATTATACAAAGCACCTTCTCAGATCATAATGGAATGAAACTAGAAATCAATAGCAGACAGGAAAGAAGTAAATTTGCAAATGTGTGGAGCTGGAACAACACATTCCTAAATATTTGGTGGGTCAAACAAGAAATTGCAAGTGAAATCAATAAATATATTGAGATAAATAAAAATGAGAATACAATGTATCAAAACTTATGGGACATAGCGAAGGCAGTCTTGGGAGGGAAATTTATAGCCCTAAATGCCTATATTAAAAAACAAGAAAGAGCTAAACTCAATGATTTAATGAAACAATTAGAGAAACTAGAAAAAGAACAGCAGACCAATACCAAAGCAAGCAGAAGGAAAGAAATTATAAAGATTAGAATAGAAATAAATGAAATTGAGAACAGAAAAACAATAGAGAAAATCAACAAAACCAAAAGCTTGTTCTTTGTGAAAATCAATAAAATTGACAACCCCCTCGCTAAACTACCAAAGAAAAAAAAGAGAGAAGATGCAAATAAACACAATCAGAAATGAAAGGGGGGAAATTACAAATGACCTCACAGAAATAAAAAGAATCATAAGAGGATATTATAAGAAACTGTATGCGAACAGACTAGAAAACCTAGATGAATTGAACAAATTTCTAGAAACACATAACTACCTACACTGATGCTACAAGAAAAACAAGACCTTAACAAATCAATCACAATCAAGGAAATTAAACCCATCATCAAAAATCTCCCAGCAAAGAAAACCCCAGGACCAGATGGCTTCACAGGTTTATTCTACCAAGCATTTCAAAAAGAATTAACACCAGTCTTGTTTAAGCACTTCCAAAAAATTGAAGACAAGGGAAAATTACCCAACAAGTTATATGAAGCCAATACCACCCTAATACCAAAGACAAATAAACATTCCACAAGAAAAGAAAATTACAGAGCAATCTCTCTAATGAACATAGATGCAAAAATTCTCAACAAAATACTTGCAAAACGAATCCAACAGCATATCAAAAGTCTTATACATCATGACCAAGTGGGTTTTATTCCTGGTATGCAAAGCTGTTTCGACATAAGAAAATCAATCAATGTAATACACCACATTAACAAATTGAAGGAAAATAAACACATGATCATCTCAATAGATGTAGAAAATCATTTGAAAAAATCCAACATCCTTTTTGGATAAAAATACTCAAAAGATAGGAATAAAAGGAAAATTCCTCAATATGATAGAAGACATATATAAAAAATCCATAGCCAACATCATACTCATTGGGGAAAGGTTGAAAGCTTTCCCTATAAGATCGGGAACAAGACAAGGATGCCCACTGTCACCATTGTTATTCAACGTTATACTAGAAATTCTAGCTAGGGCCATTAGAAAAGACAAAAAAAATTAAAGGGGTACAAATAGGAAAAGAGGAAGTAAAACTCTCAATCTTTGTGCATGACATGATCCTGTACTTAGAAAATCCTGAAATATCCACGACAAAGCTACTTGAACTAATTAATGAGTTCAGCGAAATGGCAGGATACAAGATCAACAGGCAAAATTCGGTAATGTATTGTATACTACTACTGAACAACCTGAGGAGGAAATCAGGAGGAAAATTCCATTTTCAATAGCTGCAAAAAGACTCAAATACCTAGGAGTTAATTTAACCAAAGAAGTAGAGGACCTATATGCAGAAAACTGCAAAACAGTGCTGAAAGAAATGAAAAAAGACCTAAACAAATGGAAAGACATTCCGTGTTCATGGATTGGAAGAATAAATATCATGAAGATGTCAATCTTGCCCAAACTGATTTACAGATTCTGTGCAATTTCAAAACCCCAATATCTTACTTTACAGAATTAGAGAAGGCAATTACCAAATTCATCTGGAAGGTTAAGTGCAACTGAATAGCCAAAAGCAATCTCAAAAAGAAGAGCAATGTGGGAGGAATTTCACTGCCTGACCTTGAAACATATTACAAAGCTACAGTGGTCAAAACAGGATGTTACTGGCATAAAGATAAACACATCGATCAGTGGAATAGAAATGAGAACCCAGAAATATACCCTCGCCTATACAGTCAACTGGTTTTTCACAAACATACCAAGCCCACGCTAATGGGAAAAAAAGTCTTTTCAACAAATGGTGTTGGGAGGACTGGGTATCTATAATCAAAAGAATGAATGAGGACCTCTATCTCACCCCCTATACAAAAATCAACTCAAAATGGATCAAGGATCTAAATATAAGTGCCAGTACCATAAAACTACAGAAGAAAATGTAGGGAAACATCTTCAAGACCTTGTAGTAGGTGGTGGTGTTTTGGACCTTACATCCAAACCACCTGCAACAAAAGAAAAAATAGATAAATGGGTTCTCCTCAAAATTGAACACTTTTGCACCTCACAGGACTGTCAGAAAGGTGAAAAGAGAGCTGACTCAATGGGAAAAATATTTGGAAATCACATATCTGATAAGAGTTTAATTCCCAGGATATATATGAAGAGACTTTACAACTCAACAATAAAAACACAAATGACCCAAATAAAAAATGGGGAAAAGACTTGAATAGACATTTATCCAAAGAAGAAATACAAATGGCAAAAAAACACATGAAGAAATGCTCAATATCACTCATGATTTGGGAAATGCAAATCAAAACTACAATGTGATATCATTTTATAGCTATCACAATGGCCACTATTAAAAGAACAGGGAACTACAGTGTTGGAGAGGATGTGGAGAGATAGGAACACTTCTTCACTGTTGGTGGGAATACAGAATGATACAACCACTATGGAAGTTCCTAAAGAAGTTGAATATAGACTTGTCATGTGACCCTGCAATACCACTACTGGGTATATACCCAGAAGAACTGAGAGCAGTGACACGAACAGACATCTGCACACTCATGTTCATAGCAACATTATTCACCATTGCCAAAAGTTGGAAACAACTCAGGTGTCCATCAACAGATGAATGGATAAACAAACTGTGATCTATTCACATGATGGAATATTATGCAGCTATAAGAAGAAATGAAGTCATAAAACATTTGGCAACATGGATGAACCTGGAGGTCATTAAGTTGAGGGAAGCAAGCCAGACACAAAAGGACAAATAGTGTATGAATGCATTACTATGAACCAAATATATTCTGTAACATCCTGATTGATCCAAAATGGAAAAATTTATATGCATCCATTACTGTTAATTGAGAAATGTATATATTTATTCATCTGTGTTTTCTTTTTAGTTTTTAATTGTCTATAAATTCAGTTATTAAATGTACAAATAAAGTTTCAAAAATATTAAAAAAAAGATCAACAACAAAAAATAAACTAATAAGTTTGCTAGAAGTAACACACTTTAAAAGAAATGTAAAAGAATATTTTCAGCAAAAAGAAAATAATCTCAGAATGTTCAAGTTCAGGATGGATTGAAGAACAATATCTGTTAATTAAATACTTATATCTAAATGACTGTTGAATGGATAAAGTAGTAATGATATCTGTGGCCTAGGACATCAATAAAGTGTTAAAATACACCATAAAATAATATGTAGCATAAGATGGGTAAATGGATATATTGCAGTTTGATATCATTATGAATTCCAAAAATAGATATTGGATTATACTTGTAAACTGGTCTGTTAATTTGGACATAATTAAATTATGATAAGGGCGTAGACTGGGCCACAGTCAGTAGGGTGTTGAGCCCTGCCTTTGGTGGGTGGGTTCTCAAACATAAAAAGACATGGGAAAGTACAGAAGTGGAGTAGTTATGATGCTGGAGTTCTGATGTGCAAGGACAGATGTCCCTGCAAAAAGAGACAAGCCATTCACCTGACAGTTCAGAGCTGACCTTGTGGAGAGAGGCAAAGCTTAGAGTGCCTCAGAGTGTACAGGTGACATTTTGGAGGAAACAGAAGAGCAGAGCCCAAAGAGGAACACAACCCTGAAAAGAGAGGAACCCAGGAAGCCTGAGCCCTGGCAAATGTTGGCAGCTGTCTTGCTCCAAGACAAGTTAACAGACTTTGGAGAAGGAAGAAACTGTTACTTTTTGCCCTGGTAACTGTAAGTTTCTACCCCAAATAAATACCCTTTATAAAGACCAACAGATTTCTGGTATTTTACATAAGCACACCTTTGGATGACTAATACAGGATATAAAATGTTTTAAAATATGTTATATGGCCAGTCAATAATAAATAATAA
>JAKSZT010054203.1:378832-452313 GCA_026826555.1 Tolypeutes matacus
TTCATATATTAAAAAAAGAAGAAAGAGCTAAAATTGAAGACCTAACTGCACACTTGGAGGAATTGGAAAAACAACAACAAACTAAACCTAAAGGAAGTAGAAAACAGGAAATAACAAAGATTAGAGCAGAACTAAATGAAATAGAGAATAAGAAAGCACTGGAAGCAATAAACAAAACCAAAAGCTGGTTCTTCGAGAATATCAACAAAATTGACAAACCCTTAGCCAGACTAACAAAGAAAAAGAGAGAACAGATGCAAATACATAAAATAAGGAATGAGCAAGGTGATATCACTACTGACCCCACAGAAATAAAGAGTATCATAAGAGGATACTTTGAAAAATTATATGCCAACAAGAATGACAATTTAGAGGAAATGGACAAGTTTCTAGAAACCCACAACAGCCGACATTGGTGAAAGAAGAAATAGATGAACTCAAGAGCCCAGAGATAGACTCAGTCATGAAAAACCTCCCAACTAAGAAGAGTCCAGGACCAGATGGCTTCACAGCTGAATTCTACCAAACATTCCGGAAAGAGCTAACACCAATTCTACTTAAGCTCTTCCAAAAAAGAGAAGTAGAAGGAATATTACCTAACTCATTCTATGATGCCAACATTACCCTAATACCAAAACAAAATAAAGATACCACAAGAAAAGAAAATTACAGACCAATTTCCCTAATGAACCTAGATGCTAAAATCCTTAACAAAATACTTGCTAATCGCATTCAACAACATATCAAAAGGATTATACACCATGACCAAGTGGGTTTCATCCCAGGTATTCAAGCATGGATCAATATAAGAAAATCAATCAATGTAATACACCACATAAAAAAACTGAAAGAAAAAAATCACATCATCATGTCTATAGATGCAGAAAAAGCATTCGACAAATATAGCACTCTTTCCTCATAAAAATACTACAAAAGATAGGAATAGATGGAAACTTTCTAAAAATGATAAAGGGTATATATGAAAAACCCAAAGCTAACATCATTTTCAATGGTGAAAACCTAAAAGCCATCCCTCTGAGATTGGGAACAAGACAAGGAGGCCCACTGACACCACTCCTATTTAACATTGTCTTAGAAGTACTTGCACGAGCACTGACAAAAGAAAAGGACATAAAAGGCATCCAGATTGGAAAAGAAGAAGTAAAAATTTCATTATTTGCAGATGACATGATCCTATACATAGAAAGCCCTGAGAAATTGACAACAAGGCTTCTAGAACTTATAAAGGAGTTCAGTAATGTTGCAGGCTATAAGATCAATGCTCAAAAATCAGTAGCATTTCTGTACACCAATAACCAGCAAACTGAGGAGAAAAACAGGAAAAAAATACCATTTACAATAGTAAACAAATGAATCAAGTACCTAGGAATAAATTTAACTAAAGAGGTAAAGGACTTATATACAGAAAACTACACAGCACTGTTAAAGGAAATCAAAGAAGACTCAAATAAATGGAAAAACATTCCCTGTTCATTGATGGGAAGACTAAACATCATCAACATGTGTACCCTACCCAAACTAACCTACAGATTTAATGCAATCCCAATAAAAGTCAACACTATATTTTTTAAGGAACTGGAAAAACTAACCACAAAATGTATTTGGAGCGGCAAGAGGCCCCAAATTGCCAAAATATATTGAAAAAGAAAAATGAAGTTGGAGGTATCACATTACCTGACTTTAAAACATATTACAAAGCTACAGTGATCAAAACTGCGTGCTATTGGCACAAGGATAGACCTACTGACCAATGGAACCGGATTGAGAGTTCTGATATAGATCCTCACATGTACAGTCATCTGATATTTGACAAGGCCACGAAACCCACTCAGTTGGGAGAGAGTGGCCTCTTTAACAAGTGGTGCTTGGAGAACTGGATATCCATATCCAAAAAATGAGAGAAGAATACCATCTCACACCTTATACAAAGATCAAATCAAGATGGATCAAAGATCTAAATATAAGAGCCAAAACCATAAAAACCTTGGAAGATAATGTAGGGAAGCATCTACAGGACCTTGTAATAGGAAATGGTTTCATGAACTTCACAGCCAAAGCACGAGCAGAAAGAGAAAAAATAGATAAATGGGATCTCCTCAAAATTAAAAACTTCTGCACCTCTAAGGATGTTATTCAGAAAATAAAAAGGCAACTGACTCAATGGGAAAAAATATTCGGCAACAATATATCTGATAGGTGCCTAATATCCTGCATATATAAAGAAATCCTTCACCTCGTAAATAAAAGGCTAAACAACCCACATAAAAAATGGGCAAGTGACCTGAAAAGACACTTCTCCAAGGAAGAAATACAAATGGCTAAAAAGCACATGAAAAAATGCTCAACATTACTTGCTATCAGGGAAATGCAAATCAAAACTACAATGAGATACCATCTTACACCCATCAGAATGGCAGCTCTTAAAAAAACAGGAGACACTAAATATTGGAGAGGATGTGGAGGAATAGGAACCCTCATCCACTGCTGGTGGGACTGTGGTATGGTCCAGCCACTGTGGAGGACAGTTTGTCGCTTCCTCAGAAATCTAGCAATAGATCTTCCATATGATCCAGCAATTCCACTGCTGGGTATATACCCAGAAGAACTGAAAACAATAATACAACAGATATATGCACACCAATGTTCATAGCGGCATTGTTCACCATTGCCAAAAGTTGGAATCAGCCCCGGTGCCCATCAACAGACGAATGGATAAGCAAAATGTGGTACATACATAAAATGGAATATTACTCAGCTGTGATAAGGAACAAAGTGCTAACACATGGAATAACGTGGATGAATCTTGAAGACCTTATGTTGAGTGAAGCAAGCCAGGCACTGAAGGATGAACAGTATATGACCTCTCTGATCTGAACTGAGGAAAGTGAGCAGTCTCTGAGAACCATTGTCTGAAAGATAGGTTAACAACGGAGAGTAAGAGAAGAGCAGGCTTTGAGCCATCATCCATATGGACATAATCTATATAAGGGTATTTGATTATTTTATGGACTAAATGTTCATGGAGGATTTGGATCACAGAAGGGTTACAATGGGTATTGCGGGGGATTATTGGTGGGGGTGTGTGTGGGGGGTTTGTGGGGATTGGTTCATCTGAATATACATGAAAAATATACAAAATCATTCAAAGGATCGGGTGATGGGGCATGGTAACGATGGGTGGATAATCACACAATAAATGAGGAAATCTGAATTCCTAGCCTGGAGAGCTCTGCCACAGTCTCCAAGGGAGCAGCAATAGTCCTCTGAGTGTAGGAACAGTGCCTGTCAAAATAAGATGACCCACTGATGTGTTTTTTTTTAATTGATGACTACCCTTGTGAGTCTTTTCACTTGTAAATGAGACTTAGCCTGCAGTTGTGGGGTGCCTAAGGGTTGCCAACTGAGAGCCTCCTTGTTGCTCAAATGTGGCCGCTCTCTAAGCCAAACTCAGCATATGATTGCATTACCTTCCCCCCAACGTGGGACATGACTCCTGGGGATGAGCCTCCCTGGCAACGAGGGATTAATACCAAGAGCCAACTGGCACCACAACTGGAAAATGACCTTGAATAAAAGGGGGAAATTGTAAAGACAAATGAGTTCAAGTGGCTAAGAGACTTCAAAGAGAGTCGGGAGGTCATCCCAGAGGTAACTCTTACGCACACCTCAGTAGGAGCTCATAGAACATCTAAGTGCCTATCACCCCACTCAGTGGGGTTCCTGAGAGCTCCGGAGACACCCTGGTCCTATATAAAGGGGGATAGCCCCAGAGACTGATGCCTTATCAGTGGGTTCTATTTTGGAATCTGTGCTCCTGAGAGTGACAGAATTAGACTCAAATAAGTCCTCCCTGCACATGGTTCACCAGTCCCTTCTATTCAAACCTATATGTGATGCTGGAGTTTTTAGGTATACTTCCAGAGACTGGAGCCTCCGGCCTACCTATGTGCCAGGTGTTCATGAAATCTCGGTGGAGCTGCAACTCCTACCCTACAGCTCAATGGACTCATCCAAGTCACCTGGTGAGGAGACAACGATGGGCAATGGCCATCCCAGGGATTTGGGAGGGCCTGCATCTGCAGGCAGGATCATCCCACCCACCATATCCATAGGATATAAGCCCTCTCTCACTTGGAGTTGGAGTGGACATCACCATCCCAGTCCCCACAGAATTAGGCGAAGATCTATGGACTAGAGTGGACTTGATGGTATTCTCTTGTTCACATATGGTGATTCTAGCAATGCAAGAAATTATAACAATGAGGTGGAGCCAGTGGCCACTTGATACTTTTGGGATAGGGAGGGGATGAGCAGTTGAAATACAGGGGCTTCTTTGGGAGTCGGAGTTTGTCCTGAGTACTGTTGTGGCAACTGATGTAGGCCATTTTAAATCAGCACACACCACTCAGAACTAAGTGGGAGAGATTGTGGTCTACAATGTGAACTGTGGTCTATGGTTGGTGGCAAGGCTCCAGGATGTGTAAGTTCATTGAGGGTGGTGGGTCACACTGTGGGAGATGTTTGTGTGTGATGTGGTGGGAGATGTGGGAGGTGGGGAACATGGGAATCCCAGTGGGTTCCGTGTAATATTTTGGGTAATCTAAGCACCTCTTAAAATATATGTGCGTGTATATATATATATATATATATATATATATATATATATATATATATATAACATTTTTGTAAGCTTATACACATATATGCATATATATTTATATATCATTTTGCAAATGTTTGTATGTATTGTGAGAATTTTGATTTTTACCCATAATAAAAAAAAAAGAATTGTCAAAAAAAAAAAAAAAAAACCAATGCAAGTATTAAAATTACAACTTAATATATTACCCCACAACCCAAATAGGAAATACTAATTTGTTTTTATCTATGTCTCAAACTATACAAAATTAAAAAAAAACAATTGAGGTGATTCTAATCATGCTACTAAGAATCTTAAATGCTTAAGAAATAAAAGTTTATTCATTGGATGTCTGTTGTTTCATAATCTACTGTAGTTATGAATTATGTATTATATACTGAAATACTTAGCCAAACTTTAATACAGTACATTGCATATATAAATAATTTAATAATTTGTATGTTACACATAAATGTATTTTATTAAGTATATATGTAGTTTGTTTTAAATTTGAACAGTCATGAAACTAAATATCTTTTTTAAAAAAAGTTTTATTAAGTATTGTTCAAGCCTAAAAGTAAAAAAAAAAAAAAAAAAAAAAAGAAACATGCCGAAGTAAAACCCTGTGTATCTAAGGAATATTGGAAACCTTTCAGCCAGGCATTAAATCTCATTGAGCATGAAATATTCATACATTATTTAGTATTGTAATGAACATATGAAATCTTCCATTTGAAATAACACCCATGGGATATTAAAAAATCAAAATAGAGAGAAACCATATGAGTGTCCTGAATGTAGTCTGCTCATTACACTTATTTTTAACTCTTCATTTTAAAAATCATATGGGGGAACAAGCATTAAAATGTAATACTTGTGGGAAAACTTTCAACCTGAATATAACCTCATTATTCATCAGAAATTTCTTACTGAAGAGAAATAATATATATATATGGGAAAGCTATAATTCAAATGTCAAATCTCAGATACAAGAGATTTCCTACTGCAAAGAAACCTTATGTATGTAAGGCATGTGAAAAAGCCTTTAGGTAAAAATCATATCTCACAGAATATGAAAATACGCATAGTTGGCAGAATCAAAATTAATGCAAAGAATGCGGAACAACCTTCTGCCAAAAGCAACAGTTCATTAGACATCAGAGCATTCATTCTGGAGAAAAACCCTATATATGCAATCAATGTGGAAAAACCTTCAACCAGAAGGAAAACCTCATTAACCATCTGAGAAGACATACTGGAGAGAAAACCTATGAATGTGATGGATGTGGGAAAGCTTTCATTCAGGAATCAAGCCTCATTACACACCAGAGAAGACAAACTGTAGAGAAACCCTATATATGTAAGGAATGTAGGAAAGCCTTCAGTAGCAAATCAAATCTCAGTGACCATGAGAAAATTCATAGTGGAGGGAAACCATATATATGTAAGGAATGTGGAATAGCCTTCAGCCAGAGACAGTATCTCATTATTATTACAACATGCATACTGGAGAGAAACCCTGTGAATGTAATGAATGTGAATCTCCCAAGAATCTCCACCTCCAGTCTGTGCAACTTGTTGCCAAAGTTTTAAGGAAGCGGCTGTTACTGTGCAATTCAGGATGTCTTTCTCCTCTTGGAAAAGTGCACTTGCAGTTTTTTCTGAGATCTGCTACTCCCACATCTTCTTCCACACTCATCTGTGTTCAATTTGTTACCACTAATTGATAAATCAGAACACGAGATTTCTCTTAATTTATGTAAAGATGGGCTTTCCACTTATTTCAAATTATTCTGGTTATTTTCACTGGTTCTTCAATCCATTATATTCTGTGTAAGCATTTTAAAAATTCCCATTTTAAAAGTAATGTTTCCCATTTTTTCAGCATTTTCTTTTTTTTTTTTTTTTTTGAAATTTATTTTTATTTTTTTTATATATATATACATATATTTTAAGAGGTGCTTAGATTACCCAAAATATTACACGGAACCCACTGGGATTCCCATGCTGCCCACCTCCCACACCTCCCACCACATCCAACACAAACATCTCCCATAGTGTGGCCCACCAACCTCAATGAACTTACACATCCTGGAGCCTTGCCACCAACCATAGACCACAGTTCACACTGTAGACCACACTCTCTCCCACTCAGTTCTGAGTGGTGTGTGCTGATTTAAAATGGCCTACATCCATTGCCACAACAGTACTCAGGACAACCTCCAACTCCCAAAGAAGCCCCTGTATTTCAACTGCTCATCCCCTCCCTACCCAAAAACTGTCAAGTGGCCACTGGCTCCACCCATGGGATATAAGCCCTCTCTCAGCATTTTCTTATAAGGCACCCCAACAATTGATTTTTTTTTTTTTTAGTTTCTTCACCTGATTCTGATGTGGATTCTAGTTTAACAGCCACTGAAGTACAGCGGCCTTCTTTCTACTTAACCCCAATTTTCCTTGTGATTTTAAAACAGAAATGATCCTTTCATAATTAGACAATTTACTTCTAATCACAAGTATTTTAAAAAGTTAGAAATTTTATTTATATTCTTAACCTGTACTCCAATATATTTCTCATATGTGATAGGGTGTGGGATGAAAGAAACTAGAGAATGCATGTATTTACAAACAGAAATATGTACCCAAAAGAATCTGTCAATACAGATAATTCTGAAGAAGTAGGAATGGGGGTTGAGGATAGAGAAGGAATTTGACTGTGTGCCATAAGATACATAAATAAATTTTATACTCTTTGCCCAAATAATTTCATTATAATTTAAATGAACTTATGAAAATAGTACACAATGAAATCAAACAAAGTGGTTGGTTTGAATATATTGATTTGTATATGCAACATTACTGGGGTGAAGGGAACCATCACCCTTTGCTAATAGAGTCCCCTGTAATGGAAAAGTACTCACTCCCTTCGACCTTCTCCCCAGCTGCCTGGACAGGTATCCACCTCCCACAGCAATAGTGAACAAGGAGTATAAGGAGCATGGATGTGAACATGTGAAGGCCACATTCCTCTCTACACGTGTCTGGTTAGAGGGCTGTAAGCACCAAAGTAGAAGATGGACTTACTGCTGCTTTCTCCCCAGTGAAGACACGCTAGAGTGACTCATATCACTAATGAGATTGTGAGTGTTGAGCAGGGCTTTCTCCCTTTTCTCCTTTACAGATCATAAACCTATGATGATGATTTTCATTGGGGATCTATGAGTTTGTTCCCAAACACGACACTCCCTCTCTGGCTTGGGGGAACTACAGTGAACACGTGTTACATTCATGCTTCTTAAGGTGTTCATCAGCTTCTTCCCATTCAACCCCTCCATTTTCTTCTGGGATTGAAGATGTCTGGATCATTTTCAACTCAGTTCAAAATGTGTTGAATATTTTATATTTAATTATTCTGAGAAATATCTGGCATCTGCACCCTCTGAGGTTTTCTGCAAACATGGCACTATCTCACAACCTCACTTCTATTCTTGTCTGCCCTAGGTCCCAGGACTTTCTGGGATTCCTGTACTATTCACTTGGGTCACTGTTCTAATGTTGCTGATTCTGGTGATGTTATTGCTGTAGCCAATGCTGTAATGTGATTTTTGACATTTCCTTCCTGACAACAACTGGTTTTATCTTGCCATTGCACTTTCTTTAGCTGCCCCAAGATTGGGGAAGATGAATGTATAACTGGAAGCACTAGACTTGAGTCTGTGCCTGAGATCCAGGAGGGTACATTAAGAGCAGCCTCCGCAGAGGGTCAACGCTGGAGGCCAAGGGAAGGAGCAAAGGGAAAAAGGAGCAGGAGCTGGAAGTCTCCTCTCAGTGCCCTGACTGCTCTGCTGCACCAAACCCAGCACCCATGCTTTTATAAGCCACTGCCCACCTGGACAACCCCTGTCTGAGGAAGTTACATCATATTGGGGCATCTGTTACTTTAAACATGTACCCAAACCATGTGACTCCCCTGCCTGACTCACTGTCTTGTAGGCCTTGCTGGGCAAGAGCACTTCTCCCTCCATCTTTCCAGTACTCATTCCCATCTAGTCTGAAGATATCCACAGTTTACAGATGAATTCCCTGAGCAGCAACATCACACTGCCATTTGGGAACAGGGCATCTCTCCAACCCTGTGTCCCCACCTGTTCGAGTTTGCCAAGTGTTGCCATTTCAAAATACCAGAAACAGTTTGGCTTTTATTGGAATTTATTAGGGTTAAAGTTTACCGTTCTGAGGCTGTGAAAATGTCGAAATCAAGGCATCATCAAAAATGCTGTCTTAACATAGGTCTGCTGCTCCTGGACTCCAGCCAAGAGAAAATGTTGGGCCAGCCTGTCTCTGTCTTCTCCTCCAAACTCACTTTTTCCCTGAGCTCAGCTGTAGGCCATCAGACACATTTGCTCACACATCTCCCTTCTCCTCTGGCCTGGATTTCTTCATCTTCTAGCTACCCCATGACACCAGCCTCTGGCATCTCCCTCAGCCTCTCAGGCCTTCTGTGTTTCTCTACAGTTCTAGGTGATCCTGGAACCCTCTCCCACATGACAGGGTAAATATGGCAGCACTCTTTCTCTGTGTGTTCCATGTATATAGGAATTCAGCACAATGATTGGGATCCATCCTGGTGCCTGAAATCTAATAAGAGTCCTTAACTAAATTAAAGCAATATTTTAAAAAGTGACCTAATCAAAAAGTCCTTTACCTGAATCTAAGCAAAATATTGTACATACAAAAGACTTATGCACACAGCAATGGATTAGTATGAATGTACTTTCTGAGGTCCACACAAGACACAAATGAGGACATTATTCCAGGGCACAGGGATCAGGAGGGGTCTCCTAAGTCTGGGAGAAATGGGAACTCATGAAGTAGTGGCTGTATTTTCGGTGTGACCATCATTGAGCAAAATGGGTTGCTGTGCACCATTGCACTGGCCCCTAGAATGGGCCCAAGAAGAATTCAACACACTGTGCTTTCTCCACCAAATCTTAGCTCCAAGATCAAGAGTTTAACTCAGATAGGTGTGCCATTAATCCCATCCCCAAAGCCAGAGGACACAGATTTTGCCTGTGGGGTGGGCAAGGAGGTAGTAGGCTGTAAAACCGAAAACCCCAAATTTCTTCTCCAAAGAACTGATGACATTTACAACAGAATGGAGAAATTACACCTTAACGTTGCTCTCAAAAGCAGTGGAGATCATAGAGGGACTGAGATTTAATTCATCACAATCCTTCAGGAATAAGTGAAATAAATTCTTTTAGAGATGAGTAAAAACTAATAAAGTTCACTACCAGCAACTCACTTTAAAAGAAATGTAAAGGAATATTCTTCAGGCAGAAAGAAAATAATATCAGAAGATTCATGAAGGATGGGAGAACAATATCTGTTAATTAAATTCATATACCTAAATGACAACTGAATGGGGAATGTAATAATGTTATCCATGGCCTAGGACTTCAATAAAATGTTAAGATACACCATAAAATAATATAAAGCATAAGATGTGTCAATGGATATGTAGCAGTTGGATATCATTATGAATTCCAAAAATAGATATTGATTATGCTTGTAAACTGGTCTGTTAATCTGGGCATGATTAAGTTAAGATAATGGCATTTACTGGGGCACAGTCGGTAGGGCGTTGAGTCTCACCCATTGGTGGCTGGGGTCCCAAACATAAAAAGACAAGACAAAGGACAGAGCTGGAGTAGTTTTTGATGTTGGAGTTCTGATGCACAAGGACAGAAGGCCCCACAAAAAGAGACAAGCCATTCACCTGACAGTTCACAGCTGGCCTTGTGGAGAGAGGCAAAGCTTAGAGTACCTCAGAGTGTACAGGTGACATTGTGGAGGAAACAGAAGAGCAGAGCCCAAAGAGGAACACAGGCCTGGGAAGAAAGGAACCCAGGAAGCCTGAACCCTGGCAAATGTTGGCAGCTGTCTTGCTCCAAGACAATTTAACAGACTTTGGTGAAGGAAGAAATTTATGCTTTTTGCCCTGGTAACTGTAAATTTCTACCCCAAATAAATACCCTTTATAAAGACCAACAGATTTCTGTTATTTTGCATCAGCACTCCTTTGGCTGACTAATACAAGATATAAAATGTTAAAAGAAAAGAGAAAGGAAAAAAAAGGAATATATATATATATATTTTTTTTAAAGGCATTTCCTTTGCTTTTTTGCCCATTTTTTGAATGTCCCAACCCACTAATTATATTTTATTTTGTTTTATTCTTTGTTTGATTATTTGTATTTTTCCTTCTCTCTTTCCCCCCCCCCAGTTTCCTTATGTTTGTCTCTTGCATGTAAGCTTATCACACTTGTTTCTTTTTCCTAGTAAGTGTATTTGATTATTTTATGGACTAAATGCTCATGGAGGATTTGGATCACAGAAGGGTTACAATGGGTACTGCGGGGGATTATTGGTGGGGGTGTCTGGGGGGGTTTCGTGGGGATTGGTTCATCCAAATATACATAAAATATATACAAAATCATTCAAAGGATCGGGGGATGGGGCATGGTCACGATGGGTGGATAATCACACAATAAATGAGGAAATCTGAATTCCTAGCCTGGAGAGCTCTGCCACAGTCTCCAAGGGAGCAGCAATAGTCCTCTGAGTGTAGGGACAGTGCCTGTCAAAATAGGATAACCCACTGATGTGTTTTTCTTTATTGATGACTACCCTTGTGAGTCTTTGCACTTGTAAATGAGATTTAACCTGCAGTTGTGGGGTGCCTAAGGGTTGCCAACTGAGAGCCTCCTTGTTGCTCAAATGTGGCCTGTCTCTAAGCCAAACTCAGCATATGATTGCCTTACCTTTCGCCCAACGTGGGACATGACTCCTGGGGATGAGCCTCCCTGGCAACAAGGGATTAATACCAAGTGCCAACTGGCAACACAACTGGAAAAAGACCTTGAATAAAAGGGGGAAATGGTAAAGACAAATGAGTTCAAGTGGCTAAGAGACTTCAAAGAGAGTCGGGAGGTCATCCCAGAGGTAACTCTTACGCACACCTCAGTAGGAGCTCATAGAACATCTAAGTGCCTATCACCCCACTCAGTGGGGTTCCTGAGAGCTCCGGAGACACCTGGTCCTATATAAGGGGGGATAGCCCCAGAGACTGATGCCTTATCAGTGGGTTCTATTTTGGAATCTGTGCTCCTGAGAGTGACAGAATTAGACTCAAATAAGTCCTCCCTGCACATGGTTCACCAGTCCCTTCTATTCAAACCTATATGTGATGCTGGAGTTTTTAGGTATACTTCCAGAGACTGGAGACTCCCACCTACCTATGTGCCAGGTGTGCATGAAATCTAGTTTGAGCTGCAACTCCTATGCTACAGCTCAATGGACTCATCCAAGTCACCTGGTGAGGAGACAATGATGGACAATGGCCATCCCAGGGAATCGGGAGGGCCTGCATCTGCAGGCAGGATCATCCCACCCACCATATCCATGGGATATAAGCCCTCTCTCACTTGGAGTTGGAGTGGACATCACCATCCCAGTCCCCACAGGATTGGGCGAAGAACTATGGACTAGAGTGGACTTGATGGTATTCTCTTGTTCACATATGGTGATTCTAGCAATGCAAGAAATTATAACAATTAGGTGGAGCCAGTGGCCACTTGATACTTTTGGGGTAGGGAGGGGATGAGCAGTTGAAATACAGGGGCTTCTTTGGGAGTTGGAGGTTGTCCTGAGTACTGTTGTGGCAACAGATGTAGGCCATTTTAAATCAGCACACACCACTCAGAACTGAGTGGGAGAGAGTGTGTTCTACAGTGTGAACTGTGGTCTATGGTTGGTGACAAGGCTCCAGGATATGTATGTTCATTGAGGGTGGTGGGCCACACTTGTGGGAGATGTTTGTGTGGGATGCGGTGGGAGGTGTGGGAGGTGGGCAACATGGGAATCCCAGTGGGTTCCTTGTGTAATATTTTGGGTAATCTAAGCACCTCTTAAAATAAATGTATATATATATATATATATAAATAACATTTTTGTAAGCAAATACACATATACGCATATATATTTATATATCATTTTGAAAATGTTTGTATGTATTGTGAGAATTTTGATTTTTACCCATAATAAAAAAAAATAATAAAAAAATAAAAATTAAAAATAAAATAAAACATTTTGAAAGTAAAAAAATGTTTTAAAATACATTTATTGCAAGTCAATAACAAATAATAAGTGCAGATTTGGAAAGGCAAGCTAAAGTGTTATAATTTCCCCGGTAAACTTTAAGTAATATAAAATACTGCATCTCATCTGAATAAATAGAAGAAAAAATGTTGAACAAAAATAGTCTCGAACAAAGTATTCAGGATTTCCTTGGTTGCCATTTTGGCCCTTGTTCTGGGGCCACCATTCTTGTGCATCTTTGGAAGCTGAACCTTTCTTATCCTTCAGAAGCCTGAAGATCCAGGGTTGACTTATGGGGTGTTGTTTTGTCCCCATCATAAATCAAGTGCTTTATCTCTTCCACATTTCCAGTTATGAAGTCCGCAATCTGGATGTGATACTCATTTGAAGCAAGAAGAGCAATGAATGATAGAACAAATAAAAAGGAGATATTGTTGTGCCTCCCAAATTGTACACTTAGATGATTGATATTGGATCTTTCCTCTTTTCTAATGAATGCATTCAATGCTCTAAATTTCCCTCTAAGCACTGCTTCTGCTGCACCCCACAAACTCTGAAGAAACATAGGACTTTAGGAAACAAAATGAACCACATAACAAAAGGCTTGTGAGTGAAGCTATATTCACATCCACAACAGTAGAGTCTTAAGAAGCTGGCAGAGAATATAAGATTTTGATGTGGATTCAAGTTTAACAGCCACTGAACTACAGTGGCCTGCTTTCTACTTCCTTCAAATTTTCCTTATTATTTTAAATCAAAAATCATCCTTTCATAATTAGATGATATGCTTCTATTCTCAAGTATTTTAAGACGTTAGAAAATTTATTTATATTCTTAAGTTGTACTCCAATAATTTTCTCAAATGTGATAGGGTGTGGGATGGGTGGTACTAGAGAATTCATGTATTTACAAACAGAAATGTGTACCCAAAACTATGTGCCAATGCAGATAATTCTGAGGAGAGAGGAATGGGGTTTGAGGCTAGAGAAGGAATTTTGCTCTAAATAACAGACAGAAATTATTTTTATACTCTTTGCAGGGATAATTTAATTATAATTTAAAAGAAATTATGAAAATAGTACACAATGAAATCATACAAAGCGGTTGATTTGAAGATATTGTTTTGTATCTGCAACATCATGGGGAGGCACTATGCCTCACCATTTGAAAATACAGTCTCCCATAAAGGAAAATTGCTCACTTTCCTCGACCCCCTCCCCAGCTGCCAGGACGGGTGAATGTCTGCCTCAGCAAGGGTGAGCATGGAGATGGAGAACATGGATGTGACTGTCTGAAATCAACACTTCTCCCTACATGTGTCTTGTTACAAGGCTGTTAGCACCACAGGAGAAGACAGACTTCCTACTCCTTACTCCCCAGTGAAGAAACGCTGGAGTAAGTCACATTCCTAACTGAGGCTGTGAGTCCTGAGCAGGGCTGTCTCCCTGTCCTCCTTTGCCAATTCAGAACCTATGATGATGGTTTTCATTGGGGCTCTGAGAGTTTGGTTCCCAAACAGGACATTCACTCTCTGGCTTTGGGGACCTGGAGTGAACATGTGTTACAGTCTCACTTCTTCGGTTGTTCATCAGCTTCTTCCCATCCAACCCCTCTGTTCTCTTCAGGGATTGAAGAGGTCTGCATCATTTTCAACACTGTTAAAAATGTGTTGAAAATTTAATATTAACTTAGTCTGAGAAATATCTGTCATTGGCACCCTCTGTGGTTTTCTTCAAACATTACACCCTCTCACAACCTCACTTCAATTCTTGTCAGCCATATGTCTCAGGACATCCTGGGATTTCTGTACTATTTTTTATGGTCAATGGCCTAATATTGCTCATTCTGGTGATGTTATTGCTGTAGCCAATGCTATAATGTGAATTTTGACATTTCCTTCCTGATACCAACATGGTTCATCTTGGCATTGCTCTTTCTTTAGCTGCCCCAATATTGGAGAAGTTGTGCCTGAGACCAGAAGTTGTACAGTAAGAACAGCCTCCTCAGAGGGTCAAAGCTGGATGCCAAGGGAAGGCAGGAAGGGCAAAAGGAACAGGAACAGCAAGTCCCTTCTCTGTGCCCTGATCCTCTGCTGTACCAGACTCCATGACTCATGCTTTTATCTGCCACTGCCCATCGCCCAACCACTTCCTGAGCCAGGTACATCATAGGGGGTATCCTTGACTTTATACATGTCACCAAACAATGTGAATCCCCTGCCTGACTCCCTGTCTTGCAGGCCTTGCTGGCCAGGAGCACTTCCCCCTCCATCTTATCAGTACTCAATCCTGTTTAGTCTGGAGACACCCACAGTGTACAGGTGAATTCACTGGACAGCAGGATAACACTGCCTTTTGGGAACAGGGCAGCTCTCCAACCCTGTGTCCATAGCTGTTTGAGTTTGCCAAGCACTTCCAATGCAAAATACCAGAAATATTTTGATTTTATTGGAATTTATTAGGGTTAAAGCTTACAGTTCTGAGGCTGTGAAAATGTCCAAATCAAGGAATCATCAAAAATGCTGTCTTAACAAAGTTAAGCTGCTGCTGGACTCCACCCAAGGTAAAATGTTCAGCCTACCTGTCTCTCTCTGTCTTCTCCTTCAAACTCACTTTGTCCCTGAGCTCAGCAGTGTGCCATCAGACACAATTGTTCACACCTCTCCCTTATCCTCTAGCCTGGATGTCTTCAGATTCAAGCTGCTCCATGACTCCAGCCTCTGTCCTTTCCCTCAGCCTCTCAGGGTTTCTGTGTCTCTCCACAGCTGTAGGAAATCCTGGAGCCCTCTCCCACATGGCAGCACTCTTTCTTTGTGTGTTCCTTGTATGTAGGAACTTCTGCACAATGATTGGGGTCCATCCTGGTGCCTGAAATCTAATCAGAGTCCCTTAACTAAAGTAAAGCATTCTAACAAAATTTGAGCTAAATGAAATTTCCCTTATCTGAATCTAACCAAAATGTCCTACATAGAAAAGGCTTACACACCAAACAATGGGTTAGTAAGAACATACCTTTCCAGGGTCCACACAAGACTCAAAGGAGGGTTTTAAACCATGGCACTGGGATCAGGAGGGATCTCCTAAGTCTGGGAGAAATGGGAACTCATAAAACAGTGGCTCTACTTTGGGTTTGGCTATCATTGAGCAAAATGATGTGCTGACCACTGTTGCACTGTGAAGTGGAACACTTCCTATAAATAACAATTCCCAGGAAAAAAAAAATTAATGGAACCTTTATTAATAGCCGGGGCATACTTTTTTGTAAGAGTTACGCCTAAAATCTGGAGGCTGCAGCCTTTATAAACATTCTTCCTGTGCGCACCAAACTTTCCTGAGCATGCCAAGAGACAGGATTGGTATGTTTAAACATATACATTTCTATATACGGTTCTGAGCAAAGCACACAAGCAGAGTTACAAAAGTGGATATTTGTCATTAGCATCTCAGTGGGGGGGGTGAGTGATTTATCTTTTCCCAGCATGAGTGGTGCCATTCCAGCATTAGGCCTGCCAATTCCCTACTAGTCTGGGTTTCTTGGTTTTTAATGACCGCACATATTTTATAAGCTTGGGGTTCCTGCTGGGGAGAGTTGGTGTGGTCTTGTTTCCTTTTCATTCCCTACTCCTGTAAAGTAGGACATTAGACAAATCATTGACTCTGTGTCAGTAGAAAGAGGCACGTAGTGAGAGTGTAGCACCATTAGTTTTACCGCCTGTATTCTTTTTTGAATCTAGCAAGTGAGACAGTTAATGAAAAGAGGGCACTAGAAATCCCAGCATAATGAGAACAAGTGCGACTGCAGCAGCAGTGATTAAGGTTGTTAGCCATAGAGACCACAAATACAGGCTTTCATACAAGTTTGTACTTTTTGTTCTGAGTTTTTCTCATTCCTGTGGTCTATTTCTGACTAATGAGAGGCTTTCCTTTATCACTTCTGAGTGCTTAGCATAGAAACAGCAGCTTTCACCTGGGGCTATACATAGTCCTTCCTGTTTTAAGAATAATAGATCTAACCCACGCCTATTTTGCAGAACCATTTTGGCCAAAGAGGATAAGGAATTTTCGAGATGACTAACTGATTTTTCTAACTCTTTTAGGTCTAAATCAACTTGAGTGGATAAGGTGTTAAAATTTTTCTTTACCAGGGATCATGGCTGCTGTTCCCAAGGCTGCTGCCCTCCCCCATCCCAAGCCCAACCATAATGGGAACGAGAATAGGAATTTGTTTAAAGCAACTCATATTTCTAAAATGCTCACAGCTTCCTTCACCTGAATAACAGTATTCCTGTGGGATGATATGCACCAGGATGCAAATGACTGTGTCTTTTTCAGTCTTAGATTGTGACAAGTTTTGGGAGGAGAGACAATGGATGATTTCTTGGGTACAGGCAAACCAGGTGCCATTGGGGGCTTTCCAAAAATAGAATTCATCAGTTTCTTCAGAGAAAACAACTGATGAACAGTGGGGGCCTAGGAAGTTTGCATTGATTTTGCTTGAGGAGGAGACAAAACAGGTGCTGTAACCTTGTAAGACCCCCAGAGTTATTACTGGCTCATGACCCCACTTACATAACCTTTAGCTCTCATTTACTGATATCTCTTTTTTTTTTTTTCACTGTACAGGACAGCTTGGACTTGTATTTTTTTTAATTAACTTATTTTTTATTGTGGGTAAAAATCAAAATTTTCACAATACATACCTATGTTTGTAAAATGATATATAAATACATATGCATATATGTGCATTTGCTTAAAAAATGTTATATATATATATATTAATATTTTTAAAGAGGTGGTTAGATTACCTAAAATATTACTCAGAACCTACCGGGATTCCCATGTTCCCCACCTCCCACACCTCCCACCACATCCCACACAAATGTCTCCCACAAGTGTGGCCCATCACCCTCAATGGATTTACACATCCTGGGGTCTTGCCATCAACCCTAGACGATAGTTCACATCGTAGACCACACCCTCTCCCACACAGTTCTGAATGGTGTGTGCTGATTCAAAATGGCCTACATCTGTTGCCAAAACGGCACTCAGGACAACCTCCAAATCATGAAAAAACCCTGTATTTCAACTACTCATCCCCTCCCTGCCCCAAAAGTGTCCAGTGGCCACTGGCTCCACCTCACTGTTATAAGTTTCATTGCTAGAATCACCATATGTGTACAACAGAATACCATCAAGTCCACTCTAGTCCATAGCTCTTCCCCCAATCCTCAGGGGACGTGGATGGTGATGTTTACTCCACCTACAAGTGAGAGATGGCTGATATCCCATGGATATGGTGGGTGGGATGATCCTGCCTGCAGATGCAGGCCTCTCTATTTCCTGGGATGGCTGTTGCCCATCATTGTCTCCTTGCCAGGTGACTTGGATGAGTCCATAGAGCTGTAGGATAGGAGTTGCAGCTCCACTGAGATTCCACACACTCCTGGCACAAAGGTAGGCCAGATGCTCCAGTCTCTGGAAGTATACCTAAAAATCCAGCATCACATATACGTTTGATTAGAAGGGACTGATGAACCATGTGCAGGGAGGACTTATTTGAGTCCAATTCTGTCACTACCAAGAGCACAGATTCCAAAATAGATCCCACTGATAAGGCATCAGTCTCTGGGGCTATCTTCCCTTATATAGGACCTGGGTGGCTCCAGAGCTCTCCAGAGCCCCTCTGTGTGGGGTGATATGCACTTTGATGTTCTATGAGCTCCTACTGAGGTGTGTGTAAGTGTTACCTCTGGGATAACCTCCCGACTCTCTACTGATATCTTTTGAACATACAGTGATGTATTGGGGATAGTGCTTCCAACCTCTCCTATTCCAATGTAATATGGTGGTTAGGGGTTTAGGCAGAGCCAGCAATCATTGGTGGCATTTGACTGGCTCTCCTTTAAGAAAGTGAAGACAGAGGACAACATTGACAAAAAGGGGGTTCTGGGGGGTATTTGCTTGAGGGACCATAAGGGTCCTGGTTTTCTTTTGGGTGGAATTATGAGTTCTGGGTTAAGGAGAATGTCCCAGTTGGGGCCCACCAGATTGAGTGGAAGGGGTTTTAGAATACCCCATTGGATGGTAAACTCAGTTCTGGGGTCTTGACCAACTACATATAGTCTGAGGCCCCATGTTTTGCCTCCTTCCCAGACATTGTTGAACCCAATAATAATATGGATGTGGATGGGGTTACCAGACCCTATTGTTGGGTTCTGGGGCTGTGCTCCCCTGAAGAAGCTGATGGCAGTATCTCTGGAAGTCCATGGGGCTAGGGTTTCACAAGCCCATTGAGCACAGTGGTTCTGCCCTTGAGTAAGGCATTCTGGGGGACCATCTGCAGGGCAGGCAAAAAGCTTGGCCTGGGTTAGTCCTATTTCTAAATATTTGTCTCCACATCCGTGACCTGCAGGAGGGCCATCTGGCTCTATGTTTAGGTTGTTCCAATTCTCCCCAAGGAGGGCACACAGGTCAAAAGAGAGGGTGGGATTTTTCCCAGTAGTTTGAGTGACATTTAGAACCTTTCCATCCCTTGTCCTCATAATACTCCAGTTATAGGAGGTTAATCAAAAACTATTGATGCACCCGCTGATGACCAACAGGGGCAGCAAACTCATTTGCCAGGCTGTTGCCATATCCCACCCTCTTCCCCACCCTTAGTCTTAACTTGTTCAGTGAATCTTGATCTTTATGGGGTCTTCTATTCTGGTGACTGCCCACTTTTCTGCCTCTGAGTCCACCATACCAGTTCTGATGAGTTTTAGCTCAGACACATGTATCCATTTTCTATTCCCCACAACTTTTACTGCCATGGGCACTGTGAGGATCACCACATATGGGCTGGTCCACCATGATAGACTGTTCCATCTTGGAGCTTTCATACCCAGACTAGATTTCCGGGCTGCACCTGAAATAAAGGAGAGTTGGAACATGGAAGAGGGGGTTGGGCTTCTTGGACTGTTCAATTGACAATTTTCTTAATCTGGTCCAGTTCCTTTAGAGTAGAGAAAAGATATTGCTTGTCATATTCAGATATTTTTCCCAACCCCAACTTGGGTAACAGGGTTGGGGGTCTGCCAAATAATATTTCATAGGGTATAATGTCCTACACATAGGGGTTCCATCTGGCCTTAAGGAGGGCAAAATGTAGGAGACTCACCTAGTTTTCACCAGACTCCAGAGCCAACTTGGTTAGGGTTTCTTTCAAGGTGTGGTTCATCCTTTCAACCTGTCCTGAACTTTGGGGCTGAAATGCATAGTGCAGTTTCCAATTTATACCCAGGGCTTTAGCCAATTGTTGAGTAACCTGTGCTCTGAAGGCTGACCCTATTCTAAAAAGAAGCCCAATTCTCAGAATGATTTGTGCTATCAGCTTCTTAACCACTACTGTGGCTCTTTTGTTTTTAGTTGGGTAGGCTTCCACCCATCCCAAAATCATATCTACCAGCACCAGGATATACCTATACCCATATTTCCCAACTTTATTTCAGTAAAGCCTATCACCCACTGCTCCCCTTGTTCCATCCCTTGGAACCTAGTTCCCACTGGAGCTTGAGCACCTCCTCTTTGATTTACTCTGGCACAGATGTTGATGTGATGCTTTTGCTGATTTTAGACAAACCTGGGAAATACAAGTCTCTTTTTATTAGTTCTATTAATTTAGTGGAGCCCATATGTGTCATGCCGCATTTTGACTAATTGCTTTCCCACTGCTTCCAGAAGATATGTCCTGCCATTGGGCAGGACTAACCAAACTTCTGGGGAAATTTTAGCTCCTAGACCTTCCCCCTGCTTGACGTCTTCTGGGGAGTAGTGTAGAACTGGGAGTTCCCCGCTAGGGTTTGGTCGGGAGCATTTGGACAGGGTTGAGCAGTAGGAAGGCAGTGGCCTGTGTGACTTCATCTGCTACTCGGTTGCCTTCTGCCTGCAGGGAGTTTCCCTTCTGGTGTTCGTTACAGTGAACAATGGCAACTTAGTCAGGGAACCAAATGGCTTCTAGTAATGCTAGGATTTCAACTCAATTTTTAATCTCTTTTCCTCCAGATGTTAGCAATCCTTGATCTTGGTACAGTGCACTGTGTACATGGGCTGTAGCAAAGGCATAGTGACTGAGTAAATATTGACAGTTTGGTCTTTTCCCCATCTTAAAGCCTGAGTAAGCGCTATTAGTTCAGCCCATTGGGCGGAGGTGCCATGGCTTAAAATTGAGCCCAGATAGTTTTGGTTGGCTCTACTACAACTTCTCCCAGGTAACAGATTCCATCCTTAACAAAACTGCTTCCATCTATGTAGAGATTATGGCAAGCCTCCTGCAAAGGCACATAGGTGAAGTCTGGGCATAGCCCTATCAGGGTTTCCAACAAGTGTAAGAAGTTGTGGGCCACTGGGGGGGCACTAGAGTCAGGGAGCAGGGTGGCCAGATTTAATGCCTCCATTTTTGTGAATACCACACAGGGTGGGTTCAACAATAACACAGTCCAGGGGTCTGTGGAGGAGGGCTTCTACCAAATGTGGTGCTGTTACCACCAGATTTTGGCCAAAGGTGAACTTAGAGGCTTCCTTAACTAAAAGGGCAGTGGCCATGATGGCTCATAGGCAGTTGGGCCATCTGGCAGCTACATAGTCCAGTTTTTTTGAGAGGTACTCTACTGGTAGGTGCCAAAGCCCAATAGACAGGGTTAAGACTCCTTTGCCAACCCTGTGACTTTCATCAATGAATAGATGAAAGGGTTTGGACATGTCAGGTAACCTAAGGGTGGGGGCACTCACCAGATCTGTCTTCAGGCATGTAAAAGCTTCCTGCTGCTTGTTGGTCCACATCAAGTCACTTCCCTTGACCGCCTTGGTGGCGTAAAGGGTCTTAGTAATTTCTGCAAATCCGGGGATCCACAGTTTGCAATATCCCACCACAACAAGAAATTTGTGTACCTGTCATTTCAAGGTTGGCTCAGGGATGCCCAATACAGCTTGTATCCTGTTGCGTAAAGTTCCTGCTCCCTTTTTCTAAGATGTATCCAAGATATGTTACAGAGTGGGAGCAGAGCTGAGCCTTTTTGTCAGATACACGATATACCACTTCTTCTAAGGCTTTGAGTAGGCTTAGAGTTGCTGCTTTGCAAGAGTCTGAGTCTGGTGCATCTAGAAGGAGGTCATCTACATACTGAGGTAGGGTAATACCTGGATGCTGCCCTCTGAAGGGGGACAAATCTTGCCCCAGAGCCTCTCCAAACAAGGTGGGGGAGTTTTTTAATCCTTGGGGAATCCTGGTCCATGTCAGCTGCCCAAATACCCCGGGATGAGGGTCTTCAAAGGCAAAAATAGGCTGGCTAACCGTTGCCAAAGGTATAGAAAAGAATTTGTCTTCTAAATCCAGGACATTGTAGGTAGTATGTTCCAGAGGGAGCTGGTTTAGAAGCATGTATGGGTTAGGGACGCTAGGGTGTATTGTTTCAACCCTCTTATTTACTTCTCTAAGATCCTATACCGTCTGATAATCTCTGCTCCCTGGCTTTTGCACAGGAAGTAAGGTGTGTTCCACAGGGACTGGCAAGGAACAAGAATACCTGCATCAAGTAAACAGCTGATGCATTTTTCAATTCCAGTCCTGGCTTTGTGGCTGTTTGAGTTCTTTCACTACCCTGGGGGCCTGATGATGAGCCAGTCTGGGGGGGGGCGGATCTCGGCCCAGATTCCCAGAACCAGGTGCTGGAATTCTTGCAGAAACAATTAGCCACTGGCAGTTTCTTGAGGCCTGTTAGGAAATATTCTTCCAAGATAGGGAAGGTTACTAGGAGGATCTGGGGCTGAGCACCGAACTTTAGTTTCATTTCACCATCCCATATGGAGATGGAAGCTTTCAATTTTTGTAGAAAGTCTCATCCCAGCAGGGGGTAGGGACAGTCAGGCATAATGAGGAAAGAGTGGGTGATGGTCCCAGATCCAAGATTAATGTCTGGGTGGTGGTCCAGGGATAACAGTGTATCTTCCCAGTGGCCACTTGAACCAGAGTATTTTCAGCTTTAAAGGGACCAGGGTCTGAATTTAGGGCAGAGTATGTAGCCCCTGTATCAACCAGGAAGTTAACAGGGTTGCCCCCGACTGTTAGTTTCACCATGGGCTCCCGGGGGTCTGGCAAACCCTGGCCCCATCAATCTAGCAACTGCAGGGCTGGGCTGGGTTCTGCCTGGCATCAGGGACATTCATTATTCCAGTGTCCCTTTTCTTTGCAGTAAGCACCCTGGTCCTTTTGCAGTCCTGGTCTACCTTGCCTTGGCTTTCTCTGGTTCCCAGAGAATCCATGGGAGGAAGAGGCTCTAACACACTCTGATACCTTTGTGCTTAGCAGGACCTTTGCCACTTTCTTGGTTTTTAGAGTATCGTCATCCTCCCTATTGTTATACACTTTCTGTGCCACCTCCATCAGTTCAGATAATAGCTTCCCTTCAAACCCCTCTAGCCTTTGCAATTTCTTTCATATATCAGGAGCTGACTGTGATACAAATGCTATATTTATAGCCCTATGATTTTCAGGTGTCTCAGAGTTTATAGGGGTTTAATTTCTATAGGCCTGTTGCCGGTCAGGCTCTGGGTCCGTGAAAACGGTGCCGCGGATGAGAAAAAAGGAATAAGACAAAGAGAAGAAAAACTGGGATCAGGGGACTCTCCGTCCGAACTGGAGAGAAGAGCCCAGCCACACCATAGAGCATGGCTTTTATTTGGTTTTTTTATCAATAGATGACAGTTTATATTCTTGAAGGGTTTACATTCCTGCATGTAGCAGATGTTGTAAATCTTATCTAACATAGAAACTCAGGATTATTCCCCACCCAGCTACTATAAGATCCTGTCTCATTATCATGAGACTAGGTTCTTATCTCCTACATTCCAGGGTGTCTCCTACATTCCAAAGTGATCTGCTTATAGTAGGTAGTCATGGCCTTTGAAACTCCATCATAGGCCCCCATTAGATGCTCAAGAAAGGCAGAAAGTGACTCATTAGGGCCTTGGGTGGTTTCACTCAACTTAGAAAGTTTTGTTGGCTTTCTGGCAGCAGCATGAAGGCCATGTAGGAGAGTCTGAAGAAACCATTTGAGAGCCTCCTTACCTTGATCCTTGTTGTAATTCCAGTCTGGTCTGGTAGAGGGGAACACAGTTTCTATTTGGGTAGGTTCAATAGTGTGTTGGCCGTCTCGACCATGATGGTGTTTACAGCCTCCCTCCGGATATGATCTCTCTCTGAAGTGAATATGACCTGTATCAGTTGCTGGCAGTCATCCTAGGTGGGATTATGGGAGAAAAAGATAGTTTCTAGGAGCAAAATCAAGCCATGGGGGGTGCTGGTTAGAGAGGTATCAGTGGTTGTGGGTAGTGGAGTGTATAGGCTGTCTGTAGATGATTGGTTCAGAGGGAGAGGAGGAGGATTGGATGGGAGGGAGCAGTTGGAGGGGGATGAGAGGTAGATTGGGGGGTGGGTAGGTAAGGGGCTAGTTCATCAGGAGCATCTTGCAGGACCAAAGAACTGGGGTTCTTATTGGGAGCTTTCAACAGAAGTTGGGGCTTTGGCTGGGCCAGGTGCCTTTGTCCTGCAAGACAAAATTTTAGTTTCTTGGGAGTGTCTGTAAGAAGATCTATCCACACATCAATGTAAGGAATCTGGTCCAGGTGGCCAGGTTTGCAATAGATGACCCGCCGGATGTTATAGACTCTTGGGATGTCCGTCGTTCCTTCAGATGGCCAGCCCACACCAAAGGTGGGCCACTCCAATTCGCAGAGGGTTCAGAGGGTCCCTGGGTTGAACTTGGCTCCATATCGAGCTGATTCCTTCTTGAATTCCTGAAAGTTCATTTGAAAACAGGCAAGGGGTGTGGGAGGACAAGAGGAGGATTGACCCATAGTGACAATCAAAAGGAGCACAGAACAGAAACTGAGCAGAAATGTTATGGACAGACATCCAGCTACACACACAGACACATGAATGTTGGGCCTATTCTGAGGCCCCAGGTGACATCTCACCCAGTGGCCAGGCCATGGGAATAGAGGCACATCTCGCAGCCCAATGTCCTCCTCTAGATCCAAACTTACCAAAATGGAACAGAACTGACCGTTCCTTAAATTGAATTAATAATCTCCTGTGGAGTTTCTGGCCAGAATGAGGACCTACTGGGGCTGAGGAACGTTCCTCAGAGGCCTTCCACTGAAGGCCTCAGTGTGGTCGACTGCAGTCTATCTCACTGGGGCCTCCAGAATGAAGTGGAACACTTCATATAAGTAACTCCCAGGAGAAAAATTTAATGGAATCTTTATTAACGGTTGGGGTACGCTGTTTAGTAAGAGTCACACCTAAATTCTGGAGGCTGCAGCCTTTATAGACTTTCTTCCCACGTGCCTGAAACTTTTCTGCATGTGTCAAGAGACAGGACTGGTACGTTTAAACATATATGTTTCTATATAATGTTCTGAGCAAAGCAAGCAAGCAGAGTTACAAAAGCAGATATTTGCCATTAACATCTCAGCAGGGGGGGAAGTGATTGACATTTTCCCAGCATGAGTGGCGCCATTCCCCCATTAGGCCTGCCATTCCCCCATTAGGCCTGCCATTCCCCCATTAGGGCCGGATGGGTGTCTGGGTTTTTAATGACCACACATATTTTATAAGTTTAAGGTTCTTGCTGGAGAGAATTGGTGTGGTCTTGTTTCCTTTCCAACTGCTCCTGAGAATGGCCTAAAGAAGAATTGAATATACCATGATATCTCCCCTAAATCTTAACTCAAAATTCAGGTGTGCAACTCAGAGAGGTGTTCCATTATTCCCATCCCCAAGCCAGAGTGCACAGATTTGGCCTGGGGGGTAGGGGGGGGCAGGAAGCAGTCTGTAAAACTGAAAGCCCCCATTTTCTTCTCCAAAGAACTGATTACATTTACAACAGAATGGAGAAATTCAACCCTTAGGGAGCTCTAAAATGTAGTGAAATCAAAGAGACCTGAGACTTAATTCATTTCAATCCTTCAGGAAGAATTGAAATAAATACTTTTACAGATGAGTAAAAACTAATAGTTTGTTGGCAGCAATTCACTTTAAAAGAAATGTAAAAGAATATTCTTCAGGCAGAAAGAAAATAATCTCAGAAGATAAAAGATTCAGGATGGACTGAAGAACAATATCTTTTCATTAAATTAATATATATGAATGACAATTGAATGGATAAAGGAATAATGATATCTGTGGCCTAGGACATCAATAAAGTGTTCAAATGCACCATAAAATAATATACAGCATAGGATGGGGAAATGGATATGTAGCAGTTTGATATCATTATGAATTCCAAAAATAGATATTGAATTATGCTTGTAAACTGGCCTGTTAATCTGGGTATGATTAAGTTATGATAAGGGAGTTGACTGAGCCAGAGTCAGTAGGGCTTTGAGCTATGTCCATTTGTAGGTGGGTTCTCAGACATTAAAAGACAGGGCAATGGACAGAGTTGGAGTAGTTTTTGAGGTTGGATTTCTGATGGGAAACCACAGAAGTCCATGGGGTAAAGAGACATGCGATTCACCTGACAGTTCACAGCTGGCCTTGTGGAGAGAGGCAAAGCTTAGAGAGCCTCATAGTCTAGAGCTGACCTTGTGCAGTAAACAGAGATGAGCCTAGAGAAAAACTCAGCCATGAGCAGAGAAGAATCGAAGAAGCCTGAACCCTGATAAGTGTTGGCAGCTGTCTTGCTCCAAGATGGTGTAAAAGTCTTTGGTGAAGGAAGAAACTTATGCTTTCTAGCCTAGTAACTGTAAGCTTCTACCCCAAATAAATACCGTTTATATAGACCAACAGATTTATGGTATTTTGCATCAGCACCCCTTTGGCTTACTAATACAGGATATAAAATGTTTAAAAATACATTTTTTGGCAAGTCAATAACAAATAAGTGCAGATTTGGCAAGGGAAGCAAAAGTGTTATAATTTCCTCGGTAAACTTTAAATATTAATAATTAGTGCATCTCATCCAAATAAATAGAAAAAAAACTTGAGCAAATATAGTCAGTTAAAACAAAGGGTTTGGGATTTCCATGTTTGACATTTAGGCGTTTGTCTGGCAACACCTTATTCAAGCATATTTGGAAGCTGCACCTTTCTTATCCTTCCGAAGAATGAAGGTACCACGGTTGATTTATGGGGTGTTGTTTTGTCCCCATCATAAATCAAGTGCTGTACCACTGCCCCATTTCCAAGTTATGAAGTCACCAAACTGGATGTGATGCTCATTTGAGGCAAGAGGAGCCATAATTGATAGAATTTTTTAAAAAGGTGATATTGTTGCACTTCAAATATTGGATGCTTAGATGATTGATATTGGATATTTCCTGTTTTCTAATGAATGCGTTCAAAGATATAAATTTCCCTCTAATCAATGCTTTTGCTGCACACCAGAAACTATGAAGAAGCATAGGACATTAGAGAAGCAGAAAGAACCACATAACAAAAGGCTTGTGAGTGAAGCTATATCCAATTCCACAACACTACAGTCTTAAGATGAAGGTAAAGAATGTAAGAAAGTTGGGAAAATATGTTCTCTGATGGCAAGCATTGTTTCCTCACAATAACACTTCTATGAATGTAACTTCACTTTGAAGGAATTTGCATCATGCTTACCTAAGCATGAGGGAATTTATGTAAGGAAAAAAGAATGAAGACAATGAGTTTTGCCTGTTTGCCCCACATGGTAGTCCTCCCCTTTAAGTGTAATGAATGTGAAGTGTTCTTGGAAATTAAACCTTATGAGATACCTCAGAATTCATCTATAAGAGAAAACATTTGGGTTTTCATGAATTTGGGAGATCTAGGGACCCATCAAAGAACATGCAAGAGTAAAACCCTCTGTATGTAAGGAATATTGGAAATCCTTCAGTCAGTCATTAAATCTCATTGAGCATGAAATATTCATACATTAGGTACTATTGTAATGAACATGAGAATGCTTCCATCAGAAACAGAATCTCATGGAATATGAGAAAATTCAAACTAGAGAGAAAGCATATGAGTTTCCTGAATGTAGTCTGCTGTTTACAGTCATTATTTATTCCTCATTTTAAAAGCCATACAGGGGAACAATCATAGAAATGTAATATATGTGGGAAAGTTTTCAGCCTGAGAGAAACCTTATTTATTCATAAGAAAATTATTACTTAATAGAAATTATAGATATGTGGGAAAGCTTTAATTCAAATGTCAAATTTCATATAAATGAGATTTCCTACTGCAAAGAAACCCTATGCATGTAAGGCATGTGAAAAAGCCTTTAGGTACAAATCATATCTCACAGAACATGTAAAAATTTATAGTGGACAGAAACAAAATGAATGTAAAGAATGCAGAGAAGCCTTCAGCCAATAGAAATATTTCCTTAAACATCAGAGCATTCATTCTGGAGAAAACCCAATATATGAAATAAATGAGGAAAATCGTTCATCCAGGAGGATAACGTCATTAACCGTCTGAGAATACATACAGGAGAGAAAGCCTAGGAATGTGATGGATGTGGGAAAGCTTTCATTCAGAAATCAAGCCTCATTACACACCAGAGAAGACAAACTGGAGAGAAACCCTGTATATGTAAGGAATGAAGGAAAGTCTTCAGTAGCAAGTCAAATCTCACTGACCATGAGAAAATTAATAGTGGAGGGATGTGGAATAGCCTTCAGCCAGAAGCAGTATCTCATTAAACATTACAACATTCATTGGGAGAGAAACCCTTTGAATGTAATGAATATGAATCTCCAAAGAATCTCCACCTCCAATCAGTGCAAATTTTTGCCAATTTTTTAAGGAAGCGGCTGTGACTGTGTAATTCAAGATGTCTTTCTCCTCTAGGAAAAGTGCACTTGCAGTTTGTTCTGAGATCTGCTCCTCCCACACCTTCTTTCACACCTATGTGTGTTCAATTTGTTAACACTGATTCATGCATCTGAACTCGAGAATTCTTTTAATTTGTGTAAAGATTGGCTTTCCACCTATTTCAAATTATTCTGGTAGTTTTCACTGGTTCTTCAATCCATTACATTCTGATAAGCATTTAAAAAAATTACCATTTTACTAATAATGCTGCCGATTATTGTAGCATTTTCTTTCTTTTTTTATTGTAAGTAAAAATCAAATATTTCACAATACATAATAATATTTGTAAAGTGACATATATAAATATATATGCATATATGTGCATTTACTTACATAAATGGTATATATATAAATATTTTTTAAATTTGTTTAGATTACTTAAATATTACACAGAAATTACAAGGATTCTCATCACCTTCCACTTCATCCCACCCAAACATCCTTCATCAGTGTGGCACATCACCCACAATGAATATACACATCCTGGGGCCTTGTCACCAAGCATAGATCACAGTTCACATCGTAGACCACACTCTCTCCCACACAGTTCTGCATGGTATATGCTGATGTAAAATGGCCTACATCTGTCGACAGAACACCACTCAGGACAAGCTCCAAGTCCTGAAAAAGACCCTGTATTTTAACTGCAGTTTCCCTCCCTGACCCAAAAGCATCCAGCATCCACCGGCTCCCCCTCACTCTTATTATTTCTTCCATTCCTTGAATCATGATATGTTTACAAAAGAATAGCATTAAGTCCACTCTAGTCCATAGGTCTTTCCCCAATCCTGAGGGGCCTAAGATGGGGATTTCCACTCCACCTCCCAGTGACAGAGGGCTTAATCCCATGGATACAGTGGATGGGATTATCCTGCCTGAGGTTGCAGGCCCTCTCCATTCCCTGGGATGGCCACTGCCCATCATCTCCTCACCATATGACTTGGATGGGTCCTTTGAGCTGTAGGGTAGGAGTTGCAGTGTTGGAGGCAGCCAGAAAAATGTGAACCTAAAATGGCCGACTACAACTAAAAACTAGCCTGATCCTATATTTAGCCTTCTTTGAAATAATAGCTTACCCTGTTCCTGCGCCCGCAAAACTTTCCCGCACCCGTGAAACCTTCCCGCCTTCCACAGATAACAAACCCTCCCTAGCAACCAACTGTGCCCAATCCCCGCCTAACACGTACTCCCTCCTCTTCCACGCTCTGCCTCTTACTCCACCTCTTACCTAGCTTATAAAAGGCTGTGCACTTCCTGAATAAAGAACCCCTGCATACTCACCTCGTCTCCGCAAAAATTCTTTCCCTCGCCGTCAAGGCCCCCGGGACGCCAACTACCACCCGGTGCCCCCCCATCCTGCCCGTCAACAACTGGCGCCCAACGTGGGGCTCGGTCGTCTGCTGCTGGCCGGTAACCTCCGTGAACGGGTAAGGACTATGTCTGCCTTGTTCCATAACTTGGCAGGCCCCTATTCCCTTCGGTACCTCTCTCTCTCCAACTCAGCTTCTTTGCCCCCGGGGTACCCCCTCCCTTTTCTTCCCCATGAACTTTAGCCACTTTGTCCCCTGGTTCCCTTTCTTCTTCCTCCTTCCATTTATCTTGCTCTTTTCTCTTAGCATCCTCTACCATTTTTGTCCCCAACTCTCTTCTTCCCATATTCCACCGATTATTCTCTGCTTCTTCCTCCTCTCTCTCGTTATTCTTTGTGTTCTGATCTTGTCCCTAGACCATGGGAGCCTCCTTCTCTTCTCGCCAAGCCCCTCAGGTTAGGGCTCTCGCCAGCCTTCTCGCATGCCACCAGTGCAAGGTTTCAGCAAAGCAACTTAAAAATTACTGGGACCTCCTTCTCCCCTTCAACCCCTGGGTTCTCACATCTAATCTTTGGGATCCTGATACCTACTGCTTGCTCGTCGACAGAGTAACTTCTGCCATGGAGCATGAGAATAAACACTTCCCCCCCCGGCCTCGTTCCTACGCTTATTACCATTCGCTTCTGCCTACTCGGCGCTAAGCCTCTAGAGATCTCCCTTTCAGAGCCCTCCTCTTCTGAGGAGGACTGTGAGAATTCTAATGCTCTGGTCTTCCAGCTTAACAACATTTTGGAAGACTCCGATACTGCTTCCAAACCCCTAACAAAAACCACTAACAACCCCGCTCAAAATGGCGCACTTCCGCCTTCTTCTCCGCCTGAAAAGCGGAACCTTCTATATCCGGAACTCCCCTCCTCCATTGAGGGCGGAGCTATACTTCCCCTTAGCCCCACCAGTCAACCAGTCACCACACCACTTCCTGCCAAACCTCCTGACCCCCCTGCTCCCCCACCCGCTGTCACACCCCCCGCCCCTTTCTCTCCCCAGCGGCCTTGGCACCTCTGCCCCCACCACTCCCTATCTGCTTCCAACCTCGGC
The DNA here is from genome assembly GCA_026826555.1 of Tolypeutes matacus. Classification (NCBI taxonomy): domain Eukaryota; kingdom Metazoa; phylum Chordata; class Mammalia; order Cingulata; family Chlamyphoridae; genus Tolypeutes; species Tolypeutes matacus. Next base: position 409,949 of record JAKSZT010054203.1, read on the forward strand.
TCTCAATGCCAACACCGTGATCTCTCCAGAGGCTGCTGCGGCTGTCCTGCAACAGCCCCCACTGTCTTCCCTGCACCCGCAACAATATTACAACTGTCGCTCAGGTTACTCCGGCAACGTTCCTCTGCCGTTTGGTCGTGCTCCTCTCCCTGATTGTTCCTGCCCCACTCCCTCGCTTTTCCCCATCAACCTCGCACCCAACCCTCAGCGTCCTCTTCCGTGGTACCCCTACAACTCCTCAGAGCTCAAGCGCCTCCGCGAGGCGGTCAAGGAGGATGGTTTGGGGAGTCCCTTTGTGCAGCAGCTCCTCACTGACATTTCACTTAACCTTAACCTTCCTTATGATTGGCAAGCAGTCACACGGGCCATTCTCACCCCAGGCCAGTACATCAACTGGCGCGCCCATTTTCAGGACCAGGCAGAACAGCAACAAAAGGCCAACCAGGCACAGGGAATTAACTACCCTCTTGATGCCTTTACAGGCAGCGGAGGCTATGCCAACCCAGCGTCCTATACTGGGGCTAACGCCCTCTTCTGGGACCAACTCCGGGGCGTGCCTTTCGTAATTGCTCTGCCATTAAAACAGATACCTTTACCAAGCTCATGCAAAACAAGGATGAGGATTTCTCCTCCTTTGTCTCTAGAGTCCAAGAAGCCTGTGCTCGTAAAGTCAGTAATGAGCAGGCCCAGATGGCCCTAGCCCGAGAACTTATTCTAGAGGGTGCTAATGCAGTCTGTAAACAAGCCATCGCCTCCAAAAGGCAGGGTACTATCCATGACTGGATCCTGGCCTGTAAAGACCTCGACCAAACGTCCCATAATCTGGACACTAGTCTCACCTCTGCCTTAGTCTTGGCTGCAGGACCATGCTTTCACTGTGGAAAAGAGGGACACTTTGCCTGTGAATGCCCTTGCCCTAGCAAAGGCCTTATACTTCCTGGCAAACCAGCAGCGCCCAAAAGGCCATCCAGGCCACCCACTCCGTGCCCAAAATGCAAAAAGGGATATCACTGGGCAAAAGATTGCTGCTCTACATCCGATATAAATGGCAAGCCTTTAAACTCCGCAGGGGGCAAGTCTCAGCCCCATTCCCAAGAGACCCGGCCTCCAAGGCCATAAAATGGACCATTCCTGTCCTCCAAAATCGCCCCACCTTAACATTAAAAATCAAAGATGAATGGTATACAGGAGTTCTCAATACTGGGGCAGAGGTGTCCTGTCTTCCCAAATCCTATGCCCATATAACTCCTACTGAACAGGGTCCGGCCATTGATGGCGCCACTGCAAAAGGAGCTTCTCTCCAGTCCACCCTTCTTGTCCCATGGCAGGACAAGGAGGGACACTCTGGTGTTTTTTGTCCTCTCTTCATCCCCCATCTTACCACCATCCTATGGGGCAGAGACATATTAGAGCAAATGGGAGCAACCTTCTCCTCTGGCAGCAGTGATAACCCTGCCGCCTGCCCTATCTCCCTTATTCAAGTCACTGGTCCACCTCCAAGGCGTTCCCCCCAAGCATAAAGGCCGTTGCTCGATTAACTCCACCTACGCCCATTCCTCTAATCTGGGACACAGAGGAACCTGTCTGGGTTGAGCAATGGCCCCTACCGTCCCATAAATTAACAGCTTTACATGAATTAGTAAAAGAACAGTTAAAACTTGGGCACATAGAAAAAAGTTACAGCTCTTGGAACTCCCCTGTTTTTGTAATTCAAAAAAGGGGTAAAAATACCTTCCGTCTTCTCCATGACTTGAGAACAATAAATGCCCACATCAAACCCATGGGTTCACCCCAGCCAGGCCTCCCTCATCCATCCACAGTGCCCTTGGATTACTCCCTGGTCATACTGGATATAAAAGATTGCTTCTTCTCCATCCCCTTGCATGACACAGACAAGGAAAAATTCACGTTCTCAGTTCCCCAAATTAACCATCAAGGGGCCAATGAATGCTATCAGTGGAAAGTACTCCCACAAGGCATGAAAAACAGCCCAGCTATTTGCCAGATCTATGTCAACTTCGCAATTCAGCCTCTCAGACACAGGTTCTTTGTCCTTCATTATATGGATGATGTTCTCCTAGCCCATGAAAATGCTCAAACTCTATCCGAGGGCTTTCAGGAATTAATTCACAACCTCAAACTTATTGGGCTAACAGTTAATCCAGATAAGGTGCAACACCATGCTCCTTTTACATTTCTGGGCTACAAAATAACTGAACAAATTCAGCCCATTCCTTTACAAATCCACTGCCCTAATAAAATGACCTTAATGGAGCTACAAACCTTATGCGGACAGATTAATTGGATGAGGCCTGCTCTCCCTATTACCACAGCGGAGCTACAGCCCCTCTTCAAACTACTAGAAACCAAAGGTAGCATAGCTGCGGCAGCCACTAGAATTATAAAAATCACCCCTGCAGCAAAGGCAGTTGTCAATAAAGTCTCTCAACAAATAAATGGAGTAGCAAACAAGCGACATGTCCCTACAAAGCCCACACAAGCCCTAGTTCTTTTAACTAAGGGAACCCCCACAGGAGCTTTGTGGCAAGAAGGACCTTTGCTGTGGTCACATCTAGCTAAATCCCGCAATTCCAAAATATTTCCTTTAGTATCTGTGGTTGTTCAGCTAGCGCAAACCTTAGTGCGCCTTAGTGTCCAAGTATATGGAACAGAGCCCGATACCATCATTTGGCCCTTTTCCAAAAGCCAGACCGATTTACTTGCCCAATCTAATGCAGATTTCCAAATACTTCTTACAAGTTACACAGGACAGACAGACAACCACTACCCTAACCACAAGATCTTGCAAGGACTCACACAACTGCACATTGCGTCATCACACCACTCCTTCCCTTCCTCCACACCGTTGCCTAATGCCCGCGTTATCTTCACTGATGCCTCAAAAAAGGGCTATGGATTTGTCTCCTTCTCCATTGATTCAAATATCCCTCATGTCCGCATGCTCAAACTCAGTAGCTCTGTCCAGAGAGGAGAAGTTGAAGCCATCATTCTCGCCCTTTCTATATACCCTAATGAACCCATCAATATTTTCTCTGACAGTGCATATGCTTGTCAGGTCTGCAAAGTAATAGCATTCAGTACATTCTTTCCATCAGACTCGGCCCTTGATTGCAGCTTGACACGTCTACAACAACTAACTGAACGATGTGTACAGCCATGGTTTATCACTCACATCCGCAGTCACACTGGCCTATTCGGCCCACTTGCAGAAGGCTACGCGTTAATTGATTCGGCAGTCTCCACACTAATGCTTACTGTACACAACCAAGACCTAATCGCCCAGGCACGGAGTCTACACTCCAGATTCCATTTCTCAGCATCCAGTCTAAAACATTTATTTCCGGACCTGACCGCAGACCTCTGCAAACATCTAGTGCGCAGCTGTCGACGCTGTGCCCCCTTTTTACCTCTTGGGCCCTTACAACCCCAGGGTGTCAACCCTAGAGGTTTAAAACCCAACTCGTGCTGGCAAATGGACGTTACTCATGTCCCATCCTTTGGTCGACAGAAATATGTACATGTTGTTAAAGACACTTACTCCAGCCTAGTCAGCGCTGTTGCCCTCCCTGGTGAGCGTGCACATCACTGCATCCAAGCCCTAAGGTGGGCTATCCTCCTTATGGGAGTGCCCTGGGATCTTAAAACTGGCAATGGGCCTGCTTACCATAGTTCTTCATTTCAGGCCTTTCTCAAACTTTACAATATCACACACCATTTTGGCATCCCTTACAATCCACAAGGACAAGCCATCGTAGAAAAAACTAACCATCACTTAAAGACCTTAATACTTAAAGAGAGGGAAGAGCACCCCCACCACACCCTGGAAGAGATCCTTACTACAGTTCTAGTGAAACTCAATTTACTCACATTCGACAAAAATGGACTGTCCCCCATGCATAAACACTGGTGTGCATCCTCACTCTCCACCCCACTACCACTGGTATATTGGAAAGATCCTGAAGCCAACAAATGGCAAGGACCTCACCCCCTCCTGTGCCAAGGTAGAGGTTTTGCTTGTGTTTTCCCAGACGATGCTCCCCAACCCATCTGGATCCCGGGATGAAGCATCCGACCCGCCACCACAGACCAAGCGCCTAGCGAGAAGGGAACGCCAACAGCTGAGGCACCTAACCTGCCAGATGACGTGTGTTATACCGAACAACCCAACTCCTCAAGTACTCCTCAATCTCTATCGCAGAGTCTGCGCACAAACTCCCCTTCAGCCTAACCACCCCATCAACCTGGTAGCCCTACTAATCCTCTTTCTTTCCGCGGCCACAACACCTGTCCTCTCTAACTCGGCTCACCAACCCTTCAATTGGACAGTCAAGGTCATGGCCAATGATAAAATCCTGCAATACAATGTCACTGCCCAAGCCCCGTCCTTTGAAGTGCATATTTGTAGCCTTATAGGCTATTCCTACCAAAAGGACTACAAGCCATCGTACTGTCATCGTCATAATAATTATTTACTTGGCCCTACCGGCCACATGATCTCTGGTTTTTACATCTGCCCTTCCTCCGCCACAGGCTGCCGCGACACCACGCACTTCTATTGCCCCTCTTCGGGCTGCGAAACCATGGCTTACAGCTGGAGCGCTGCTCCAAATCAGGACTCCTACCTTACCTTCAAAATTGCAAATAGCACCCGATGGGATATAATTGTCCTCACTGTTAAAGACCCTTCCAAAACTGCCTGGCTAGAGGGCCGTACATACAGCCTTCGGCTATACATGGAAAGCTATGATTACAGCGGCCTTTTCATAATACAAAAGAGGGCCACCACCCCCGCTGTTCCAATTTCCGTTGGCCCCAACCCAGTCCTCAACCCTCCCTCTATTCTTGCACTCCCTAACAATCAGTCTTCTAACTCCAGCGCCGCCCCTCTTACCCCACTACCCCCATTACGAATCTACAACCCGCTTCTGTCCTTAGTTAACGCCTCCTTCTCCACTCTTAATTCCTCCTATCCCAACCTTACCGCTAGCTGTTGGCTGTGCCTCTCCTCCTTAATGCCTTACTACGAGGCTATAGCCACTAACACCTCCTATCAATCTTCCTCAGAAAACAATCCTCCGTCTTGCGACTGGAACCAAACTCAAATAACAGTCCAGTCTGTCTCTCAGAGCGGGTTCTGTATCACTAAAATCGGAGGCACTGTTATTCCCTCCATGAAAACCCTCTGCAACCATACAACTACCCCTAACACGACCGCAAGATTTCTCTTACCCGACAATAACCTACAATGGATCTGTTCCTCCACAGGCCTTACCCCATGCCTTAATGTTTGCACCCTTAACTCCACCAACGAAACCTGTGTGCTTGCTGTAATACTCCCTCGCATTATCTACCATACCAATAACCAATTTTTTGATTCCTGGCAGCGTCATCTCCTACCAACCTACATACAAAAAAGGGAACATATCACCGTCATTACAATTGCCACACTTTTAGGTCTTGCAGGAGCCGGCACCGGAATTGCAGCCCTAACCTTACACAATAATGCCCTTTCCTCTCTCAGGTCAGCCGTCAACGAAGATATCGCCCATCTCGAAACAGCCATTAACCACCTACAAAAATCTCTTACATCCCTCTCCGAAGTAGTCCTTCAAAACCGCAGAGGGCTAGACCTCCTCTTTCTCAAAGAAGGAGGCCTCTGTGCTGCCCTGGGTGAAGAATGCTGTTTCTATGCTAATCACTCAGGCCTCATCCAAGACAATTTAGCCCAAGTAAGAGCCGGGCTAGAAAAACGTAAAAAAGAGAGAGAAGCCCAGGGAGGAGGTCTCTCCTGGGGATTCCAAGGATTCCTCCCCTACATTCTCCCTATTTTAGGCCCCCTAGTCATTCTCCTCGTCGCACTGGCAGCCGGACAATGGGCCATCAAAAGTATCGTCCAACTCGCAAAAGATCAAGCTAATGCCATTTTCACCTCATTTGTACAGGTCCACTACCAGCGGCTCGCCACCACCGAGGAACCCCCCCACACCCGTTCCTCCCGCAGCACCCTCCCCTCATCCTCCCGGCCCACCTCCGCCCGTTCTCCCCACAGGAGTTCTGCGCTGCCTGTTACCTCGGCTCCTCCTGCTGCCCTCGCCCTCAAGCAAATCCAGCTCTAAACACCCGCCCACAACACCGTCCACTCCTGCTTCCTCCAGTCCGAGACCTCGCCTCCAAAACTTCATTCGCCCTAAACCCCACCGCTATAGCCACAGCTCTCCAAAACTAAGCAGCCACTCACCTGTTCCATCACCCATAGTCCAGGCTCCTTTCCAATGCTACTAACTCATAATAAGGTAAGGCAGGCTAAAGTCTGGCCAACAAACATAGCTGCGTTGTTTCTGCCCTCCATAAATAACAACATTCTCCAACCCTCCCCACCTTTAAGCAGCTGAGTGCGAGGCAAAGCACTGCAAGAGATGGTTAAAAGTGAGTACAGCCTAACTGTTCTCTGAGAAGCACGCCTCATTAGCACAAGGGCTTGTTCTAACTGAGCAGAATGCTCAATAAAACATTGGACTGGCTAGCCAATGACGGGCAACTGGACTGGCCCATCAATCAACCTAAGACAGGGACATGGCCTTCTGCTGCCATGTTTCCCAATGACGGGTAAGACTGATAGGGTACAGCCCCGACCTAAGACAGGCACAGACCCTCCTTTGCAAATAGCACATTTGCAGATACGAGCACCCTTCCACAATGAGGCCTCTACTTCCCTCAGCTAGCTATACAATATAAGGCTCAAATAAAACAAAAAGGAGGAGATGTTGGAGGCAGCCAGAAAAATGTGAAGCTAAAATGGCCAACTACAACTAAAAACTAGCCTGATCCTATATTTAGCCTTCTTTGAAATAATAGCTTACCCTGTTCCCGCACCCGCAAAACTTTCCCATGCCCGCGAAACCTTCCCGCCTTCCATAGATAACAAACCCTCCCTAGCAACCAACTGTGCCCAATCCCTGCCTAACACGTACTCCCTCCTCTTCCACGCCCTGCCTCTTACTCCACCCCTTACCTAGCTTATAAAAGGCTGTGCACTTCCTGAATAAAGAACCCCTGCATACTCACCTCGTCTCCGCAAAAATTCTTTCCCTCGCAGTCAAGGCCCCTGGGACGCCAACTACCACCCAGTGCCCCCCCATCCTGCCCGTCAACATTGCAGCTCCACCAAGATTCCAGGTACAGCTGGCACATAGGTAGGCCAAAGTGTCCAGTCTCTGGAAGTACACCTGAAAATTCCAGCATCATATATAAGTTTAAATAGAAGGGACTGATGGACCATGTGCAAGGAGGACTTATTTGAGTCCAACTCTATCACTCTAAGGAGAACAGATTACAAAGTAGAGCCCACTAATAAGGCATCAATTTCTGGGTCTATCCCCACTTAGGTAGGACCTGGGTGTCTCCAGAGCCCTCAGGAGCCCCTATGTGTGGGGTGATATCCACTTTGATGTTCTATGAGATCCTACTGAGATGTCCATAATCATCACCTCCTGGATGACCTCCCGACTCTCTTTGAAGTCTCTTAGCCACACAAGCCCATTTCTCTTTACCTTTTCCCCATATATTCAAGGTCTTTTTCCAATCATATTGACAGTTTGCACTTGGTATTTATCCCTTGTTTTCAGGGAGGCTCATCCCCAGGAGTCATTTCCCATGTTTGGGGGAAGGTAATGCATTCATATGCTGAGTTTGGCTTAGAGAGAGGCAATATTTGAGCAACAAAGAACCTCTCAGGTCGCAACCCTTAGGCACCCCATAACAGTAGGCTAAGTTTGAATTACAAGAGTAAAGACTCATGAGGTTAGTCATCAATAACAAGAACCCATCAGTGGGCCATCCTCTTTTGCCAGACACTGCTCCTGCACTCAGGGGACTGTTGCTGCTCCCTTGGAAAATGTGGAATTCAGATTCCTTCATTTATTGAGTGACTGTCTACACACCACGAACATGCCCCATCCCTTGGTCATTTGAACAATTTTATATATCTTTCATGTATATTCAGATGAACTTACTCCCATAAATCCCCCATCCCAGACATCCCCTAACAATGATCCTGTACAGCCCCATTGTAACCCTTCTGTGATCTAAACCTTCCTTGGACATGAAGCCCATATAATAACCAAATACAATTAATAGGAAAAAGTAATAATAATTATAAGCTTAAATGCAAGGGATAAGTACAAGGAAACTCAGAAGAAAAAAACACTAAACTTAAAATATAATTAGCAGATTGGACCATTCAGAAAAATGGTTAAAAAACAAAAGAATTCCTTTTTAAAAAAAAATGTTCTTTTTTCCTTTTATCACTGTATTATCAGATGTCTAGTGTAATGTAACACCTTCCCCCTCTCATTCACCAGTGTCTCCCAAATTTTCATTTAATTTTCAAAGAAGTTTTAGGTCACACCAAAATCACACACGGAATACTATTGACTCCCACATACCCAACCTCCCTCCCCCTTCCCCACCCCATATTAAAACCTTTTTTTTATGGATGTTAGAATTGTTTTAACTGTTATATAGATAGTAAAATATAGCAACTAAACATTGTCAGTGGTTTACAGTATAGTTTACAATTTAGACGGTACAGTTTAATAATTTTTGATGATATTTACCATGTCCTGTGTCCATTACTGTAAGGTAATGAAAACCCTTTCCCATGACCACTAAATACCCCATTTGATCTTAACTGTTCCTTCCTCCCCATCCCCCCTTGGGTCTATGACACTCCCCTGTCTTGACTCATGGAATGACAAGATTCATAGTTACATGCCCTGGTTATTCCAACCTGCCCTTCCTAATCTACCCACCTGTAAAACCTGCACCACGAAAGCCAGTAATGTCACTTCCCATCTGTTCTATCCTTCAATATGCAACTATACTCTATCCCTTTACCATAGATTATATCCATATGGGTGATGGCTCACAGCCATCTCTTCTTTATCTCTCCCTTGTTAACGTATCTTTCAGACAATGATTCCCAGAGACTTCTCACTTTCCTCAGTTCAAATCAATGAGGTCATATAATGTTCATCCTTCAACTCCTGACTTGCTTCACTCAACATATGGTTTCAAGATTCATCCACGTTATTGCGTGTGTTAGCACTTTATTCCTTCTTACAGCTGAGTAATATTCCATTGTATGTATGTACCACATTTACTTATCCATTCATCTGTTGACAGGCACTGGGGTTGATTCCAACATTTGGCAATGGTGAACAATGCTGCTATGAACTTTGGGGTGCATATATTTCTTCGTGTCATTGCTTTCAGTTCTTCTGGGTATATACCCAGCAGTGGAATTGCTGGATCATATGGAAGATCTATTGTTAGTTTTCTGAGGAACCACCAAACTGTCTTCCACATTGGCTGGGTAATTCCACAATCCCACTGGCTGTGGATGAGTGTTCCTATTCCTCCACATCCTCTCCAACACTTAAAGTCTGCCATTTTTTTAAATAGCTGCCATTCTGATGGGTGTACGATGCTATCTCATTGTAGTTCTGATTTGCATTTCCCTGATAGCAAGCGATATTGAGCATATTTTCATATGCATTTTATCCTTTGTGTTTCTCTCTTGGATGTTGGAAAAGATGCTGAGAGTCAGAGCATAAAGGCTTAAGCATTTAAAAAGCATGCTTGCTGGCAGTGAAACATTGGTAAATGTCTACAAGGACACTGCATAATATAGACATCAGTGGGAGGAGGCAATTGGAATGAACACACCACTAAGATGTTATTGTCTGAATTCCTAAGAAAGATTGTCTGGGAACACAGAAACAGGCAGTGCTCTCATATACCAAGCTGAGGAACTAGTGAAGGACACCCTACTTTTGTTATCAGCTTTGTATTATAAAAAATAGCTTCATCCTAAATAAACTTGTCTCTATTCCACATGGAGTGAGGTCAACTGATCCCACTCTTTCTTTGGATCACTCTCAGCACTGTCTACCTCAGGTGGCCACCTACATGGTGCACGACTGGTCTTTTCTCTGGATCATTGCTGTGGAACAAGGACTGCTGGGTCAGACAGTCCTTGCATTCTGTTGGTGAGTTGAATAATCTTGATCATCAGGGTAACTGGTAATCAGTCAACTCGGTTAGAGGAATATTCTCAAGTTTTGAAGACCATGTTAAAGAATACAGGGGTATCTCTGAGGACCCTAGAGTTACTAAAACTCTTTTCTCTTGTATAGAAACATTGTTATGTGTGGTCTTTCTATAGCCTTGTTTCTGTTGCTCTTGAACCATTACAGTCAGATGAAAATGAAGATATTAAAAAGGATACTGCTATTGTTAACACTAGTAGAACAAGCTAATGATGATATTAATGTAAACATATATGAAAAGTTAATGAACAGGCAAGAACAGATTAACACATGTATAATAAAAAGAAAAAAAGAAAAAGGGAGTTTATGAGACTTTAACAGTGCTCATTAAGCTGTAGCTCCAAAAGATGATTTATTGTCTTTTGAACCAATGTGTGCACCACCGAACATATCTACAGCTCCATTTTTTGCAACATTTGATGACCCTCCAACAGTTTCTGCTTTTCTGCCAACATCATCCTCTCCAATTATGAAAAGTATAGCACAAGGAAGTAGAGAAAGAAATTCAGACTCTATGCAATTTGTTTTTTACTTTTCCAGTAACAGTTACTTAAATTCCATTAGATGGTAACAATCCCCAAAGAGGGTGTACAATATGAGCATGCACCTAATTCTTCTAACACTATCAAAGAATTAAAACAAGCATGCATTCAGTATGATGTAAATTCTCCTTATACTCAAGAATTGGTGCAAGGAATAGTACAAGCAAACAGATTAAAACACTGGGACTGGGATTTGTGAGCTCAAGCTGTTCTTAATTCAGCAGAATTTTTACAATTTAAAACATGGTGGGCTGATGAAGCTAATATTGTAGCATGACAAAATCAACAGCAAAATCCACCAGTGCCTATTACTGCTGAACAAATATTAGGAGCAGGTCAATGGGCTGGGATTCCTCTCCAAGCTCAATATGATGATATTGCCATTGTACAAGAGTGATTGTGCTGCCTAGCTCCCTAGTGATGAATCTCCACCCCTGGACAGGCTTTACAATCATTTTCAAAAATTGATCAGGGAAATACTGAACCCTATGCTGAATTTGTAGCAAGGCTGGCAGATGTAGTCAACAAGAAAGTAACTAAATCTGACCTTAAAGAAATGCTTATTCTAAAGTTGGCTTTTGATAATGCTAACAGTGAGTGCAAAAAGGCTTTATGTCTGATAAAGGCAAATGGAAGAACTTTACAGGATTATATAAAAATATGCCAAAACATTGGGCCTAATATGTATAACATGAACCTTCTTGCAGCTGTTCTAAAAGAACGTAGTCCTATGATTACTAATTTAAATTGCTTTAAATGTGGTAAACCAAGAGATATGAAAAAAGATTGCCAAGCCAAAACCAGTGTAAGTGCTCTATTTATCTGCAATAATAATTCAATACCAAGTTGTGTGTGCCTGAAATGCCAAAATGTGTTATACTGTTCCAAGGAATGCAATTATAAATATCATAAAAATAGTAGTCTCATTAATAAGTCTGGAAACTTCCAAGACCCTCAAGGCCCTCAGACAAACAATATGAGCACATTTCCCAGCCTTGGTCAAATTTACCTAGTCAGCACCAGAGCAGTTCACTCCAGCCTGTAACAGAACTTAAGGCAGTTACCAAAAGCAGTACAGCTTTTGATCCTTCCTTACCTGAAGCCAAGTTTATTAGACATTCATTGACTATGCCCGAAATTAAGAACAGGAATTAAAAGGCTTACCACAGTAATCTGAACTTTTAGCATAAGTGTACCCTAAGCAGTAGTAATCTAAAATATATATGCTAAATATCTGTATAAAATGCTAAATTAGAGCTTAACTGTATTTAGGCTGTTTAAGTTGTTCTGGCTCATTGCTGATTATGAACAAAACTGATTCAAAGAACAAGCTTATATATTACAGGTAATACAGATTTCAGAAAAAAAATCTTAAAAACAGTAAAATCAAAGATGTGAAATGATGGAGGGCTTGAAGACAGCCTTATCAAAGGAGTGAAAATTATGGGTCAAATTAGTAAGCTTTATGTTTCTGTTAGTGTGTCATAATTTTTGTCTGTTCAGTGTCAGTGTATATTTTGATACCTCTGGATGGTAATATTAATTGTTAAATGAAGAATATTATGAGAACTCTATTCAAATGGCCATAAATTAAATAAGTGCTTACATTAATAAATAAATATGGAAATTTGTTTAAAATAATAAAAAATTTATACTCAAATCATTATTCTAATAATTTTATTTAATGTTGATGGTAATTATATGTTGTCAGAAGTTTGCTTGGAAGTAGTTTCCAAAATCATTGTGGTAACTTAAATATGGAAGGTATATAGAAAGTGATCTTATTATTATAGAAAAGAAAGTCATTTTATGCTAAGATAAAATAACTACTTATTAAAGCAAAGTAAAATGTGGGACAAAACCTGAATAAATATAAAAGTGCAAAAGGCTAGTGCAAAAGGAATTTTTATGGTCAAAGCTAAGTAAAATTTAAGCAGTCTAGCTATAAAAATTTAAAATCTTTAATGTCAAACAATGTAATAACAGAAAGTTAAAGTGTTATTCTTTCTCAAATTTTATCGTCAGTAGTCTGTTTTAGTAAAAGTTTATAAAGTTTTTCTCCTCAAAAATCAGTATGCAATATAGGAATTTTGTTTTATCAAAATGGCTTCTGGTACTTTAAACTTATCCTTTCCATGAAGAAACAGATCTTATCACTTTTAAAAAGAACACAATGTTTGAACTTGCTTTCTCAAAGTCAAATCCTGAAAGATAGTTTTATTTCAAACTGTCACTAATAACTTGGCCTTTTACATAAAAAAAGTAAAATACTAAAAATAGTTAAGTTCATGTGATGTCAGTTGAATGAAGTATTTTAAAATGTTGTATAATTAAAATAAATTTTCTAATTTTATAACGAATTTATATGAACAAAAAGTTCATATGAATACTTTAAAAGTGTATAAAATTTCTGAAAATATAATAGTTACAATATAACAGTAAATAAAATATAATGTTATTAATCATAATTTTTAGTTATAACTACAAGAAGAAAGCAGCGATTAAAGACTTCCAGTGTAGTGCATAACAGTAAATTATAGTAAAATAAAATAACACCACTGCAGCATGCAATGGTCCCAAATATTGCTAGTTGGTTGCATAAAATTAATATCCAGTTTTGTCACTATCACTTTGTTTTAAAACTTGCTTAAGCTTTCTTTAATATTTTCTTAAACAAGTCAAGCCAGTCTGCATTCCCCTTCCTGTAAAACAGCCAACAATAAATAAAGTTTATATTCAACACTGTAAGCAACAGCCCCAATTCTAATTATAATGGTGACAACAAAACCAATGCAAGGATTAAAATTACAAATTAATGTATTACCCCACAACCCAAAAAGGAAATACCAATTTGTTTTTACCTATGCCTCAAACTGTACAAAATAAAGTAATTGAGGTCATTCTAATCATAGTACCAAGAATCTTAAACGCTTAAGAAATGAAAGTTTATTCATTGGATGTCTGTTGTTGTATAATCTACTGTAGTTATGAATTATGTATAATATACTGAAATACCAATCAAAACTTCAATACACTACATTGCATATATAAATAATTTAATAACTTGTTTGTTACACATAAAAGTATTTTATTAAGTATATATATAAATCTTTTCTTTTAAATTTGAACAGTCCTGAAACTAAATATCTTTTTTAAAAATAGGTTTTGTAAGTATTGTTCAAGCCTAAAAGTAAAGTATCATGCAGAAATCTTTGTCAATCAACAAACCAATGCCTTGCCAGTTAACACTTTTCTCATTTCAGGGAAAATATTGGAAATTAAAATAGTAAGCACACCAAGGATGTTTTGTAACAAAATAAAAAAAAATAAAGTGCATTTCAACAGGTGTTGTATTCCTCCCTCGGGGAGCTGGCCACTCTCCCAGGGATTGATGCATAAACCTTAAAATGTACCACCCAGGGAGTGTTGTGTTCCTTCCTGAGGAGGCTGGCCTCTTCCTTGGGAATTAGCAAAATACTCACAAGTTGACCTCTATAATATCAAATTAATTAATACTAAACACAGTCAATCAAATCTTTACTATCAGATGCTACTTCAACACATCCCAGCTAAAGGCTAAATATTGGTAACTATATATATAAAACTGCTCTATTTATCTGTCATTCTGTAACTTTGTTCAATATTGACTTAATCTTTTAATTAATTATGTTATTTGTTTCTCCCCCTATTTGTTAATATAAGTTTATTAAATTAAGTATGTATTAACATTTATCTTGTATCTATCCAGAACTCTAGGCAAAAATAAGCCAAGTATATCAGTGTATCCCGTGATTTAGTAAGCCTGTAAATGTATGTATAATTATCATCAAAAATTAAAAGTTAAATCTCTATAAATGCTGCAAAAACAAAAAAAGGTGGAAATGGTGAGGTGTGAGGACAATTATATCAAGCACTATTTACAATAAATTATTTAAGCCAAAGGTCAGAATCATATAAATCAGCAGCAGAGCATTTATGGCAAAAATCAAGCAATAATACAGAAACAAATATGGTACAACTAGTTCACTGAAAGAATAAAAATAATAATCAATGTTATAAGGCCAAAGTTAAGTTAGGATATAGGGTCAAGGTTTTCCTCTTATGATTACAGATAAAGGAGATCAGCTTTGGGTCCTGTCCAGACATCTGAAACCTAGACATAAGCAACCCAAAGTAGCTCACACAAAAAGCAGAATAGAAGGTAACTTCTAAAAGGCAGAATCTCACACTAACACAGTTATTCCTTTCTATGCTTACCTTGAGAACCACAGCAGTAAGAAGTGCACTTTCACATAATTATACATACTGGGCTTATTCACCTCTCTTAGAATTGTTGACTTGGGGGGACAAATTCTACCCTACTTATATTAATCAGTCTTTTCATTTTCCTGAGACCATTGACTCTTGCTTCATCTAAAACCTGATGAGGAAGGGAAATTTATTGAAAATTTCCTTTTCTTGAATGACCTAACTGCATAGGATCCATTGATCCATGTATACAGCCCCAAAATCATATTATAAAATGATAAATGGCATACATACCATGTTTCATCTGAGGTTATGCTCTTTAAGAATTCCTATAGAATTGTAAAGAATCGGACCCTTATAGGGATACTGAAACCTAACTTTCTTTGTATCATTCCAGGCACCATCTATCTCCCGTAGAATTACAACAGCCTGCTTTCTAATTCATGCCAATTTTTCTTAGTATTTTAAATCAGAAATGATCCTTTCAAAATTAGATGATATATTTCTAATCTCAAGTATTTTAAGAAGTTAGAAAATTTATTCATATTCTTACGTTATACTCCAAATTTTTTCTCATTTATGATAGGGTGTGTCATGGATGAAACTAGAGAATGCATGTATTTACAAACAGAAATATGTTTGTAACAAAAGGCTTGTGAGTGAAGCTATATCCACTTCCACAACAGTACAGACTTAAGATGAAGGCAGAGAATGTAAGAAGTTGGGAAAATAAGTTCTCTGACTGCAAGCATTGTTTCCTCAAAATAAAACTTATATGACTGTAACTTCACTTTGAAGGAATTTGCATCATGCTTACCTAAACATGAGGGAATCTATGTAAGGTAAAAGAATGAAGACAATGTGTTTTGCCAGTTTGACCCATATGGTGGTCCTGTCCTTTAAGTGTAACGAGTTTGAGGTTATCTTGGAAATTCAACCTCATGAGATACCAAAGAATGAATCCTTCAGAGAAACCTTTCAGGATATCATTAATTTGGGAAAGCTAGAGTCACATGAATGAAACATGCAGGAGTAAAATCTTGTGTGTGTAAGAAATATTAGAAATCGTTCTTCCAGGCATTAAATCTCACTGAGCATGAAATATTCATACTTAGTTATTACTGTAATGAACATGGGAATGTTTCCATCTGAAACAAAACTACATGGAATATGAGAAAATTCAAACTAGAGAGAAACCATATGTGTCCTGAATGTAGTCTGCTCTTTATTATCGTTTTTACTCCTCATTTTAAAAGCCATACAGGGGAACAAGCATAGAAATGTTATACAAGAGGGAAAATTTTAAACCTATCAGAAAATGTCTTTATTCATCAGAAAATTCTTACTGAAGAGAAATGATATATATATGGGAAAGCTTTAATTCAAATGTCAAATCTGAGGTCCGAGAGGTTTCCTAGTGCAAAGAAACCCTATGCATATAAGGCATGTGAAAAAGCCTTGAGGTACAAATCATATCTCAGAGAAGATGAAAAAACTCACAGTGGACAGAGACAAAATGAATGTAAAGGATGCAGAAAAGCCTTCAGCCAAAGGCAATTGTTCATGAAACATCAGAGTATTCATTCTGGAGAAAATCCCAATATATGCATTGAATATGGAAAAGCCTTCAACCAGAAGGAAAACCTCATTAACTGTCTGAGAATACATATTGGAGAGAAAAACTCTGAATGTGATGGATGTGGGAAAGCTTTCATTCAGAAATCAAGCCTTATTACACACCAGAGAAGACAAACTGTAGAGAAACCCTATATATGTAAGGAATGTAGGAAAGCCTTCAGTAGCAAATCTTATCTCACTGACTATGAGAAAATTCATAGTGGAGGGAAACCCTATATATGTAAGGAATGTGGAATAGCCTTCAGCCAGAGGCAGTATCTCATTACACATTACAACATTCATACTGGAGAGAAACCCTCTGAATGTAATGAATGTGAATCTCCAAAAAATCTCCACCTCCAGTCTGTGTAACTTGTTGCCAATATTTTAAGGATGTGGCTGTGACTGTGCAATTCAGGATGTCTTTCTCCTCTTGGAAAAGTGCACTTGCAGTTTTTTCTGAGATCTGCTACCCCCACATCTTCTACCACACTCATCTGTGTTCAATTTGTTACCAATAACTTATGCATCAGAACTTGATATTTCTCTTAGTTTATGTAAAGATGGGCTATCCACTTATTCCAAATTATCCTGGTTGTATTCATGGGTTCTTCAATCCATCACATTCTTGGTAAGCATTTAAGAAATTACCATTTTTAAAATAATGCAGCCCATTATTTTAGCATTTTCTTATAAAGCACCCCAAACATTGATATTTTTCCAGTTTCTTCACCACATTTTGATGAGGATTCATGTTTAACAGCCACTGAACTACAGTGGCCTGTTTTACTTAACTCCAATTTTCTTTGTTATTTTAAATCAGAAATGATCCTTTCATAATTAGATTATATACTCCTAATCTCAACTATTTTAAGAAATTAGAAAACTTATTTATATTCTTAAGTTGTGCTCCAATATTTTTCTCAAATGAGATAGGGTGAGGGATAGATGAAACTAGAGAATGCATGTATAATGAAACAGAAATGTGTATGCAAAAGATTCTGCCAATGCAGATAATTCTGAGGAAGGAAGAATGGGGATTGAGCCTAGAGAAGGAATTTGACTGTTTGTCCTGAAAGATATAAATTATTTTTTTACTCTTTGCATGGATAATTTGGTTATAATTTAAAAGAAATTATGAAAATCTTACACAATGAAATCATACATAGTGATTCATTTGAAGATATTGATTTGTGTCTGCAACATTCCTTGGGGGGGGACTTCCCCTCATCCTTACCAAATAAAGTCACCCATAAAGGAAAAGTGCTCCCTACCCTTGGCACGCTCTCCAGCTGCCTAGATGGTGGAGGCCTCCCTCAGCAAGATGGAGCACACAGCATGAGGAGCATGGATGCGATCATATGAAGGCCACACTGCTCTCAACACGTGTCCTGTTAGAGGGCTGTTAACACCAAAGAAGAAGACGACTTCCTGCTGCTTCCTCCCCAGTGAAGACCTGCTAGAGTGACTCACATCACTAACTAAGACTGTGAGTGTTGAGCAGGACTTTCTCCCTGTTCCTCTTTGAGGATCAAGAACTTATGATGATGGATTTCATTGGGGCTCTGAGAGTTTGGTTCCTAAACAGGACACTACATCTCTGGGTTGGGGGCGCTACAGTGAACACATGTTACATTCCAGCTTCTTCAAGTGTTCATCAGCTTCTTCATATCCAATGCCTCCATTTGCTTTTGGGATTGAAGAGGTCTGCATCATTTTGAACTCTGTTCAAAATGTGTTTAAAATTTTATATTTAATTAGTCTGAGGAATATCTGGCATTTGCACCCTCTGAGGTTTTCTGCAAACATGGCACTATCTCACAAACTCTTTCTATTATTGTCATCCTTAGGTCCCAGCACTTTCTGAGATTCCCATACTATTCATTAGGGTCGCTGGTCTAATCTTGCTCATTCTGGTGATGTTATTGCTGTAGCCATTGCTGTAATGTGAACTTGGTCATTTCTTTCCTGACACCAACAGGTTTCATCTTGGCATTGCACTTTTTTAGCTGCCCCAAGATTGAAGAAGATGAATGTAGAACTGGAAGCAGGAGGTCTGAGTCTGTGCCTGAGACCCAAGAGGGGTAGAGTAAGAGCAGCCTCCACAGAGGGTCAATGCTGGAGGCCAAGGGAAGGAGGGAAGGGCAAAAGGAGCAGGAGCAGGAAGTCTCCTCTCTGTGCCCTATTCCTCTGCTGCCCCCGACCCCAGAACCCTTTATTTTATCTGCCTGTGCCCAACTGGCCAACCCCTGCCTGAGACAGGAACAACATATTGGGGCATCTGTTACTGAAGACTAGTCCCCAAACCGTGTGATACCCCTGCCTCTCTCCATGGCTTGCAGGCCTTGCTAGCCAAGACACATCCCCCTCCATCTTTCCAGTACTCATTCCTGCCTAGTCTAGAGATACCCACAGTTTACAGGTGAATTCACTGAGCAGCAGCATCACACTGCCATTTGTGAAGAGGGCACCTCTCCAAAACTGTGTCTCCAGCTGTTTGAGTTTGCCAAGCATTGCCATAGCAAAATACCAGAAATAGGTTGGCTTTCATTGGAATTTATTAGGGTTTAAGCTTATAGTTCTAAGGCTGTGAAAATGTCCAAATCAAGGCATCATCAAAAATGCTGTCTTAACATAGGTCTGCTGCTCCTGGACTCCAGCAAAGACAAAATGTTTGGCCTGCCTGTCTCTCTCTGCCTTCCCCTCCAAACTCACTTTCTCCCTGAACTCAGCAGTGGGCCATTAGACACAATTGCTCACACAGCCCCCTTCTCCTCTTGCCTGGATATCTTCAGGTTCAAGCTACTCCATGACTCAAGCCTCTGGCATCTCCCTCGGCCTCTCAGGGTTTTTGTGTCTCTCCACAGCTCTAGGATATCCTGGAACCCTCTCCCATATGGCAGGGTAAACATGGCAGGACTCTTTCTCTGTGTGTTCCATGTATGTAGGACTTCAGCACAATGATTGTGGTCCATCCTGGTGCCTGAAATCTAATAAGAGACCTTATCTAAACTAAAACAACCTAACAAAAAGTGACCTAATCAAAAAGTCCCTTATCTGAATTTACCAAAATGACCTACATACAAAAGGCTTACACACAGCAATGGGTTAGTAAAAATATACATTCAAGGTTCCACACAAGATACAAATGAGGGCATTAACCCAGGGAACAGGGATCAGGAGGGGTCTCTTAACTCTGGGAGAAATGGGAAGTTATGGTGCAGTGGCTGTATTTTGGGTGTCACAATCATTGAGCAAAATGGGGTGTTGACCACCATTGCAATGACCCCTAGAATGGGCCCAAGAAAAACTCAATATACTGTGCTTTCTCCACCAAATCTTAGCTTGAAAATCAGGTGTGTAACTCGGAGAGGTGTGCTTTTATTCCCATCCCCAGAGCTAGAGCGCACAGATTTTGCCTGGGGGGGGGGGGTGGAGTGGCAGGAAGCATGCTGTAAAACTGAAAGTCCCTAATTTATTTTCCAAAGAACTGATTACATTTACAACAGAATAAAGAAATTAAACCCTAAGTGTGCTCTGAAAAACAGTGGAAATCATAGAGGGCCTGAGATATAATTAATCTCAATCCTTCAGAAAGACGTGAAACAAATAGTTTTACACTTGAATAAACACTATTAAAGTTTCCTAGAAGCAACTCACCTTAAAAGAAATGTAAAAGAATATTCGTCAGGCAAAAAGAAAATAATCTCAGCAGGTTCAAGTTTCAGGATGAATGGAAGAACAATATCTGTTCATTAAATACATATATCTAAATGACTTTTGAATGTATAAAATAATAATGATATTCATGGCCTAGGAAATCAATAAAGTGTTAAAATACATCATAAAATAATATATAGCATAAGATGTGTAAATGGATATGTAGCAGGTAGATATTGTTATGAATTCCAAAAATAGATATTGGATTATGCTTGTAAACTGGTCTGTTATTCTTGGTATGATTTGTTATGATAAGGGCATTGACTGGGCCACAGTCGGTAGGGCATTGTGTCCCACTCCTTCGTGACTGGGGTATCAAACATAAAAGACATGGCAAAGGACAGAGCTAGATTAGTTTTTCATGTTGGAATTCTGATGAGCAAGGAGAGAAGGCCCCAGGGAAAAGAGACAAGCCATTCACCTGACAGTTCACAGCTGGACTTGTGGTGAGAGGCAAAGTTTAGAGAGCCTCATAGCCTACATCTGACCTTCTGGAGGAACCAGAAGAGCTGAGCCCAGAGAAATGCAGCCCTGCAAAGAGAGGAACCCAATAAGCCTGAACCCTGTCAAATGTTGGCAGCTGTCTTGCTTCAACATGTGACAATTAACAATGGTTAGAAGAAATCTAATGCTTTATTGCCTTGTATCTGTGCACTTCTACCACAAATAAATACCCTTTATAAAGACTAACCCATTTTTGGTATTTCACATTAGCACCTCTTTAGGTGACTAATATAGAATTTGGTACCGAGGAGTGGGGAAGTGCATTTGTATATACCAAAATGTTGGAATGATTTTATAAATGGTTAAGTGCTGAAATTATATAAGGAGATATTGGTAGCCTAAACCAAATTGCATGCAAAATACCCAGGGTCAAGCTGATGAGGTTCTGTTACAGAGCTTTTCTTTTAGTCTGAAGGAAAAAAGTGTTCAGGGCTTCTAAACACTAAAGAAAAAAATAATGGCTTTGACCAGTGTTCATTCGGTCTGGTGCCAAACTTCCAGTGAAATTAAAATCGATACAACCTGAATTTTATTCACAGAGGATATCCTAATAGAGTAATCCTTCACTTTGCTCTAGTCAACCTTCTTAAAAATATCCTGTTTCTCAAACGACTATGTTACTTGATTAAAACATTGTTAAAATTAAAAAAATAAATAAATAAATGGTTAAGTGTTATCCTTTGGAGGAATTGTGAAATGCTTGATGGAAAAGGCCTAGATCACTTTGAAGAGTCTGCTGAAAGTCATATGGATGTTAAAGAGACTTTCTATGATGCCTTAGACATAAATGATGAAACTATTATTGGAAACTGGAGGAAAGGTGATCCATGTTTTAAAGTTGCAGAAAACTTTGCAAGATTAACTCCTGGTGTTATATGGAAGACAGAATTTGAGAATGGCGAACCAGAGCATTTAGCTGAATAAACTTCCAAGGTAAACTCAGAGAATGTGGTTTGGCTTCTCCTTGCAGCTTATAGCAAAATACTAGATGAGCAAAATACACTAAGGAATGAACTTATGGGCACAAAGAAAACAGAATCTGATTCTGGAACTTCCAAGTTTCTGGAAATGAAATTCCCAGATAAAATGCCCCTTTGAAGACATTACTAAACTTGGAACATGTAAATCAGAATTGCAGATGGAGTTATCTAGGAAAGACTTGTGGAAAGTCTTACTGTCTGCTGGCTTGGACCCCAGCTTCCTGCATGCTAAACCAACAAATTTTTTGAGAGAGCTGGATGAACAAAACCACTGTCAGCTTGGACAAAAGAGAACATGGAAACAGAGATTGAAGGAGAATCAGCTTTAAGAAGAAAACCATGGAAGCAGAGATCTGGACTTAAGACATCCCCTTGGGACAAGAGAGGAGCGCCACCCTTGTGTACAGAGATGGTGAGTGTGCCCCTGCAGTTGAAGAGGGTGGATGCTCCTACCCAATATTTTGAGAAAGCTTTGATGCCCCATGGTGCAGAGAGTGTGAGTTGTCCCCAGCAGTTGGAGAGGTTGGATGTCCCCACCAGATGTTCTGGAAGAATTTTGCCATCACAGGGTGCAGAAAGGCTGGAGCACATTCCTCAAAGATTAGGGTGGTTAAGGTCAACACCCCATAAGTCTGAGAGGGTTGTACCTGTTCCCCATGATTAGAGAAGGCCAGGTGGTCAACTCATTGCTCTGAGTGGGTTGAGCTTGTATACCAAAGGTTAAGGGGAATGTTATCTTCACCTCACTGTACTAGGGTGGATAAGACTCTAAACCAAAGATTGGGTAAGGCGTTGCAATCACCCCAACACTCTTTGGAGGTGAGGTCTGAAGCTTTACGACACCCAGATGCTTGACGAGGGTGGAACCAAGAAAGTGGCCGTTGGGCAAGCCTGTGGCAATGGTGGGGTCACATGTGGCCCCAAGGACAGAAAACGATTATCTTAAGAATGACTCAGACTTTGAATACCGAATGAAGGATGCAGTGCAGGTTTACTGAACTGTAGAGGATCCATGACTCATGTTTAACATCCCAATTTCTCTTTATGATATTGAAAATGTTTATCCTTTGTCTTTCCATTAGTGTATTAGAAGAAGTAAATGGTTTTGTAAGTTTCAGAGGTCGATAGCCAATGGGACTTTGCCTCAAGGTGAACTGTATTTCTTTAAAATTCCTATGATATGATTTTGTACTTGAATTGTTACTGATTTAAGTTTTTTTGAGGATTGTAATGTATTTTTGGAATTCAGAGGGTGGAATATAACCATTGGGGAATTTGATGTAATTATGAAGTCCAAAAATATAATTGGGTAATGCTTGTAAACTGATCTGTTAATCTGGGAGTGATTAGGGAATTGACTGGGCCATGTCAGTAGGGCATTGAGCCCCACCCCTTAGTGGGTAGTGGAATCGAACATAAAAGGCATAGCAAAGGACCATTGAAGCAGTTTTTTCTGAGAAGCGGTTTTGATGTTGAAGAAAAGGCCCCAGAAGAAGAGAAGTGAGCCGTTTGACTGACACTCTACAGCTAACCTTGTGGAGGAAACAGAAGAGCTAAGCCCAGAGAGAAATGCAGCCCTGGGAAGAGAGGAACAAAAGAAGCCTGAACCCTGGCAAACATCGGGTTCAAATTCCCAGGGCATGTAACTGTGAATCTTGACATTCCATGGGTCGGGATAGGGTGGTATCATGGGCCACGGGGGGCTGGGGGGAAGGGAACAGTCAAGATCTAATGGGGTGTTTGGTGGTCATGGGGAAGGTTTTTCATTACCTTACAGTAATGGACACAGGACATGGTAAATATCATCAAAATTATTAAACTGTATCATCTAAATTGTAAACTATACTGTAAATCATTGACAATGTTTAGTTGCTATATTTTGCTATCTGTATAACAGTTATAAAAATGCTAACATCCAAAAAAAATGGAGGGTTAATATGGGGCGGGGAAGGGGGAGTGGTTTGGTATCTGGGAGTTTCTGACACTCTGTGTGTGACTTTGCTGTGACCTAAAACTTCTTTGAAAATTAAATGAAAAATTGGGAAACAATGGGGATTGAGAGGGGGAAAGTGTCATGGCACACCGGACATCCGATAACACAGTAATAAAAGGAAGGAAAGAAAAGAAAAGAGAAAGGAAAAAAATGAATATATATATGTATATATTTCTTTTAAAGGCATTTCCTTTGCTTTTTTGCCCATTTTTTGAATGTCCCAATCTGCTAAAAATATTTTGTTTTGTTTTTTGTTTGATTATTTTTTTCTCTTTTTCTCCCCCTGAGTTTCCTTATGTTTGTCTCTTTCATGTAAGCTTATCATAGTTGTTTCTTTTTCCTAGTAAGTGTATTTGATTATTTTATGGACTACATGTTCATGGAGGATTTGCATCACAGAAGGGTTACAATGGGTACTGCAGGGGATTATTGGTGGGGGGTGTCTGGGAGGGGGATTTCATATGAATTAGTTCATCCAAATATACATGAAAGATATACAAAATCATTCAAAAGTTCAAAAGATGGGACATGGTCATGATGGGTGGACAATCACACAATAAATGAGGGAATCTGAATTCCTAGCCTGGAGTCCAGAGCCACAGTCTCCAAGGGAGCAGCAATAGACCTCTGAGTGCAGGGAGAGTGTCTGTCAAAAAAGGATGACGCACTGATGTGTTCTTTTTATTGATGACTACCCTTGTTAGACTTTGCTCTTGTAACTGAGACTTAGCCAGCAGTTGTGGGGTGCCTAAGGGTTGCCACCTGAGAGCCTCCTTGTTGCTCAAATGTGGCTTCTCTCTAAGCCAAACTCAGCATATGATTGCATTACCTTCCCCCCAACATGGGACATGACTCCCAGGGATGATCCTCCCTGGCAACAAGGGATTAATACCAAGTGCCAACTGGGAACATAATTGGAAAAAGGCCTTGAATAAAAGGGGAAAAAGGTAAAGACAAATGAGTTCAACTGGCTAAGAGACTTCAAAAAGAGTCGGGAGTTCATCCCAGAGATAACTCTTATGCACACCTCAGTAGGAGCTCATAGAACATCTAAGTGCCTATCACCTCACACAGAGGGGCTCCTGAGACCTCTGGAGCCACCCAGGTCCTATATAAGGGGGGATAGCCCCAGAGACTGATGCCTTAACAGTGGGCTCTATTTTGGGATCTGTGCTCCTGAGAGTGACAGAATTGGACTCAAATAAGTCCTCCCTGAACATGATTCATCAGTCCCTTCTATTCAAACCTATATGTGATACTGAAGTTTTTAGATATACTTCCAGAGACTGGAGCCTCTAGCTTACCTATGTGCCAGGTATGTGTGGAATCTTGGTGGAGCTGCAACTCCTACCCTACAGCTCAATGGACTCATCCAAGTCACCTGGGGAGGAGACAACGATTGGCAACGGCCATCCCAGGGAATGGAGAGGGCCTGCATCTGCAGGCAGGATCATCCCACCCACCATATCCATGAGATATAAGCCCTCTCTCACTTGGAGGTGGAGTGGACATCACCATCCCAGTCCCCTCAGGATTGGGGAAAGAACTATGGACTAGGGTGGACTTGATGTTATTCTGTTGTACACATATGGTGATTCTAGCAATGCAGGAAATTATAACAATTAGATGGAGCCAGTGGCCACTTGACACTTTTGAGGCAGGGAGGGGATGAGCAGTTGAAATACAGGAGCTTCTTTGGGATTTGGAGGTTGTCCTGAGTACTGTTGTGGCAACGGGTGTAGGCCATTTTAAATCAGCACACACCACTCAGAACTGTGTGGGAGCAAGTGTGGTCTATGATGTGAACTGTGGTCTATGGTTGGTGGCAAGGCCCCAGGATGTGTAAGGGTGGTGGGCCACACTTGTGGGAGATGTTTGTGTGGGATGTGGTGGGAGGTGGGCAACATGGGAATCCCAGTGTGTTCCGTGTAATATTTTAGGTAATCTAAGCACCTCTTAAAATATATTTATATATATATAAATAACAGTTTTGTAAGCAAATTCACATATATGCATATATATTTATATATCATTTTAGAAATATTGTTATGTATTGTGAAAATTTTGATTTTTACCCACAATAAAAAATAAATAATTAAAAAAAAAAAAAAAGAAGAAGCCTGAGCCCTGGCAAATGTCTGCAGCTATTTTGCTCCAACACATGGCAATGAAGTTTGGTGAGAAGAATCTTATACTTTATGGCCTGGTATCTGTGGACTTCTACCCCAAATAAATACCTTTTATAAAGACTAACCCATTTTTGTATTTCACATTAGTACCCCTTTGGCTGACTAATTCACCAGAGAAGACAACCTATAGAGGAACCCTATATCTGTAAGGACTGTTGAAAAGCCTTCAGTAGCGAATCAAATCTCACTGACCAAGAGAAAATTCATAGTGGAGGGAAACCCTATACATGTAAGGAATGTGAATCTCCAAAGAATGTCCACATCCAGTCTGTGCAACTTGTTGCCAAAGTTTTATGGAAGTGGCTTTGATGGTGCAAATCACAATGTCTTTCTCTTTTTGGAAAAGTGCACTTGCTGTTTGTTCTAAGATCTGCTCCTCCCACATCTTTTTCCACATTCAACTGTGCTCAATTTGTTACCACTAATTTATGCATCAGAACTTGAGATTTCTCTTAGTTTATGTAAAGATAGGTTTTCCAATTATTTCAAATTGTTCTGGTTGTTTACCCTGGTTCTTCAGTCCATTACAATCTGCATAAGCATTTAAAAATTATCATTTTAAAAATAATGCTTCCCATTATTGTGGCCTTTTCTTCTAAGGCACCCCAACCATTTATATTTTTTCAGTTTCTTCTGCTGATTCTGATGAGGATTTAAGTTTAACAACCACAGGATTACAGTGGCCTGCTTTATACTTAACTCCAATTTTCCTTTTGATTTTTAATCAGAAATTATCCTCTCATAATTGGATGATATACTTCTAATCTCAAGTATTTTAAGAAGTTAGAAAATTTATTTATATTCTTAAGTTGTTCTCCAATATTTTTATCATATGTGATAGGATGTGGGATGGATGAATCTAGAGAATGCATGTATTTACAAACAGAAATGTGTACCCAAAAAAATCTGTCAATGCAGATAATTCTGAAGAAGGAGGAATGGGTGTTGAGTCTATAGAAGGAAGTTTACTGTTTGCCATAACATACATAAATTATTTTTAAAACCTTTGCATGGATAATTTGGTTATAATTTAAAAGAAATTATGAAAATAGTACACACAATTCATACATAGTGTTTCATTTGAAGATATTGATTTGAGTCTGCAGAAGTACTGGGGGTGGCACTTTCCCTCACCCTTTGCAAATACAGTCGCCCATAAAATAAAACTGCTCAATCACCTTGGCCCCCTCCCCAGCTGCCTGGACGGGTGGAGGCTTCCCTCAGCAGGAGTGAGCACGGACCACAAGGAGCATGTGCCTGACCATGTGAAGGCGACACTGCTCTCTACATGTGTCCAGTTAGAGGGCTGTTAGCACCTCAGGAGAAGACGGACTTCCTATGGCTTACTCTACAGTGAAGACTTGCTAGAATGACTCACATCACTAACTGAGGCTGTGAGTTCTGATCAGGGTTTTCTCCTGAAACACCTTTATGCATCCACAACCTATCATGATGGTTTACATTGGGACTCTAAGAGTTTGGTTCCCAAACAGAACAGTCCTTCTCTGGCTTTGGGAACTGCAGTGAACACTTGTTACATTCTTACTTCTTCAGCTGTTCATCAGCTTCTTCCTATCCAAACCCTCCGTTCCCTTCTGGGATTGAAGAGGTCTGCATCATTTTGAACTTTGTTCAAAATGTGTTGAAAATTTTATATTTAATTAGTCTGAGAAATATCTAACATCTACACCCTCTGAAGTTTTCTACAAACATGGCACTATCTCACAACCTTACTTCTATTCTTGTCTGCCCTAGGTCCCAGGGCTTTCTGGGATTATGTTACCATTTATTATGGTTACTGGCCTAATATTGCTCATTCTAATGATATTATTGCTGTACCTAATGCTGTAATGTAAAATTTGACATTTCCTTCCTGACACCAACAGTTTTCATCTTGGTATTGCTCTTTCTTTAGCTGCCCCAAGATTGGAGAAGGTGAATGTAGAACTGGAGGCAGGAGACCTGAGTCTGTGCCTGAGATCCAGGAGGGGTACAGTAAAAGTATCATCCTAAGAGGGTCAATGCTGGAGGCTAAGGGAAGGAGAGAAGGGCAAAAGGAACAGGAGCAGGAAGTATCTTGTCTGTGCCCTGAATCTTCTGCTGCACCATATCCCAGGACCCATGCTTTTATCTGCCCCTGCCCACCTAGCCAACCACTATCTGAGGCAGTTGCATCATACTGAGGCATCTGTGACTTTAGATTACTCCTCAAACCATGTGACTCCTCTGCCTGTCTCCCAGTCTTGTAGGACTTGCTGGCCAAGACCACCTCCTCATCCATCTTACCAGTACTCATTCCAGCCTAGTCTGGAGACACCCACAGTTTATAGGTGAATTCACTGGGCAGCAGCATCACACTGCCATTTGGGAACAGGGCATCTCTCCAACAATGTGTCCCTAACTGTTTGAGTTTGCCAAGTGCTGCCAATGCAAAATACCAGAAATAGGTTGGCTTTTATTGGAATTTACTGGGGTTAAAGCTTACAGTTGTGAGACTGTAAAAATGTCCAAATCAAGGCATCATCAAAAATTCAGTCTTAGCAAGGGTCAGCTGCTACTGGACTCTTGCCAAGACAAAATGTTGGCCTGCCTGACTCCCTCTGCCTTCTCTTCTGAACTCACTTTCTCTCTGAGCTCAGCAGTGGGCCATCAGACACAATTGCTCACACTTCTCCCTTCTCTTCTGGCCTGGATGTCTTCAGGTTCAAGCTGCTCCATGACTCTAGCCTCTGGCCTCTCCCTCAGCCACTCAGGGATTCTGTGTCTCTCCACAGCTGTAGGAGATCATGGAGCCTCTACCATATAGCAGGGTAAACATGGCAAAAATCTTTCTCTTTGTGTTCCCTGTATGTAAGACATCAACACAATGATTGGTGTCTTTCCTGGTGCCTGAAATCTAATTAGAGGCCCTTAACTAAACTAAAGCAATCTAACAAAAAATGACATAATCAAAAGTCCTTTATCTGAATCTAACCAATATGTGCTACATACAAAAGGCTTACACACATAGCAATGGGTCAGTAAGAACATACATTTCTGGGGTCCACACAAGATACAAACAAGGGCATTAACCCAGGGCACAGGGATCACAAGGGGTCTCCTACGTCCAGGAAAAATGGGAACTCATGAAGCAGTGGCTGTATTTTGGATGTGGCCATCATTGATCAAAATGTTGTGCTGACCACCATTACACTGAACCGTAGAAGGGTCCCAAGAAGAACTCAATATACTGTGCTTCCTCCACCAAATCTTAGGTCCAAAATCAGGTGGGTAACTTGAAAAATGTGCCATTATTCCCATCCCCAGTGCCAGAGTGAACAGATTTTGCCTGTGTGTTGTTGGGGCAGGAAGCAGGCTGTAAAACTGAAAGCCCCTAATTTCTTCTCTAAAGAACTGATTATATTTACAACAGAATGAAGAAATTGAACCCTAAGGGTGCTCTCAAAAGCCGTGGAGATCATCAAGGACCTGAGATTTAATTCATCTCAATCTTTCAGTAAGAAGTGAAATACATACTTTTACAGATGAATAAAGTCTAATAAAGTCGCAACTCCCAGGAATATGGCAGACTAGTAAGACACAGAAATCCCTTCTCCAGAAAAACAGCTAGACAACAGGGTGACACTGAAATAGACGTTCTAGGGTTTATGACAGCAGGTGAAGTTTTCACACCACCCTGAGGTGAGTGGGACAAATCAGGGAAATCACAATTACAGAACAAGAACTATGAGTTGGAACCAGCAGTGACTTCTACTGCCAGCCCCCCCTCTTCTAGCCTTGACTAATTGTTGAGGATGCCACAGGAGACGGGAGAGAGAGTCTGGGGCTGACCCTGCTTTTGATTTGCATGTTTTGTCTGTCCTGAGAGCACTTCCAGGCTGTGTGGGGCTGCGCCGTTGTTTGCCTTGGAGTCTGCAAGGGGCTAAGGTATACAAACCTCCCAATCTCTGCTGCTATTAACAAGGAATGATTTTTAAGGATTCAGAGGAGTGATAAATATTTCCTAGCTGGGAAACGGGAGGCGACTACCAGAGAAGACTGGACAACTGTCTCATAAAGTTTGAATTACATGGATCTTAGCCCCCAGACAGGAAGTGCTACCACATTGATCTAGTCTGTGTCACAACAAATACACTTCGACCAGGCATTGAATTGAGAGCTGCCAAAGAGCGCCATCTCCTGGCAGACAAAGGAAGTGCACATAAGAAAATTAATAAGTAGGAGAGGATTTTCCTGGCCTCTATAGCCTCTCTGCCCAAGGGCCGAGAAAAGGAAATGACAACCAATTACTGGGTCCAGTACCCAGTTTTGAGCAGCCAGCAGGAAAATCCTAACAAACAAGGTTGAGCCAAAAATCAAAGAACTGTGGTAACTCACAGGTTCCTGCCACTGAATCCATATTAAAGAGAAAGAGATAGAGCATCTCAGTAAAATACAACCTATCCAGATGCTTAAACCTGAGCAAAAATTTAAGAGTCATACTAAGAAAATAGAAGTCATGGATCAAGAAAAGTAATATATCAATGTCCCAGAAGAGCTGCAGAATTTGAGAGAACAAATCAGTTAGATGAGCACAAATTTCCAAAATCAAATTAATGAGATGAAAGACAATATAGTTAGAGATAAATGACATCAAGAAGACATTGAGTGAATGCAAAGAAGAATTTGAAATCCTGAACAGAAAAGTAATGGAGTTCATGGGAATGAAAGACACAATATGTGAAGTCAAAAACACATTTGAGGCATACAACAGCAGACTAAAAATGATAGAAGAAAGAATAAGTGATACCGAAGACAGAGCAGCTAAAATTGAAGAGAGAAAAGAACACAGAGAGAAAAGAATGAAGAAATTCAGCAGGGTATCAGAATGTTGAATGACAACACAAAACACAACAACATACATATCATGGGAGTTCATAAGGGGAAAAGAAAGGAAAAGGGGCAGAAAGAGTATTGGAGGAAATAATAGCTGAAAATTTCCCAACTCTTACAAAAGAAATTAACTTACATGTCCAAGAAGCACACAGAACCCCAATGAGAATAAATCCAAATAGACCTATGGCAAGACACATACTATTCAGATGGTCAAATATAAAAGATAAAGAGAAAATTCTCAGAGGAGCAAGATGGAAGCAAACAATCATGTACAAAGAATGTCCAAGAAGATTTAGTGCATATTTCTCTTCAGAAACCATGGAGGATAGAAGACAGTGGTATGATACAATTAGGAAACTGAAAGTGAAAAACTGCCAGCTGAGAATTTTTTATCCAGCAAAACTGTCCTTCAAATATGAAGGTGAGCATAAAATATTCACAAACAAACAGAAACTAAGAGAGTTTGTGAAAAAGAATCCACCTTTGCAGGAAATATTAAAGGAAGCCTTAGAACATGAAAGAAAAAGACAGGAGAGAGAGGCTTGGAGGAGAGTACAGAAGAAAGAAAAGCAGAAAGACTAACAAAAGAGTAAAAAGAGAGACAAAAACAAGATGGCATATGAAAACCAAACAATACAATGGAGGAAATAAATAGTGCATTTTGAGTAATATCACTGAAGGTGAATGGATTAAATTCCCCAATCAAAAGATATAGGCTGACAGAATGGATTAAAAAACACGAACCATCCATATGCTGCTTACAAGAAACTCACCTCAGACACAGGGATACAAACCAGCTGAAAGTACAAGGTTGGAAAAAGATACTCCGTGCTAATAATAAACAGAAAAGAGCAGGGGTAGCTATACTAATATCAGACAAAACTGACTTTAAATGCAAAAATGTGATGAGATATGGCAGGCCATTATATAATAATAAAATGGATGATCCTCCAGGACAATATAGCAGTCATAAATATCTATGCACCTAACAAGGGTGCCCCAAAATATATTCAACAAACTCTGGCAAAACTGAAGGGAGAAATAGACATTTCTACAATAATCATTGGAGACTTCAACACCCCTCTCACATCATTAGATAGAACAACTAGACAGAAGATCAACCAGGAAAGAGAGAACTTGAACAATATGATAAACAAGTTAGACCTAACAGACATACACAGAACACTGCATCCAAATTCAATGGTTATACATTTTTCTCAAGTGACCTTGGATCTTTCTCCAGGATATATCACATGTGAGGTCACAATTAAGCTCTCAATAAATATAAAAACATGGAAATTATACAAAGCACCTTCTCAGATCATAATGGAATGAAACTAGAAATCAATAACAGACAGGAAAAAAGTAAATTTGGAAATGTGTGGAGACAGAACAACACACTACTAAATATTCGGGGGGTCAAACAAGAAATTGAAAGTGAAATCAACAAATATATTGAGACAAATGAAAATGAGAATAAAACGTATAGGGGATACAGAAAAGGCAGCCTTGAGAGGGAAATTTATAGACCTAAATGCCTATATTAAAAAAACAAGAAAGAGCTAAACTCAAAGTTTAACTGAACTAGAGAAACTAGAAAAAGAACAGCAGACCAATCCCAAAGCAAACAGATGGAAAGAAATAATAAAGATTAGAACAGAAATAAATGAAATGGAGAACAGAATAACAATAGAGAAAATGAACAAAACCAAAAGCTCATTCTTTGGGAAGAACAATAAAATTGACAAACCCCTTGCTAGACTAACAAAGAAAAAAAGAGAGAAGATGCAAATAAACACAATCAGAAATGAAAGGGGGGAAATTACAAATGACCTCACAGAAATTAAAAGAATCAGAAGAGGATATTATGAGAAACTATATGCCAACAAACTAGAGAACCTAGGTGAAATGGACAAATTTCTAGGAACACATACCCAACCTGCACTGAAGCTACAAGAAATACAAGAACTTAACAACCAATCACATTTAAGGAGATTGAATCCATCATGAAAATTCTCCCAGCAAAGGAAAATCCAGGACCAGATGGCTTCACGGGTGAATTCTACCAAGCATTTAAAAAAGAATTAGCACCAATCCTGTTTATACTCTTCCAAAAAATTGAAGAGAAGGGAAAATTACCCAACACATTTTATGAAGCCAACATCGCCCTAATACCAAAGCCAGATAAAGTTTCCACAAGAAAAGAACATTACAGACCAATCTCTCTAATGAACATAGACGCAAATATTCTCAACAAAATACTTGCAAATCGAATCCAACAGAATATCATAAGACTTATACATCACAACCAAGTGGGCTTTATTCCTCCTACGCAAGGCTGGTTCCACATAAGAAAATCAATCAATGTAATACACCACATTAACAAATTGAAGGAAAAAAATCACATGATCATCTCAATAGATGCAGAAAAGTCATTTGACAAAATCCAACATCCTTTTTGGATAAAAATACTTCAAAAGTTTGGAATAAAAGGAAAATTCCTCAATATGATAAAAGGCATATATGAAAAATCCACAGCCAACATCATACTCAATGGGGAAAGGTTGAAAGCATTCCCTCTAAGATCAGGAACAAGACAAGGATGCCTAGTGTCACCATTATTATTCAACATTGTACTAGAAGTTATAGCTAGGGCAATTTGACAAGACAAAAAACTTAAAGGCATCCAAATAAGAAAGAAGGAAGTCAGACTCTCACAGTTTGCAGATGACATGATCCTGTACTTAGAATATCCTGAAGTATCCACGACAAAGCTACTTGAACTAATAAATGAGTTCAGTAAAGTGGCAGGATACAAGATCAACACGCAAAAATCAGTAATGTTTTTGTACACTAGTACTGAACAACCTGACGATGGAATCGGGAGGAAAATTCCATTTTCAATAGCAACAAAAAGACTTATATACCTGGGAGTTAATTTAACCAAAGAAGTACAGGACCTATATGCAGAAAACTACAAAACAATGTTGAAAGAAATGAAAAAAGACCTAAATAAATGGAAAGATATTCTGTATAAATGGAATGGAAGAATAAATATTGTGATGTCAGTCTTGCCCAAACTGATTTGCAGCTTCCATGAAATACCAATCAAATTCTCAACAGCTTACTTTACAGAATTAGAGAAGGCAATTACCAAATTCATCTGGAAGGGTAAGTGCATCTGAATTGCCAAAAGCATTCTAAAAAAGAAGAACAATGTGGGAGGAATTTCAGTGCCTGACTTTGAAACATATTACAAATCTACAGTGGTTCAAAACATCATGGTACTGGCATAAAGATAGATATTTCGATCAGTGGAATAGAATTGAGAACCCAGAAATATACCCTCACCTATACAGTCAACTGGTTTTTCACAAACCTACCAAGCCCACATTAATGGGAAAAAACAGTATCTTCAACAAATGGTGTCGGGAGAACTGGATCTCTATAACCAAAAGAATGAAAGAGCAACCCTATCTCACCCCCTATACAAGAATAAACTCAAAATGGATCAAAGATCTAAATATAAAAGCCAGGATCATAAAACGACTCAGAGAAAATGTAAGGAAACATCTTCAAGACATTGTAGTAGGTGGTGGTTCCTTGGACCTTACACCCAAAGCACGGGCAACAAAAGAAAAAATAGATAACGGGGTCCTCCTCAAAATAAACACTTTTGCACCTCACAGGACTTTGTCAGAAAGGTGAAAAGGCAACCAACTCAATGGGAAATAATATTTGGAAATCACATATCTGATAAGGGTTTAATATCCAAGATATATGAAGAGATGTTACAACTCAACAATAAAAAGAAAAATGACTCAATTAAAAAATGGGGAAAAGACTTGAATAGACATTTCTCCAATGAAGAAATACAAATGGCAAAAAAACACATGTGGAAATGCTCAACATCACTCATGATTAGGGAAATACAGATCAAAACTACAATTAGATATCATTTTACATCCATCAGAATGGCCATTATTAAAAGTACAGAGAACTACAAGTGTTGGAGAGGATGTGGAGAGTTAGGAACACTTCTTCACTGTTGGTGGGAATGCAGAATGATATATCCACTCTGGAGGACTGTTTGGAAGTTCCCAAGGAAGTTGAATATAGACTTGCCATGTGACCCTGCCATACCACTACTGGGTATATACCCAGAAGAACTGAGAGCAATGACCCGAAAAGACATCTACACACTGATGTTCATAGCAAAATTATTCACCATTGCCAAATTTGGAAACAACCCAGGTGTCCATCAACAGGTGAATGGATAAACAAACTATGGTCTATTCAACGATGGAATATTATGCAGCTGTAAGAAGAAATGAAAGTGTAAAGCATATGGCCACATGGACAAACATGGAGGACATAATGTTGGGTGAAGCAAGCCAGACACAAAAGGACAAATACTGTATGAATGCATTACTATAAACCAAATATATTGTGTAAAGTCTAGTTCGATCCAATATATATATATATATATATATACATTACATTTACTTGAGAAATCTATATATTTATTCATCTGTGTTTACTTTTTAGTTTTTAATGGTTTATATTTTCAATTATTAAATGTACAAATAAAGTTTCAAAAAACATAAAAATAAAAAATAAACACATCAACAACAACAACAACAAAAATCTAATAAGTTTGCTAGCAGCAACATCATTCTGATGGATGTAAACTTTGCTTTTAAAAGAAAAGTAGAAGAATATTCTTCAGGCAGAAAGAAAATAATCTCAGAAGTTTCAAGTTTCAGGATGGATTGAAGAACAATATCTGTTAATTAAATTTATATATCTAAAAAACTATTGAATAGATATAGTAATAATAATATCTGTGGCCTAGGATATCAATAAAGTGTTAAAATACACCATAAAATAATATGTAGCATAAGATGGGTAAATGGATATGTAGCAGTTTGATATCGTTATGAATTCCAAAAATAGATATTGAATTATGCCTGTAAACTGGTTTGTTAATCTGGGCATGATTAAGTTATTATAAGGGCGATGACTGGGCTACAGTCAGTAGAGAGTTGAGCCCCACCCCTTGGTGGGTGGGGTCTCAAACATAAAAAGACGTGGCAAAGGACAGAACTGGAGTAGTTTTGATGTTGGAGTTCTAATGAGCAAGGACAGAAGGCCCCGGGGAAAAGAGACAAGTCATTCATCTGACAGTTCACAGATGGCCTTGTGGTGAGAGGCAAAGATTAGATAACCTCATAGTCTACAGCTGATCTTGTGGAGGAAACAGAGGAGCCGAGTCTAGAGAGAAATGCAACCCTCCAAATAGAGGAACCCAAGTAGCCTGAACCCTTGCAAATGTCGGCAGCTGTCTTGCTCCAAGATGGGGTAACTGATTTTGGTGAAGGAAGAAACTTATGCTTTATCGCCTGGTAACTGTAAGCTTCTATCCCAAATAAATACCCTTTATAAAGACCCAGAGATTTCTGGTATTTTGCATTACCACACCTTTGGCTGTGTAATGCAGGATATAAAATGTTTTGAAATGTGTTATTTGGCCAGTCAATAATAAAAATTGTTTTTTTGGAAAGGCAAGCATAATTGTTATAAATTCACGGGTAAACTTTAAAGAATATTAAATAGTGCATCTCATCCAAATAAATAGAAGAAAAAATTCAACAAAAAGTCAGTCCTAAACAAAATATTCAGGATTTCATGGGCTGACATGTTAGTTTGATCTGGGGTCACCTTACTCATGCATTATTGTAATCTGCACTTTTCTTCTTCTTCAGAAGGTGCCAGGGTTGATTTCTGTGCTGTTGTTTTGTCCCCATGATAAATCAAGTGTTGTATCACTTCCCCATTTCTTAGTTATGAAGTCACCAAACTGGATGTGATGCTCCTTTGAAGCAAGAAGAACCGTGAATGATAGAACAAATTAAAAGGAGATATTGTTGTGCTTCCCAAATTGGACGCTTAGATGATTGATATTGGATCTTTCCTCTTTTCTAATGAACACATTCAATGCTATAAATTTCACTCTCAGCACTGATTTTCCTGCACCTCACAAACTATGAAGAAGCATAGGACATAAATAAGC
Organism: Tolypeutes matacus; assembly: GCA_026826555.1. Taxonomy (NCBI): domain Eukaryota; kingdom Metazoa; phylum Chordata; class Mammalia; order Cingulata; family Chlamyphoridae; genus Tolypeutes; species Tolypeutes matacus. The sequence continues at coordinate 446,820 of JAKSZT010054203.1, forward strand.
ATAAAGAACCACATAACAAAATGCTTGTGAGTGAAACTATATCCACTACCACAAAGTACAGAATAAAGATGAAGGCTGATTATGTCAGAAAGTTGGGAAAGTATTTTCTCTGCATGCAAGCATTGTTTCCTCAATATAACACTTCTATGAATGTAACTACACTTTGAAGGAATTTGCATCATGCTTACCTAAGCATGAGTTAATCTAGGTAAGGAGAAAAGAATGAAGACAATGAGTTTTACCAGTTTGTGCCACATGGTAGTCCTCCCCTTTAAGTGTAATGAGTGTGAAGTTTTCTTGGAAATTCAACCTCATGAGATACCTGAGAAGTAATCCTTCGGAGAAACCATTTGGGATTTCATGAATTTGGGAAAGCTGGAGTCACATAGAAGAAATATGCAGGAGTAAAACCCAGTGTATGAAAGGAATATTGGAAATTCTTCAGCCAGGTATTAAATCTCATTGAGCATGAAGTATTCATACATCAGTTAGTATCATAATGAACATGGGAATGCTTCCATCTGAAATAAAACCTCATGGAATATGAGAAAATTCAAACTAGAGAAAAACCATATGAGTGTCCTGAACGTAGTCTGCTCTTTACAGACATTTTTTACTCTTCATTTTAAAAGACATACAGGGGGAAAAGCACAGAAATGTAATATATGTGGGAAAATTTTCACCCTGACAGAAAACTTCTTTATTCATCAGAAAAATCTTACTGAAGAGAAATCATATATGTGGGAAAGCTTTAATTCAAATGTCAAATCTCAGATACGAGAGATTTCCTACTGCAAAGAAAGCCTATGCAAATATGGCATGTGAAAAAGCCTTTAGGTACAAATCATATCTCCCAGAACATGAAAAAACACATAGTGGACAGAAACAAAATTAATGTAAAGAATGCGGAAAAGCCTACAGCCAAAAGCAACAGTTCATTAAACTTCAGAGCATTCATTTCTGAGGGAAACCCTATATTCAATGAATGTGGAAAAACATTCAACCAGAAGGAAAACCTCATTAACAATCTGAGAATATATACCGGAAATAATACCAATGAATGTGATGGATGTGGGAAAGTTCTCATTCAGATATCAAGCCTCATTACACACCAGAGAAGGCAAACTGGATAGAAACCATATATATGTAAGGATCATAGGAAAGCCTTCACTAGCAAATCAAATCTCACTGAAAGTGAGAAAATTCATAGAGGAGGGAAACCCTAACCATATAAGGAATGTGGATAAGCCTTCAGCCAGAGCTGTATCTCATTAAATATTACAACATCCATACTGGAGGGAAACATTGTAAATGTAATGAATGTGAGTCTCCAAAGAATGTCCAAATCCAGTCTGTGAAACTTGTTGCCAAACTTTTACAGAAGCGGCTGTGATTGTGCAAATCACGAAAAGTGCACTTGCAGTTTGTTCTGAGATCTGCTCCTTCCACATCTTCTTCTGCACTCATCTGTGTTCAATTTGTTACCACTCATTTATGCATCAGACCTCGAGATTTCTCTTAGTTTATATAAAGATGGAGTTTCCACTTATTTCAAATTATCCTGGTTATTTCCACACGTTCTTCAATCCATTACATTCTCGGTAAGCATTTAAAAAACTACCATTTTAAAAATAATGTTTCCCATTTTTGTAGCATTTTCTTATAAAGCACCCCAACTATTGATTTTTTTTCAGTTTCTTCACTTAATTCTGATGTGGATTCAAGTTTAACAGCCACTGAATTACAGTGGCCTGTTTTCTACTTAACTCCAATATTCCTTGTAATTTTAAATCAGAAATGATCCTTTCATAATAAGATGATATATTCCTAATCTCAAGTATATTAAGAAGTTAGAAATTTTATTTATATTCTTAACCTGTACTCCAATATTTTTCTCATATGTGATAGGGTGTGGGATGGATGAAACGAGAGAATGCATGTATTTACAAACAGAAAAGTTTACCCAAAGAATCTGTCAATGCACTTAATAATGAGGAAGGAGGAATGGGGGTAGTGGCTAGAGAAGGAATTTGGCTGTGTGCCATAACAGATATAAAATATTTTTATATTCTTTGCACGGATAATTTGGTTATAATTTAAATGAAATTATGAAAATAGTACACGATGAAATCATACAAAGTGGTTGATTTGAACATATTGATTTGTATCTGCAACATTACTGGGGTGGCACTTTCCCTCAGCTTTGCAAATACTGTCCCCCATAAAGGAAAAGTGCTCACTCCTCTTTGCCCCCTCCCCTGCTGACTGAGTGTTTGGAGGCCTAGCTCAGCAAGAGTGAGCACAAAGCACGAGGAGAATAGACACGAACATGTGAAGTCCACACTTCTTTCTACACATGTCCGGTTCGAGGGCTGTTAGCATCACAGGAGAAGACTGACTTCCTGCTGCTTACTCCAAAGTGAAGACCGACGAGAGTGACTCACATCAGTAACTGACACTGTGAGTGCTGAGCATGGCTTACTCCCTGTCCTCCTTTGTGGTTCAAGAACCTATGACGATGGTTTTTCATTGGGGCTCTGAGAGTTTGGTTCCCAAACAGGACACGTCTGGCTTGGGGGACCTGCAGTGAATACATTTTACAGTCCTGCTTCTTCAGTTGTTCAACTACTTCTCCCCATCCAAACTCTCCATTCTCTTCTGGGATTGAAGAGGTCTGCATCATTTTCAACACTGTTAAAAAGTTGTTGAAAATTTAATATTTAATTAGTCTGAGAAATATCTGGCATCGGCACCTTCTGAAGTTTTCTGCAAACCATCTCACAACCTCACTTCTATTCTTGTCAGCCATATGTCCGAGGACTTTCTGGGATTCCCATACTATTTTTTAGGGTCACTGGCCTAATGTTGCTCATTCTGGTGATGTTATTTGTGTAGCCAATGCTGTAATTTGTATTTTGATATTTCCTTCCTGACACCAATATAGTTCATCTTGGATTACTCTTTCTTTAGCTGCCCCAAGATTGGAGAAGGTGAATGTAGAACTGGAAACAGGATACCTGAGTCTGTGCCTGAGACCCAAAAGTGATAGAGTAAGAACAGCCTCCTCAGAGGGTCAATGCTGGAGGACAAGGGAAGGAGGGAAGGGCAAAAGGATCAGGAGCAGGGAGTCTCCTCTCTGTTCCCTGACACCTCTCTTGTACCAGGCCCCAGGTCCCATGCCTTTATCTGTCCCTGCCCACCTCCCAAACCCTGCCTGAGACAGGTACATCATAGTGGGGTATCTATGACTTTATACAAGTCACCAAACAATGTAACTCCCCTGCCTGACTCCCTGGCTTGCAGGCCTTGCTGGCCAAGAGCACTTCCCCCTCCATCTTACCAGTACTCAATCCTGCTTAGTCTGGAGACACCCACAGTTTACAGGTGAATTCACTGGACAGCAGGATAACACTGCCTTTTGGGAACAGGGTAACTCTCCAACCCTGTGTCCCTAGCTGTTTGAGTTTGCCAAGCGCTCCCAATGCAAAATACCAGAAATAGGTTGGCTTTTATTGGAATTTATTAGGGTTAAAGCTTACAGTTCTGAGGCTGTGAAAATATCCAAATCAAGGCATCATCAAAAATGGTGTCTTAACAAGGGTCACCTGCTGCTGAACTCCTCCCAAGGTAAAAGGTTCGACCTGCCTGTCTGTCTCTGCCTGCCCCTTCAAACTCACTTTGTCCCTGAGCTCAGCAGTGGGCCATTAGACACAATTGTTCACACCTCTCCCTTATCCTCTGGCCTGGATGTCTTCAGATTCAAGCTGCTCCATGACTGCAGCCTCTGGCCTCTCCCTCTGCCTCTCAGGGTTTCTGTGTCTTCTCCAAAGCTGTAGGATATCCTGGAGACCTCTCCCACATGGCAGCACTCTTTCTCTGTGTGTTTCTCATGTGTAGGACTTCTGCACAAGGATTGAGGACCATCCTAGTGCTTGAAAACTAATCATAGACCCTTAAGTAAACTAAAGCATTCCAACAAAATGTGACCTAATTGAAAGGACCCTTATCTGAATCTAACCAAAATGTCCTACATAGAAAAGGCTTACACACAGGTTAGTAAGAGCATACTTTTCCAGGGCCAACACAAGACTCAAACGAGGGCATTAAACCAGGGCCCAGGGATCAGGAGGGATCTCCTAAGTCTGGGAGAAATGGGAACTCATAAAGTAGTGGCTGTATTTTGTGTGTGGCCATCATTGAGCAAACTGGGGTGCTGAACACAGTTGCATTGTGAAGTGGAACACTTCATATAAAAAACAACTCCTAGGAGAAAAATTTAATGGAACCTTTATTAACGGCTGGGGTGTGCTCTTTAGTAAGAGTCACACCTAAAATCTGGAGGATGCAGCCTTTATATACTTTCTTCCCACACATGCCCAATATTCCTGCATGTGCCAAGAGACAGGATTGGTAGGTTTAAACATGTACATTTCTATATAAGTTTCTGAGCAAAGCAAGCAAGCAGAGTTACAGAAGTGGATATTTGCCATTAGCATCTCAGCTGGGGGGAAGTGATTGAACTTTTCCCAGCATGAGTGGCACCATTCCAACATTAGGCCCACCATTTCCCCATTAGGCCTGGATGGGTGTCTGGGTTTTTAACGCCCACACATATTTTATTAGCTTGGGGTTCCTGCTGGGGAGAATTGGTGTGATCTTGTTTCCTTTTCATTCCCTGCTCCTGTAATGGCATTAGTCAAACCATTTCCTCTATGTCAGTAGCAAGAGGGTGTAGTGAGAGTGTAGCACCATTAGTTTTACTGCCTGTATTCTTTTTTGAATATAGGAAGTGAGAGAGTTCATGAAAAGAGGGCCCATTAGAAATCCTAGCATAATGAGGACAAGTGGACTTGCAGCAGCGGTGATTAAGGTAATTAGCTATGGAGGCCACGAATACAGGCTTTTGTACCAGTTTGTACTTTTTTTTTTCTGAGTTCTTCTCATTCCTGTAGCCTATTTCTGACTAATGAGAGGCTTTCCTTTATCACTCCTGAGTGGTTAGCATAGAAACAGCAGGTTTCGCCTATGGCTATACATAGTCCTCCCTGTTTTAAGAATAATAGATCTAACCCACGACTATTTTGCAGAACCATTTTGGCCAGAGAGGATAAGGAATTTTCAAGATGACTAACTGATTTTTCTAACTTTTTTAGGTCTAAGTCAACTTGAGTGGATAAGGTGTTAAAATTTTCTTTACCAGTGATCAAGGCTGCCATTCCCAAGGCTGCTGAACCCCCAATCCCTAGGCTGACCATAATGGGAATGAGAATAGGAACTCATTTAAACTGACTCATAGTTCTAAAATGCTTGCAGCCCCCTTCACCTGAATACTAGTATACATGTGTGATGATATGCACCAGGATGCAAATGCCTGGGTCTTTTTCTGTCTTAGAATGTGACAAGATTTGTGGGGAGAGACAAGGGGAGATTCCTTGGGTACAGGTGAGCCAGATGCCATTGGGGGCTTTCCAATAATAGAATTCATCAGTTTTGT
>JAKSZT010054203.1:454092-521863 GCA_026826555.1 Tolypeutes matacus
AAAATTGGGTCCTAGGAAGGTTGCATTGATTTGCTTGAGGATGGGTTGAAACAGGTGCCACTACCTTGTAAATCCCCCAGAGTTAGAATTGGCTTATGACCCCACTTATATAAACTTTGGCTCTCATTTACTGGTAACTTTTGATCATACAGTGATGTATTGTGGATAGTGCTTCCATCTGCTCCTATTCCAATGTAACAAGGGGGTGGGGGTTTTAGGCACAACCAGCAATCGTTGGTGGCATTTGCCTGGCTCTCATTTAAGAAAGTGAAGACAGTGTACAACATTGACAACAAGGGGGTTCTGGGGTGTTTTTGCTTGGGGGTCCTTAAGGGTCCTGGTTTTCTTTTGGGTGGAATTACCGGTTCTGCATTAAGGACAATGTCCCAGTTGGGGCCCACTGGATTGGGTGGAGGGGGTTTTAGAATACCATGTTGGATGGTATAATCAGCTCCAGGGTCTTGACCAACTACATATAGTCTGAGGCCCCATGTTTTGCCTCCTACCCAGACATTATTGATATGGATGTGAATGGAGTTATGGGACCCTATGTTTGGGTTCTGGGGCTGTACTCCCCTGAAGAGGCTGAGGACAGTATCTCTGGAAGTCCATGGGGCTACGGTTTCACAAGCCCATTGAGCACAGTGGTACTGCCCTCAAGTATGGCATTCTGGGGTCCCCTCTGTGGGGCAGGTATAGTGCTTGGCCTGGGTTGGGCCTCTTTCTAAATATTTGTCTCCTCATCCATGACCTGCAGGAGGGCCATCTTGCTCTATGTCTACGTTGTTCCAATTCTCCCCAAGGAGGGCACACAGGTCAAAAGAGAGGGTGGGATTTTCCCCAGTAGTTTGAGTGACATTTAGAACCTTTCTGTCCTTATAATACTCCAATTACAGGAGGTTAATCAAAAACTATTGATGCACACGCAAATGACCAAGAGTGGCAGCAAACTCATTTTCCAGGCTGTTGCCATATCCCTCCTTCTTCCCCACCCTTAGTCTTAACTGGTTCAGTGAATCTTGATCTTTAAGGGGTCTTCTGTTCGGTGACTGTCCACTTTTCTGCCTCTGAGTCTACCGTACCAGACCTGACAAGTTTTAGCTGGGGTGCATGTATCCAGTGTCTTTTCCCTGTGACTTTTACTGCCATGGGTGTTGTGAGGATCACCACATACGTGCCAGTCCACCGTGGCTCTAGTGTTCCAGCTTGGAGCTTCTGTACCCAGACTAGATTCCCAGGCTTTGTCTGAAATAAAGGAGGGTTAGTACATGGACGAGAGAGATGGGCTTCTTCGAGCATTCAATAGCCCATTTTCCTAATCTGGTCCAGTTTCTTTAGGGAAGAGAAAAGATATTGGTTGTCATATTTAGATATTTTTTCCAACCCCAACTTGGGGAACTGGGGCAGGGGTTTGTCAAATAATATTTCATAGGGCATAATGCCCTGCACATAGGGGGTACATCTGGCCTTAAGAAGGGCAAAATGTTGGAGACTCACCCAGTTTTCACCAGACTCCAGATCCAACTTTGTTAGGGTTTCTTTCAAGATGCAGTTCATCCTTTCAACCTGTCCTGAACTGTGGGGCTGAAATGTACAGTGCAGTTTCCAATTTATACCCAGGGATTTAGCCAATTTTTGAGTCACCCATGCTATGAAGGCTGGACCATTATCTAACCCTATTCTAAGAAGAAGCCAATTCTTGGAATGATTTCTGCTATCAGCTTCTTATCTACTACCGTGGCTGTTTCATTTTTAGTCAGATAGGATTCCACCCATCCCAAAAACGTATCTACCAGCACAAGGAGATACTTATACCCTTATTTTCCCTACTTTATTTCAGTAAAATCTCTCAGTGCTCCCCTGGTTCCATCCCTTTGAGCTTAGTTCCCACTGGAGCTTGGGCACCTCCTCTTTGACTTACTCTGGCACAGACTTCACATCTTGATGTGATGCTTTTGCTGATTTTAGACAAACTTGGGAAATAAAAGTCTCTTTTTATTAGTTCTATTAATTTACTGCCGCCCATATGCGTGGTGTCATGAAGCCTTTTTACTAATTGCCTTCCCACTGCTTCAGGTAGATATGTCCTGCCATTGAGCAGGACTAACCCACCATCTGGGGAAATTTTAGCTCCTAGACCTTCCCACTGCTTGACATCTTCTGAGGAGTAGTGTAGTACCGGGAGTTCCCAGCTAGGGACTGTTGGGAGTATTTGGACAGGGGTGAGTGGTAGGAAGGCTACTGCTCACATGACTTTGTCTGCTAGTCAGCTGTCTTCAGCCTGCAGGGAGTTTCCCTTCTGGTGTCCCTTGCAGTGAACAATGGCTACTTGATCAGGGAACCAAGTGGCTTCTAATAATGCCAGGACTTCAGCACCATTTTTAATCTCTTCCTCCAGATGATAGGAATCCTCGCTCTGGTACAGTGCACCATGGACATGGGCTGTATCAAAGGCATAGCGACTGTTCATGTAAATATTGACAGTTTGGCCTTTTGCCCATCTTAAACCCTGAGTAAGGGCTATTAATTTGGCCCACTAGGCAGAGGTGCCATGGCTTAAAGATAGTTTTGAGTGTCTCTACTAGAGCTGCTCCCACATAATGGATTCCATCCTTAACAAAACTGCTGCCATCTATGTAGAGATTATGGGAAGCCTCCTGCAAAGTCACATAGGTGAGGTCTGAGCATAGTCCCATCAGGGTTTCCAGCAAGTGTAAGCAGTTGTGTGCCGCTGGGGGAGGGGCACTAGAGTCAGGGAGCAGGGTGGCCAGATTTAATGCTTCCATTTTTCTGAATACCACACAGTCTGGGTTCAACAATAACACTTGATATTGCGTGATTCTGGCATTACATATCCAGCAGTCCGGGGTACTGTGGAGGAGGGCTTCTACCGAATGTGAGGCCGTTAATACCAGATTTTGGCCAAAGGTTAACTTAGAGGCTTCCTTAACTAAAAGGCAGTGGCCGTGATTGCTCTGGCAATCACCTGGCAGCTACATAGTCCAGTTTTTTTGAGAGGTACGCTGCTGGTCGGTGCCAAGGTCCAATGGACTGGACTAAGACTCCTTTGCCAACCCCGTGACTTTCATCAATGAATATATGAAAGGGTTTGGGCAAGTCAGGTAACCCAAGGGTGGGGGCACTCACCAGAACTGTCTTCACACATCTAAAAGCTTCCTGCTGCTTGTTGGTCTACAACAAGTCACTTCCCTTGCCCACTGTGGTGGCATAAAAGGGCTTAGCAATTTCTGCAAATCTGGGGATCCACAGTCTGCAATATCTCACCATGCCAAGAAATTCACGTATATATCATTTCGAGGTTGGCTCAGGGATGCCCAATACAGCTTGTATCCTGTCACATGAAAGTTGCCCCTCCCCTTTTTCTAAGATTTATCCAAGATATGTTACAGTGTGGGAGCAGAGCTGAGACTTTTTGGCAGATACATGATATCCCATTTCTGCTAAGGCTTTGAGTAAGCTGAGATTTGCCACTTTGCAAGAGTCTGAGTCTGATGCGGCTAGAAGGAGGTCATCTACATACTGAAGTAGGGTAACACCAGGATGCTGCTCTCTGAAGGGATACAAATCTCACCCCAGAGCCTCTCCAAAGAAGGTGGGATTGTTTTTGAATCCTTGGGGAAGCCTGGCCCATGTCAGCTGCCCACATCCCCTGGGCCGAGTGTCTTCAAAGGCAAAAATAGGTTGGGTAACTGGTGCCACAGGTATAGAAAAGAATGCATCTTTTAAATCCAGGACAGTGTAGGTAGTATGTTCCAGAGGGAGCTGACTTAGAAGTGTGTATGGGTTAGGTATGGCAGGGTGTATTGTTTCAACCCTCTTATTTACTTCTCTAAGATCCTGTACCATCTGATAGACTGTGTTCCCTGGATTTTGTCCAGGAAGTAAGTGGGTGTTCCACGGGGACTGGCAAGGAACAAGAATACCTGTATTGAGTAGATGGTTGATGTGTTTTTCTTTTCCAGTCCTGGTTTTGTGGCTGATTGCATACTGCCATACCCGGATGGGGAGAGATGTGCTGAGTACTTTCACCACCATAGGGGCCTGATGCTGAGCCAGCCCAGGGGGTTTGTCTCGGCCCAGACTCCCGGAACCAGGTGCTGGAATTCTTGCAGCAACTGATTAGTAACTTGTGGTGTCTCAAAGCCTGTTAGGAGATATTCTTCTGACATATGGCAGTTTACTAGGAGCATCTGGGGTTGAGCACTGAACTTTAGTATCATCTCACCATCCCCAAAGGAGATGGCGGCTTTCAATTTTTGTAGCAAGTCTCCTCCCATCATGGGGTAGGGACAGTTGGGCATAACAAGGAATGAATGGGTGACAGTCCCAGATCCAAGATTAATGTTCCCAGTGGTGGTCCAGGGATAACAGTGTATCTTCCCAGTGGCCCCTTGAACCAGAGTATTTTCAGCTTTAAAGGGACCAGAGTCTGAATTTTGCGAAGAGTATGTAGCCCCCGTATCAACCAGGAAGTTACCAAGGCTGCTCCCAACTGTTAGTTTCACCATGGGCTCCCAGGGGTCTGGCAAACCCTGGCTCCATCAATCTAGCAACTGCAGGGCTGGGCTTGGGTCTGCCTGGCATCAGGGGCATTCATTTTTCCAGTGTCCCTTTTCTTTGCAGTAAGCACCCTGGTCCTTTTGCAGTCCTGTTCTACATTGCCTTGGCTTTCTCTGGTTCCCAGAGAATCCATGGGAGGAAGAGGCTCTAGCACACTCTGACACCATTGTGCTCAGCAGGACATTTGCCACCTTCTTGGTTTTTAGAGTATCATCATCTTCCCTATTGTTATACACTTTCTGTGCCACCTCCGTCAGTTCAGATAATAGCTTCCCTTCAAACCCCTCTAGCCTTTGCATTTTCTTTCATATATCAGGAGCAGACTGCAATGCAAATGCTATATTTATAGCCCTACGATTTTCAGGTGCCTCAAGGCTTATAGGGGTGTAATTTCTATAGGCCTCCATTAGACACTCTAAAAATGCAGAGGGTGACTCATTTGTGCCTTGGGTGGTTTCACTCACCTTAGATTCATTGGCTTTCTGGCAACAGCTCAAAGGCAATGTAGGAGAGTCTCATGAAACCATTTGAGAGTCTCCTTACCTTGATCCTGATTGTAATTCCAGTCTGGTCTGGTAGAGGGGAACACAGTTTCTATTTGGGTAGGATCAGTAGTGGGTTGGCCTACCTCTGGATACGATCTCTCTCCTCTGAAGTGAATAGGACCTGTAACATTGCTGGCAGTCACCCCAGGTGGGATTATGGGTGAAAAAGGTAATTTCTAGGAGAGAAATTGAGCCATGGGTTTTTTCTGAGAATGGAAGATTTTGATTTTTCTAGTTATACAGGTCTGTAGATGAAAAGGGGGCATATACCATGAACAGGAGACCTTCATCACACAGTCCTGGACTGGCTTGGTGTGGGGGCAGTAAGGAGACTGAGTCAGGCAAGTTGCAGGGATCTGTAGAAGCCTGATACTAGGTGCCCCTTCACGTATGTGGGAACTGGTTAGAGAGGTATCAGTGGATGTGGGGAATGGAGTGTATAGCCTGTCTGTAGATGATTGGTTTAGAGGGAGAGGAGGAGGAGTGGATGGGATGGGGCCAGATGGAGTGCAACGAGAGGTAGATTGGGGGTTGGGTAGGTGAGGGGGTGGTTCATCAGGGGCATCGTGCAGGACCGAAGGACTGAGGTTCTTAACAGGACCTTTCAATGGAAGTTGGGGCTCTGGCTGGGCCAGACACCTTTGTTCTGCAAGGCAAATTTTTAATTTCCACACATCAATGTAAGGAATCTGGTCCGGGTGTCCAGGTGTGCCATAGATGACCCTCCGGATGTTGTAGAGTGTTGGGAGGTCCATAGTTCCTTCAGATGTCCAGCCTACACCAAAGGTGGGCCACTCCAATTTGCAGAGAGTTCATAGAGACCCCAGGTTGACCTTGGCTGCATATCCAGCCACTGCCTTCTTCAATTCTTGAAAGTTCTTTAGAAAACAGGCAAGGGGTGTGGTAGGACAAGAGGAGGATTGACCCAAAATAACAATCAAAAGGAGCACATAACAGAAAGTGAGCAAAAACCCTACAGACAGACAGATAGCTATACATACAGACACACGAACCTTCAGCTTATTCTGAGGTCCCAGGTGATGTCTAACCTGGTGGCCAGAACGTGGGAGTAGAGGTGCATCTGGCAGCCCAACAGCCTCCCCTGGTTCCAGACTTACCAAAACAGAACAGAACTGGTGGTTCCTTAGGTTGAATTAATAATCACCCATGTAGTTTCTGGCCAGACTGAGGACCTACTGGGGCTGAGGAACCTTTCTCAGAAGCCTTCCCCCTGAAGGCCTCAGTGTGGCCAGCTCCAGTCTGTCTTGCTCAGACCTCCAGAATGAATCAGAACACTTCATATAAATAACAACTCCCAGGAAAAAAATTTAATGGAACCTTTTTAACGGCCATGGTGTGCTCTTTAGTAAGAGTCGTGCCTAAAATCTGGAGGCTGCAGCCTTTATAGACTTTATTCCCACATGCACCAAACTTTCCCATGCATGCCGAGAGACATGATTGATAGGTTTAAACATATACATTTCTATATAGGTTTCTGGAAAAGCAAGCAAGCAGAGTTACAGAAGCAGATATTTGCTGTTAGCATCTCATCGGGGGTGGGGAAGTGATTGACCTTTTCCCAGGATGAGTGGTGCCATTCCCCCATTAGGCCTGCCATTCCCCCATTAGGCCTGGATGGGTGTCTGGGTTTTTAATGACCACACATATTTTATAAGCTTAGGGTTCCTGCTTGGGAGAATTCATGTGGTCTTGTTTCCTTTCCAACTGCTCCCGAGAATGGTCCAAAGAAGAACGCAATATACTGTGCTTTCTCCCCAAAATCTTATCTCCATCATCCTGTGTGTAACTCAGAGAGGTGTTCCATTATTCCCATCACCAGAGCCAGGGCCCACAGATTTGGCCTAGGGGAGGGTGGGCAGGAAGCAGGCAGTAAAATGGAAAGCCCCTAATTTCTTCTCCAAAAACTGTTTACATTTAGAAGATAATGGAGTAATTCATCCCTTAGGGAGCTCTCAAATGCAGTGGATTCGTAGAGGCTTGAGATTTAATTCATTTCAATCCTTCAGGAAGAATTGAAATAAATATATTTTACAGATGAGCAAAAACTAATAACGTTTTTGGCAGCAACTCACGTTAAAAGAAATGTAAAATAATATTCTTCAGGCAGAAAGAAAATAATCTCAGGAGGTTCAAGATTCAGGATGGACTGAAGAACAATATCTGTTAATGAAATTAATATTTATGAATGACCATTGAATGAATAAAGTAATAATGATATCCATGTCCTAGGATATCAATAAAGTGTTCAAATGCACCATAAAATAATATATAGCATAAGACGGGGAAATGGATATGTAGCAGTTTGATATCATTATGAATTCCAAAAATAGATATTGGATTATACTTGTAAATTGGTCTGTTAATCTGGGCATGATTAAGTTATGATAAGGGAGTCGACTGGGCCAGAGTCGGTAGTGCTTTGAGCCCCATCCCTTGGTGGGTGGGTTCTCAGACATAAAAAGACAGGGCAAAGGACAGAGTTAGAGTAGTTTTTGAGGTTGAAGTTCTGATGAGCAACAATGGAAGGCCCCAGGGTAAAGACACAAGCAATTAACCTGACTGTTCACAGCTGGCTTGTGGAGAGAGGTAAAGCTTAGAGAGGCCCAAAGTCTATAGCTGACCTTGTGGAGTAAACAGAGGAGATGAGCCTGTAGAGAAACTCAGCCATGAGAAGACAGGAACCGAAGAAGCCTGAACCCTGGCCAAGATTGGCAGCTGTCTTGCTCCAAGGCAGAGTAACAGACTTTGGTGAAGGAAGAAATTTATGCTTTCTAACCTGGTAATGGTAACCTTCTACCCACCAAAAATACTCTTTATAAAGACCAACAGATTTATGGTATTTTGCATCAGCACCCCTTTGGGTGAGTAATACAGGATATAAAATGTTTAAAAATACATTTGGCAAATCAATAACAAATAATAAGTGCAGATTTGGTAAGGCAAGCAAAAGTGTAATATTTACCTCAGTAAACTTTAAAGAATATTAAACAGTGCATCTCATCCAAATAAATAGGAAAAAAAATTGAGCAAATATAGTCAGTCCAAGCAAAGTGTTCAAGATTCCTTGGGTTGCCATTTGGCCTTTGTTCTGGGGCCACCTTACTCGTGCATCTTTGGAAGCTGCACTTTTCTTATCCTTCAGAAGAATGAAGGAACCACGGTTGATATATGGGGTGTTGTTTTGTCCCCAACATAAATCAAGTGCTGTATCACTGCCAGATTTCCAAGTTATGAAGTCAACAAACTGGATGTGATGCTCATTTGAGGCAAGAAGAGCCATGAATGATAGAATTCAAAAACAGGTTGATATTGGATCTTTCCTGTTTTCGAATGAATGCATTCAATGCTATAAATTTCCCTCTAAGCACTGCTTTTGCTGCACCTCACAAACTATGAAGAAGCATAGGACATTAGAGAAGCAGAAAGAACCACATAACAAAAGGCTTGTGAGTGAAGCTATATCCACTTCCACAACAGTACAGTCTTAAGATGTAGGCAAAGAATGTAGGAAAGTTTAGAAAATATGATCTCTGATGGCAAGCATTGTTTATTCAAAATAACACTTCTATGAATGTAACTTCACTTTGAAGGAATTTTCACCATGCTTACCTAAGCATGAGGGAATCTATTTAAGGAAAAATGAATGAAGGCAGTGAGTTTTGCCAATTTGCCCCAACAAGGACGTGCTCTCCTTAAGTGTAATGAGTGTGAAGTCTTCTTGGAAATTCAACCTCAAGAGATACCTGAGAATTAATCTTTCAGAGAAAACATTTGGGATTTCATGAATTTGGGAAAACTATATTCCCATCAAAGAAATTTGCAGGAGTGAAACACTGTGTATGTAAGAAATATTGGAAATCTTTCAGCCAGGCATTAAATCTCATTGAGCATGAAATATTCATGCATTAATTAGTATTGTAATGTACATGGGAATGCATTCCTCTGAAACAAAACATCATGGAATGTGAGAATATTAAAAGTAGAGAGAGAAACCATATGAGTTTCCTGAATATAGTCTGATCTTTACAGTCATTTTTTACTCCTCATTTTAAAAGCCATACAGGGGAACAATCATAGAAGTGTAATATATGAGGGAAAGTTTTCAACCTGAGAGAAACCCTCTTTATTCAGCAGAAAATTCTTACTGAAGAGAAAGCATATATATTTGGGAAAGTTTTAATTCAAATGTCAAATTTCATATACAAGAGATTTCCTACTGCAAAGAAACCCTATACATGTAAGGCATGGGAAAACCTTTAGGTAGAAATCATATCTCTTAGAACATGTAAAAACTCATAGGGGAGAGGGAAAAAAATGAATGTAAGAATGCAGAAAAGCCTTCAGGCAATAGAAATATTTCCTTAAACATTAGAGTATTCATTTTGGAGAAAAACCCAATATATGCAATAAATGTGGAAAAGCCTTCCACCTGGAGGAAAACCTCATTAACCACCTGAGAATACATACAGGAGAGAAAGCCAAGGAATGTGATGGATGTGGGAAAGCTTTCATTCAGAAATCAAGCCTCATACACACCAGAGAAGACAAACTGGAGAAAAACCCTGTATATGTAAGGAATGTAGGAAAGCCTTCAGTAGCAAATCAAATCTCACTGATCATGAGAAAATTCATAGTGGAGGGAAACCCTATATATGTAATAAATAGGGAATAGCCTTCAGCCAGAAGCTGTATCTCAATAAACATTACAAATTCATACTAGACAGAAACCCTGTGAATGTAATGAATGTGAATCTCCAAAGACTCTCCACCTCTAGTCTGTGCAACTTGTTACCAATCTTTTAAGGAAGCGGCTGTGACTGTGAAATTCCTATCTCCTCTAGGAAAAGTGCACTTGCAGTTTGTTCTGAGATGTGCTCCTCCCACACACATGTGGGTTCAATTTGTTACCACTGATTCATGCATCAGAACTTGAGATTTCTTGTATTTTATGTAAAGATGGGCTTTCCAATCATTTCAAATTATGCTGGTTCTTTTCTCTGGTTCTTCAATCCATTACGATCTAGGTGAGCATTTAAAAAATTACTATTTTAAAAATAATGCTGCCAATTATTGCACGATTTTCTTTCCTTTTTTTCTTTTTTTTATTGTGGGTAAAAATCAAAATTTTCACAATATATACTAATATTTATAAAATTATATATAAATATATATGCATATATGTGCATTAGCTTACTTAAATATTATTTCTTTACATATATATATATTTTTTAAAAGGTGCAGAGTTTACCTAAATATTACACAGAAATTACAGGATTTCCCATGTTCCCCACCTCCCACACATCCAACAACATCCCACACAAACATCCTTCATCAGTGTGGCACACACCCCCAATGTATATACACATCCTGGGGCCTTACCACCAAGCATAGACCACAGTTCACATCGTAGACCTCAGTCTCTAACACACAATTCTGCATGGTATATGCTGATGTAAAGTGGCCTACATCCATCGTAGGAATGCCACTCAGGACAACCCCCAAGTCCCAAACCACCCCCTGGTATTTCAGTTGCCCTTTGCCTCCCTGCCCCAAAAGTGTCCAGTGGCCACTGGCTCCTCCTCACTCTTATAATTTCTTCCATTGCTTGAATTACAATATGTGTACAACAGAATACCATTAAGTCCCCTCTAGTCCACAGCTCTTCCCCCAATCCTGAGATGGTGAAGTCCACTCCACCTCCAAGTGAGAGAGGGCTTCTATCCCATTGATGCAGTGGATGGGATTATCCTGCCTGGAGCTGCAGGCCCTCTCCATTCCCTCGGATGGCCGATGCCCATCGTTGTCTCCTCGCCAGGTGATGTGGATGAGTCAATTTAGCTTTAGGGTAGGAGCTGTAGCTCCACCGAGGTTCCATGTACACCTGGAACATAGGAAGGCCAGAGGCTTCAGTCTCTGGAAGTACACCTAAGGACTCAAGGATCACATATAGGTTTGAATAGAAGGGACTAATGGACCATGTGCAGGGAGGACTTATTTGAGTCCAACTCTGTCACTCTCAGGAGCACAGATTCCAAAGTAGAGCCCACTAATAATGCATCAGTTTCTGAGGCTATCCCCACTTATGTAGGACCTGTGCATCTTCAGAGCCCTCAGGAAACCCTCTGTGTGGGGTGATATCCACTTTGGTGTTCTATGAGAGCCTACTGAGGTTTGCATAAGCATTACCTCTAGGATGACCTCCGGACTTTCTTTGAAGTCTCTTAACCACATTAACTCATTTCTCTTTACATTTTCCCCCTTTATTCAAGGTCTTTTTCCAATCATGTTGTCAGTTGGCACTTGGTATTAATCCCTCGTTGACATGGAGTTTCATCCCTAGGAGTCATGTCCTACATTGGGGGGGAAGGTAATGCATTCATATCCTAAGTTTGGCTTAGAGAGGCCACATTTGAGCAACAAGGAGGCACTCAGGTGGCAACCCTTAGGCACCCCATAACAGTAGGCTAAATTTCAATTACAGGAGCAAAGACTCATAAGGCTATTCATCAATAACAAGAACTCATCAGTGGCCCATCCTCTTTTGCCAGACACTGCTCATGCACTCAGGGGACTGGTGCTGCCCCCTTGGAGAATATGGAAGAGATTTCCAAGCTGGGAATTCAGATTCCCTCATTTATTGAGTGATTATCTACCCACCATGACCATGCCCCATCCCTTGATCATTTGAACAACTTCATATATCTTTCATGTATATTCAGATGAACTTACTCCCATGAATCCCCCATCCAAGACTCCACCCACCAATGATCCTCTGCAGACCCCATTGTAACCTTTCTGTATTCTTAACCTTCCTTGATCTTGGAGCCAATATAATAACCAAATAAATAGGATAAAGAAATAATAATGATGAGCTTAAATGCAAGGGATATAAACAAGGAAACACAGAGGAAAAAAATGAAAATTAAAATCAAATATAATTAGCAGATTGGGTCATTCAGAAATGGCAAAAAATAAAAATTTTCTTTTTTAAAAAATTATTCTTTTTTTTCTTTATCACTGTATTATCGGATGTCTAGTGTAACATGACACCTTCCCCCTCTCATTCCCTAGTGTCTCCGAAATTTACATTTAATTTTCAAAGTTTTAGGTCACAGCAAATTCACACACGGAATACTAGAGACTCCTACATAATCAACCTCCCTCTCCCATCCCACCCCATATTAAAAGCCTTTTTAAAAATAGATATTAGCATTGTTATAACTGTTATACAGATAGAAAAATATAGCAACTAAACATTGTCAGTGGTTTACAATATAGTTTACCTTTTAGACGGTACAGTTTAATAATTTTTGATGATATTTAACATGTCCTGTGTCCATTACTGTAAGGTAATGAAAAACCTTTTCCATGCCCACTAAATACCCAATTTGTTCTTAACTGTTCCTTCCTCCCCATCCCCCTGGGGCATAGGATACTCCTCTCTCTTGACTCATGGAGTGACATGATTCATAGATAAATGCCCTGGGTATACCAACCAGCCCTTCCTAATCTTAACCCCTCTCAACCCTGCATGACCAAACCCAATAATATCACTACCCATCTGTCCAAACCTTCAATATGCAAATATACTCTATCACTTTACCATAGATTATGTCTATATGGGTGATGTTTCACAACATACTCTTTTCTTTCTCTCCCTTGTTAACCTATCTTTCAGACAATGGTTCTCAGAGACTGCTCACTTTCCTCAGTTCAAGTCAGTGATGTCATATAATGCTCATCCTTCAATGCCTGGCTTGTTTCATGCAACATAAGGTCTTCAAGATTCATCCATGTTATTCCATGTGTTAGCAGTTTATTCCTTCTTACAGCTGAGTAATATTCCCTTGTATGTATGTACCACGTTTTGCTTATCCATTCATCTGTTGATGAGCACTGGGGCTGATTACAACTTTTGACAATGGTGAACAATGCCACTGTGAAATTTGGTGTGCAAATATCTGTTCGTGTCTTTGCTTTCAGTTCTTCTGGGTATTTACTCTGCAGTGGAATTGCTGGATGATAGGGAAGATCTATTGTTAGTTTTCTGAGAAACCACCAAACTGTCCGCCACTGTGGCTGGAGTATTCTGCCATCCCGCCAGCAGTTGATGAGGACTCCTATTCCTCCACATCCTCTCCAACACTTAAAGACTGCTGTTTTATTATAGCTGCTATTCTGATGAGTGTAAATGTCATTGTAGTTTTGATTTGCATTTCCCTGATAACAAGCGGTGTTGAGCATTTTTTCCTGTGCTTTTTCCCTTGATATTTCTTCCTTGGACAAGTGTCTTTTCAGATCACCTGCCCATTTTTTAAATGGGTTGTTTGTCTTTTTATTTTCAAGGCATATGTTTTCTTTATATATGCAGGATATTAGGCTCTTATCAGATATATGGTTGCCAAATATTTTCTCCCATTGGTAGGCTGCCTCTTTATTTTCTTAATAACATCCTGTGATGCGCAGAAAGTTTTGATTTTCAGGAAATCCCATTTATATATTTTTTTCTCTTCCTGCTCCTGCTTTGGCTGTGAAGTTCATGAAACCATTTCCTATTACAAGGTTCTGTAGATGCTTTCCTACATTATATTGCAAGGTCTTTATGATTTTGGCTCTTATATTTACATCTTTGTTCCACCTTGAGTTGATTTTTGCATAAGGTGTGAGATGGTATTCTTCTCTCATTCTTTTGTATATTTATATCCCGTTCTCCAAGCACCACTTGTTAAAGAGGCCATTCACTTCCAACTGAATGGGCTGGTAGCCTTGTTGAATAGCAGATGAATGTATATGTGGGGATCAATATCAGAAATCTCAATTCAAATCCATTGGTCAGTCAGTCGATCCTTGTGCCAATACCATGCAGTTTTGATCACTGTAGCTTTGTAATATGTTTTAAAGTCTGGTAATATGATACCTCCAAATTAATTTTTCTTTTTCAATATGTCTTTGGCAATTCGGGGCCTCCTACATATACAAATATATTTTGAGGTAGTTTTTCCAGTTCCTTAAAAAATATAGTGTTGATATTTATTGGAATTGCATTAAATTTGTAGAGTAGTTTGCATAGGGTAGACATCTTGATGATGTTTAGTCTTCCTATCCGTGAAAAGATAATATTTTTCCATTCATTAAAGTCTTCCTTGATTTCCTTTAACAGTGTTCTGTAGTTTTCTCTATATAAGTCCTTTACATCTTTAGTTAAATTTATTCCTAGTTATTTGATTCTTTTACTTGCTATTGTAAAGGACATTTTTTTCTTGAGTTCCTCCTCTGATTGCTCATTATTGGTGTACAGAAATGCTACTGATTTTTGAGCATTGATCTTATAATCTGAAACATTACTGAACTCCTTTATGGGTTCTAGAAGCTTTGTTGTAGCTTTCTCTGGGTTTTCTATGTATAGGATCATGTCTTCTGCAAATAATGTAACACAAAGAATAACATGGATGAATCTTGAAGACCTTATGTTGAGTAAAGAAAGCCAGGCATTGAAGGATGAACAATATATGACCTCACTGATTTGAACTGAGGAAAGTGAGCAGTGTCTGAGAACCATTGTCTGAAAGATAGGTTAATAAGGGAGAGAAAGAGAAGAATAGGCTGTGAGCCATCTCCCTATGGACATAATCTATGGTAAAGAGATAGAGTACAGATGCATATTGAAGGATAGGAGAAATGGGTAGTGATATAACTGGTTCGTTGGCACAGGGTTGACAGATGGTTAAATTAGGAAGGGCAGTTTGGAATACCCAGGGCATGTATCTATGAATCGTTTCATTCCATGAGTCAATACAGGGGAGTGTCATAGACCCCAGGGGGGATGGGGAGGAAGGAACAGTTAAGATCAAATGGGGTATTTAGTGGTCATGGCAAAGGTTTTTCATTACCTTACAGTAATGGACACAGGACATGGTAAATATGATGAAAAATTATTAAACTGTACCATCTAAATTGTAAACTATACTGTTGTTGGCAATCAGGAACTGGGTCCGTGAAAACGGTGCTGTGGATGAGAAAGAAAGACTAAGACAAAGAGAAGAAAAAACTGGGATCAGGGGACTCTCCATCCGATATGGAGAGAAGAGCCCAGCCACATTATAAAGTGTGGCTTTTATTTGGCTTTAGAACAAAGAAAATATGTGTGAGCATGTGCAAGGGCAATAGATACTTGACAGGTACATTTTACTGAAATCAACAAGTCTTAAAGGTCAATGACTCAGCTCTTTTACATTTTTGCAATTCACAGGCAAACTCAGGATGTTTCCCCACCCAGCTCCTGTTAGCATGAGACTCCAGAACTTGTTTATTACATTCCAAGGTGACCTTATATCAGTAGTCATGGCCTTTAATTGAAACTCCATCATACAGTAAACCACTGACAATGTTTAGTTGCTGTATTTTACTATCTGTATAATAGTTATAACAATGCTAACATCCATTCTAAAAAAAGATTTTAATATGGGTTGGGGAAGTGGGAGGGAATTTGGGTATGTGGGAGTCTCTAGTATTCCATGTGTGACTTTGCTGTGACCTAAAAGTTCCTTGAAAATTAAATGACAATTTGGGAGACACTGTGGAATGAGAGGGGGAATGTGTCATGGTACACTAGACATGCAATAATACAGTGATAAAAGGAAAAAAGAATAAGTTTTTCAAAAGGGAATTTTTTGTTATTTTTTCCTATTTTTTTTGAATGTCCCAATCCACTAATTATATTTATTTATTTTTTTTTCTTTTCTTTTTTTTTTTTATTGTGGGTAAAAATCAAAAATTTCACAATACATACCAACATTTGCAAAATGATATATAAATATATATGCATATATGTGCATTTGCTTACAAAAATGTTATTTATGTATATATATAAATATATTTTAAGAGGTGCTTAGATACCCAAAATATTACACAGAACCCACTGGGATTCCCATGTTGCCCACCTCCCACACCTCCCACCACATCCCACACAAACATCTCCCACAAGTGTGGCCCACCACCCTCAATGGACTTACACATCCTGGGGCCTTGCCACCAACCATAGACCACAGAGGGATTAATACCAAGTGCCAACTGGCAACACGATTGGAAAAAGACCTTGAATTAAAGGGGGAAAAGGTAAAGACAAATGAGTTCA
The DNA here is from genome assembly GCA_026826555.1 of Tolypeutes matacus. Classification (NCBI taxonomy): domain Eukaryota; kingdom Metazoa; phylum Chordata; class Mammalia; order Cingulata; family Chlamyphoridae; genus Tolypeutes; species Tolypeutes matacus. Next base: position 470,374 of record JAKSZT010054203.1, read on the forward strand.
AGTGGCTAAGAGACTTCAAAGAGAGTCAGGAGGTAATCCCAGAGGTAACTCTTACGCACACCTCAGTAGGAGCTCATAGAACATCTAAGTGCCTATCACCCCACACAGAGGGGTTCCGGAGAGCTCTGGAGACACCCAGGTCCTATATAAGTGGGGATAGACCCAGAGACTGATGCCTTATATTTATTTTTAGTTTAGATTTTTTTCTTTTCTGCTTCTTTGTATTTATCCCTTGCATTTAAGCTCATCATTATTATTTCTTTATTCTATTAATTGTATTTGGTTGTTATATGGGCTTCATGTTCAAGGAAGGTTTAGATCACAGAAGGGTTACAATGGGGGCTGCAGACATCATTTGTGGGGGGGGGTCTGGGATAAGGGATTCATGGGAGTAAATATATCTGAATATACATGAAAGGTATATGAAATTGTTCAAATGATCAAGGGATGGGGCAGGTTAACAGTTTGTAGACCACCACTCAATAAAGAGGTAATCTGAAAACCCAGCCTGGAAAGCTCTGTCACATTCTCCAAGGGAGCAGCAACAGTCCTGTAAGTGCAGGAGCAGTGTCTGTCAAAAGAGAATGGCCCACTGATGGGTGCTTTTTATTGATGACTAATCTTATGAGTCTTTGCTCTTGTAATTGAAACTTAGCCTACTGTTATGGGGTGCCTAAGTGTTGCCAACTGGGAGCCTACTTGTTGCTCAAATGTGGCCTCTCTTCAGGATATGAATGCATTACCTTCCCGCAATGTGGGGCATAACTCCTGAGGATGAAGATCCCTGGCAATGAGGAATTAATACCATGTGGCCCCTGGCAACATGATTGGAAGTAGATCTTGAATAAAGGGGTAAAAGGTAAAGAGAAATGAGTTCATGTGGCTGAGAGTCTTCAAAGACAGTCTGGAGGTAATCCCAGAGGTAATGCTTATGCACACCTCAGTAGGATCTCATAGAACACCAAACTGGTTATCACCACACAGATGGGCTCCTGAAGGCTTCGGAGATACCCAGGTTCTATATAAGTGAGAATAGCCACAAAGATTGTTGCCTTATTAGTGGGCTCTAATTTGGAATATGTGCTCCTGAGAATGACAGAGTTGGACTCAAGTAAGTCCTCCCTGCATATGGTCCATCAGTCCATTCTATTCAAACCTATATGTGATGCTGGAGTTTTTAGGTGTACTTCCAGAGATTGGAGCCTCTGGTCTACCTATGTGCCAGGTGTGCCTGGAATCATGGTGGAGCTGCAACTCCTACCATACAGCACAATGGGCTCATCCAAGTCTCCTGGCTTGGAGATGACGATGGGCAATGGCCATCCCAGGGAATGGAGAGGGCCTGCAGCTGCAAGCATGATAATCCCATACACTGTATCCATGGGATATAAGACCTCTCCCAATTAGAGATGTAGTGGACATCAGCATCCCAATCCCTCAGGTTTGGTGGAAGAGCGATGGACTAGAGTGGACTTAATGGTATTCTGTTGTAGACATATTGGAATTAAAGCAATGAAGAAATTATAACAGTGAGGTGGAGCTTGTGGGCATTGGACATTTTCAGGGCAGTGAGGGGAAGGGCAGTTGAAATACAGGGGCCTTTTCAGGACTTGGGGTTTTTTATGACTGGCATTGTGGTGATGGATGTAAGCCACTTTACATTAGCATATACCCTCCAGAACTGTGTGGTAGACAGTGTGGTCTACGATGTGAACAGTGGTCTATGCTTGGTGGCAAGACCCCAGGATGTGTATATCCAGAGTGGGTGATGTGCCACACTGAAGAAGCATGTTTGCTTGGAATGTTGTGGGAGGTGTGGGAGGTGGGAAACATGGGAATCCCTGTAATTTCTGTGTAATATTTTGGCAATCTAAACACCTTTTAAAAATATATATATATATATGTAAAGAAATAACATTTATGTAATCTAATGCATATATATGCATATATATTTATATATAATTTTACAAATATTAGTATGTACTGTGAAAATTTTAATTTTTACCCATAATAAAAAAAGAAAAAAAAAAAAAAGAAAATGCTGCAATAATGGGCAGCATTATTTTTAAAATGGTAATTTTTAAAATGCTTGCCCAGAATGTAATGTATTGAAGAACCAGTGAAAACAAGAAGAATAATTTGAAATAATTGGAAAGCCCATCTTTACATAAACGAAGAGAAATCTCGAGTTCTAATGCATGAATTAGTGGTAACAAATTGAACACACATGAGTGTGGAAGAAGGTGTGAGGGGAGCAGATCTGAGAACAAACTTCAAGTGCACTTTTTCTCAAGGAAAAAGATATCCTGAATTACACAGTCACATATGCTTCCTTAAATCATTGACAACAATTTGCACAGACTGGAGGTGGAGATTCTTTGGAGATTCACATTCATTCCATTCACAGGGTTTCTCTCCAGTATAAATGTTGTAATGTTTAATGAGATACTGCATCTGGCTGAAGGCTTTCCTACATTTCTTACCTATATAGGGTTTCCCTCCACTATGAAATTTCTCATGGTCAGTGAGATTTGATTTGCTACTGAAGGCATTCCTACATTCCTTACATATATAGGGGATCTCTACAGTTTGTCTTCTCTGGTGTGTAATGCGGCTTGATTTCTGAATGAAAGCTTTCCCACATCCATTACATTCATAGGGATTCTCTCCAGTATGTATTCTCAGATGGTGAATGATGTTTTCCTTCTGGTTGAACTCTTTTCCACATTCATTGCATAGATAGGGTTTTTCTCCAGAATGAATGCTTTGGTGTTTAATGAATGATTGCTTTCCCCTGAAGGCTTTTTTGCATTCTTTACATTCATTTTGTTTCTCTCTAATATGAGTTTTTCATGTTCTGTGAGATATGATGTGTACCTGAAGGCTTTTTCACATGACCTTTGTGCATACCATTTGCAGTAGGAAATCCCTTGTATCTGAGATTTGACATTTGAATTAAAGCTTTCCCACAAATATATGATTTCTCTTCAGTAAGAATTTTCTGGTGAATAAAAAGGTTTCTAGTCAGCTTGAAAACTTTCCCACATGTGTGACATTTCTATCTTTGTTCCCCTGAATGGGTTTTAAAATGAGGAGTAAAAAATGATTTCAAAGAGCAGCCTATATTCAGGACACTAATATGGTTTATCTCTAGTTTGAATTTTCCCATATTCCAAGAGGTTTTGTTTCTGATGGAAGCATTCCCATGTTCATTACAATAATAACTAATGTATGAATATTTTATGCTCCATGAGATTTAATGCCTGGCTGAAGAATTTCCAATATTCCTTACATGCACAGGGTTTTACTCCTGCATGTTTCTTTGATGTGACTCTGGCTTTCTGAAATTCATGAAATGCCATTTGATTTCTCTGAAGTATTAATTCTCAGGTATCTCATGAGGTTGAATTTCCAAAAAAAAACTTCACACTCATTACACTTAAAGGGGAGGACTACAATGTGGGACAAATTCCTTCCAAGTAAAGTTATATTCATAGAAGTGTTATTTTGAGGAAACAATGCTTGTGGTCACAGAAAAGATTTTACCAACTTTCTTACATTCTCTGCCTTCATCTTAAGTCTGTACTGCTGTGGAAGTGTATATAGCTTCACTCGCAAGCTTTTGTTATGCGGTTCTTTCTGCTTCTTAATGTCCTATGCTTCTTCATAGTTTTTGGTGTGCAGCAAAATCAGTGCCTAGAGGGAAATTTATAGCATTGAATGCACTCATTAGAAAAGAGGAAAGATCCAATATCAGTTATCTAAGTGTCCAATTAGGGAAGTGCAACTATTTCTCCTTTTTATTTGTCCTATCATTCCTGGCTCTTCTTACTTCAAATCAGCATCACATCCAGTTTGGTGACTTCATAACTAGGAAATGGGGAAATGATACAGCACAGAATTAGTGATGGGGGCAAAACAACACCCCATAAATTAACCCTGGAACATTCAGGCTTCTGAAGGATAAGAAATGCACGTGCATTCCAAAGATGCACGAAAAAGGTGGCCCCGGAACAAAGACTAAAATTGCAACCCAGGAAATCCTGACACTTTGTTTTGGACTGACTATTTTTTTCAAAAATTTTTCCTTCTATTTATTTGGATGAGATGCACTATTTAATATTCTGTAAAGTTTACCGGGGAAATTATAACACTTTTGTTTGCCTTCCCAAATCCACACTTATTATTTGTTATAGACTTGTGAAATAATGTATTTTAAAACATTTAATATCTTGTATTAGTCAGACAAAGTGGTGCTGATGCAAAATACCAGAAATCTCTTGGTCTTTATAAAGGGTATTTATTTGGGGTAGACGCTTCCAGTTACCAGGCCATAAAGAATAAAGAATAAATTTCTTCCTTAACCAAATTCTGTTACCCTGTCTTGGAGCAAGACAGCTGCTGACATTTGCCAGGGTTCAGGTTTATTGTGTTCCTCTCTTCCCGGGGCTGTGTTTCTCCCTGGGCTCAGCTCCTCTGTTTCTTCCTCAAGGTCAGCTGTAGTCTATGAGACTCTCTAAACTTTGCCTCTCTCCACAAGGCCAGCTGTGAACTGTCAGGTGAATGGCTTCTCTCTTTTCCCTGGGGCCTCCTGTCCTTGCTCATCAGAACTCCAACATCAAAAACTACTCCAATTCTGTCCATTGCTATGTCTTTTTATGTGTGAGACCCCACCCACTAATGGATGGGGCTGAAGTGCCCTACGGAATGTGAAACAGTCAATGCCCTTATCATAAATTAATCATGCCCAGATTAACAGACAAGTTTACAAGCATCATTCCAAAAACATTATTGGAATTAATAATGATATCAAACTGCTACATATCCAGTTACCCATCTTATGCTATATATTATTTTATGGTGTATTTGAACACTTTATTGATGTCCTAGGCCACGAATATCATTATTACTTTATCCATTCAATAATCATTTAGGTATATGAGTTTAATTAACAAATATTGTTCTTCAATCCATCCAGAATCTTGAACCTTCTGAGAATATTTTTTCTGCCTGAAGAATATTCTTTTACATTCCTTTAAAGTGAGTTGCTTCTAGCAAACTTTATTAGTTTTTACTCATCTGTAATTGTATTTATTTCATTTCTTCCTGAAGCATTGTGATGAATTAAATCTCAGGCCGTCTATGATCTCCAATGTTTTGAGAGCACCCTTAGGGTTGAATCTTTCCATTCTGTTGTAAATGTAATCAGTTCTTTAGAGAAGAAATTAAGGGCTTTCAGTTTTGCAGCCTGCTCCCTCCCCACCCCAGGCAAAATCTATGCACTGTGGCTCTAGGGATGGGAATGATGGCTCAACTCTGAGTTACACACCTGATCTTTGAGCTAAGATTTGGTGGAGAAACACAGTATATTGTGTTCTTCTTGGGACCTTTCAAGGGACCAGTGCAATGGTGGTCAGCACCCCATTTTACTCAATTATTGCCACCCCCAAAGTACAGCCACTGCTCAGGAGTTCCCATTTCTCCCGGACTTAGGAGACCCATCCTGATCCCTGTGCCCTGGGTTAATGTCATCGTTTGAGTCCTGTGAGGACCCCAGAGAAGTATGTTCTTACTAACCTATTGTTGTGTGTGTAAGCCTTTTTTATGTAGGACATTTTGGTTAGATTCAGATAAGGGAACTTTTGATTAGGGTACTTTTTGTTAGAATGCTTTAGTTTAGTTAGGGGACTCTGATTAGTTTTCAGGCACCAGAATAGACCCCAATAATTGTGCTGAAGTTCTACATACATGGAACACAGAGAGAAGAGTGCTGCCGTGTTTACCCTGCCATGTGGAAGAGGGATCAAAGATCTCCTACAGCTGTGGAGAGACACAGAAATCCTGAGAGCCTGAGGGAGAGGCAGAGGCTGTAGTCATGGAGCAGCTTGAAGCTGAAGACATCGAGGCCATAGGAGAAGGGAGAGGTGTGAGCAATTGTGTCTGATGGGCCACTGCTGAACTCTGGGAGAAAGTGTGTTTGGAGGAGAAGGCAGAGAGAGACAGGCAGGCCCAACATTTTGCCTTGGCAGGATTCCTGCAGCAGCTGACCCTGGCTAAGACAGAATTTTAGATGATGACTTAATGTGGACATTTTCACAGCCTCAGAACTGTAAGCATTGAACCTAATAAATTCAATAAAAGCCAACCTACTTCTGGTATTTTGCATTGGCAGCACTTGGAAACTCAAACAGCCGAGGACACAGAGTTGGAGAGCTGCCCTGTTCCCAAACAGCAGTGTGATACTGATGCTCAGTGATTTCACCTGTAAACTGTGGGTATCTCCAGACTAGGCAGGAATGAGTACAGGTAAGATGGAGGAGGAAGTGCTCTTGGCTAGGAAGGCCTGCAAGGCAGGTAGTTAGGCATGGGTGTCACAGGGTTTGGGGACTAGTAAAAAGTCACAGATGCCCCAGTATGATGTACCTGCCTCAGGCAGTGATTGGTCAGGTAGACAGGGGCAGATAAAATCTTGGGACCTGTGGTCAGGTGCAGCAAAGAAGTCAGGGCACAGAGAGGAGTCACCCTGCTCCTTCTCCCTTTGCTCTTCCCTCCTTCCCTTGGCATCCAGCCTGGACCCTCTGAGGAGGCTGCTTTTACTGTATACCTCCTGGGTCTCAGGTACAGACTCATGTGTCCTGCTTTCAGTTCTACATTCACCGTCTCCAATTTTGGGGCAGCTAAAGAAAGAGCAATGCCAAGATGAAACATGTTGGTGTCAGGAAAGAAATGTCAAAATTCACATTACAGCATTTACCACAGCAATAACACCACCACAATGAGAAACATTAGGCCAGTGACCCTAATAAATAGTACAGGAATCCCAGAAAGTCTTGGGACCTAGGGCTTACAAGAATAGAAGTGAGGTTGTGAGAGAGTGCAATGTTTGCAGAAAACCTCAGAGGGTGCAGATGCCAGATATTTCTCAGATTAATTAAATATATAATTTTCAACAGTGTTGAAAATGATGCAGACCTCTTCAATCCCAGAAGAGAATGGAGGGGTTGGATGAGAAGAAGCTGATGTAAACCTGAACAAGCTGGAATATAACATGTGTTCACTGCAGTTCCCCCAAACCAGAGAGGGATCCAAACTCTCAGAAATCCTTTGAAAACCATCATCATAGGTTCAGGCTCCACAAAGGAGTACAGGGAAAAAGCCCTGGTCAGCACTCACAGCCTCATTTAGTGATGTGAGTCACTCTAGTGGGTCTAACCTGGGGAGTAAACAGCAGGAGGTCCATCTTCTGCTGTGGTGCTAACAGCCCTCTAACCGGACACGTGAAGAGAACAGTGTGGCCTTCACATGGTCGCATCCATGTTCCTCGTGTTCTATGCTCACTTCTGCTGAGGGAGGCCTCCACCTGTCCAGACAGCTGGGGGTGATGCCAAGGGGAGTGCGCACTATTCTTTATGAGTGACTATATTTGTAAAGATTGAGGGGAAGTGCCCCCACACCCATTAATGTTGCAGATAAAAATCATTACCTTCAAATCAACCACATTGTATGATTTCAATGTGTACTATTTTCATAATTTCTTTTAAATGATAACCAAATTATCCGTGCAAAGATTATAAAAATAATTTATGTCTGTTATGGCAAACACTAAAATTCCTTCTCTAGTCTCAACTGCCATTCCTCCTTCCTCAAAATTATCTGCATTGGCAGATTCTTTTTGGGTACACATTTCTGTTTGTAAATACATGTATTCTCTAGTTTCACCCATCCCACAGCCTATCACATATGAGAAAAATATTGGAGTACAACTTAAGAATATAAATAACATTTTTAACTTCTTAAAATACTTGAGCTTAGAAGTATATCTCCAAATTTTGAAATGATAATCTCTGATTTAAAATAATAAGGAAAATTGGAGTTAAGTAGAAAGCAGACGACTGTAATTCAGTGGCTCTTAAACTTGAATCCACATCAGAATCAGGTGAAGAAACTGAAAAAACATAAATGGTTATGGTGCCTTAGAAGAAAATGCTACAATAATGGGCAGCATTATTTTTAAAATGGTAATTTTTTAAATGCTTACCCAGAATGTAATGGATTGAAGAACCAGTGAAAACAACCAGGATAATTTGAGATAAGTGGAAAGCCCATCTTTACATAAACTAAGAGAAATCTTGTGTTCTGATGCATAAATTAGTGGTAACAAATTGAACACAGATTTTTTATTTCACCTTGGAGGTAGAAAGTGCCAGGAATGATCCAAAGAAAGTTTGGGGTGAGGGGACCTCTCTCCATGTGCAATGCAGGCAAATATATTTAGGCTAAAGTTGCTTTTTATACTACAACGCTGATAACAAAAGTAGGGCATCCTTTACTAGTTCCTCATCTTGGTACGTGAGAGCACTGCTTGTTTCTGTATTTCCAGACAACTTTCTTGGGAATTCAGACCATAACATCTTAATGGTGTGCTCATTCCACTCTGGCTCCTCCTACTGATATTTGCAGTATGCAGTGCCCTTGGAGACATTTACTAATGTTTCTCTGCCAGTAAACAGGCTTTTTAAATGCTTAACCCATTGTGGTCTGGCTCTCAGCATCTCTTCCAACTCCCCCATTTTTGTTTTTTGTCCAGCGTGACTATGCCAGTCTTAGTTTGCCCTCCTCTGAAGGTCTTACCTATCGCTGGCCACCAGCCAAGCTCAATGGACAGGAGTTTGAGATTCAAGGGATTTAAGCAGAATCAAGTTATTAGCATGGCTGGCTTTTTCAGCCCTATTAATGTGGGACAGCAGGGCTTTGCAAATACCTCCTAATAAAGTTAAGAGTAGCAGACTACCAATTATCACCACACAGAAGTTAGCAAGTACAGAGGTTGATTTCCACCAATGTAAGGGGTTTATTTTATTTAATTGATCTGTCACTGATTGCCAAAATTTGCTACCTGAAAGCATAGTAAGTTGATTCTGAGACATGCTCAAAATCCTTTTTTACAAATCTGTAATTTCTATAGAAAAATTTGTTTGATGACCTATTAAATGACTTTAATTATTTCCCATTCATAATTGGAACCATAGTATGGGAGAGGAATGATAAAAAAAGCACTTTCATTCCAAGCACACTTCAAAACCTCATTTTAAATTTATATTATATACCTGATCTCCCATTTGTGTAACAGCCATCTCTAAGTCATTAATCCTATTATTAATTTTCCCATTAATAAATGCCTGACTATGCCATAGCTCACTAGCATTTTTCTGCCAATTTCAAACATATTGTCGTGTTTGGATAGACTCATGTAGGGCAGTTTCTACCTCAACAGCAGCTGTAATAATACCTATAAGCCCTAATACAGCAGCTATAACTAATCCAATTAAACATTTGGTTCTTTTCAAATAATGACTTAGAAAGTGCCAAAGGATTTGGTTCTCAGGGGAAGACTGCCAACACCGATTCATGTGAATCTGAAGCCATATTCCATGATACCATTTTCCTATTAGAACCACAGTAGAACGTTCTTGTAAAACAGACTTTGATACACAAGTGTAAAGGGAGCAATTGGCGCAGAAAAATTATGTTTGATTAATGCTCACTCTTCCAACTATAAAAATTATGGGATCCCATACACATGTTTTAAGAAATTAAGTGGATTTTCTTTTTTAACTGGTAATGTTAGTTTTACTGCCTTGCCATTCAAAAATTGGGCTAGTTCCAAAAAATAATTTCTACAAATACTTTTTAGTTTTGTTAAGTTTAGTGTCCCATAGTTGTGGGATAAATCTTCCCTGATGAGTCCAATTTAGTGATGTATTTATACTTATGACATCCCCAAAATTCCATAAATAATGATAGCTTTCATTAGTTGTTTTTGTTGAATTATGAATTTTTCAACATATGGTTGTGTTTACATTAGTTTTCATTTTCCCTATCAGGGCCCAATTCATTAAAATTCTATAGGAATTATTAAAGAGCACAACCACAGATGAAACATGGCATGTATGCCATTTATCACTTTGTACTATGATTTTGGGGCTGTATACATGGATAGATGGATACTAGGCAGATAGGTCATTCAAGAAAATGCAAGGTTAAATTTTCAAAAAATTTCTTTCTACTCAAGTTTTAGAGGAAGGAGAGAATCAACGTGTCCAAGAAAATGAAAAAATCTAATTAATATAAACAGGGTAGGATTTGTCCCCACAAGTCAAAAATTCTAAAAGAGGTGAATTAGTAATATAAGCCAAATATGTTTAATTATGTGAAGGTGCACTACTAACTACTGACATTGTCAAGTAAAGCATAGCAAAGAATAACCATTTTAGAGTGACGTTCTTACTTTTAGAAGTTATCCTCTTTTCTGCTTCTTATGTCAGCTTCTTTGACTTGTTAATGTCTAAGTTTCAGATGTCTGGACAGGACCCAAAACTGATCTCCTTTATCAGTAATGATAAGAGAAAAACCTCGACACTATATCCTAACTTAATTTCTGCCTTTTACCATTGATTATTATCTTTATACTTTCAATAAACTAGATGTCCAATATTTGTTTCTGTATTTTTGACTTACTTTGCAAGAAATACCCTGCTGCTGATATATATGATTCTGACCTTTGGCTTAAAATTTTTATACTAAAAAATGCTTGATATAATTGTTTTCACACCTCACCATTTCCACCTGTTTTGTTTTTGTACCATTTATAAATAGAGGTTTAACTTTTTTATGATAAGTATACATACATTCACAGGCTTAATAATCAGGGGATACACTGATATACTTGGCTTATTTTGGCTAGATTCCTGAATAGATACAAGATAAATGTTAAAATATATTTAATTTAATAAACTTATATTGACAATAAGGGTGAGAAACAAATTACATAACTAATTAAAAGATTAAGTCAATATTGAACAAAGTTACAGAATGACAGATAAATAGTGCAGTCTTACAAATATACTTACCAATAATTAGCTTGTAGCTGGGAAGTGTTGAATTGTTGAAGTAGCAACTGATACTAGAGTTTTGGTTGACTGTGTTTAGGATTAATGAATATGATACTATAGATGCCAACATGTGAGTATTTTGCTAATTCTCGATGAAGGGGCCAGCCTCCTCAGGAAGGAACACAACACTCTCTGGACAGTACATTTTAAGATTTAAACATCAGTCCCTGGGAGAGTGGCCAGCTCCCCCAGGGAGGAATACAACACCCATTGAAATGCACTTTATTTTTTTAAATTTTTTACAAAAGTTCCATGATGTGCTTACTATTTTATTTTCCAATATTTTTCCTGAGATGTGAAAAGTGTTAACTGGCAAGGCATTGGTTTATTGATTAACAAAGTTTTCTGTATGATGCTTTACTTTTAGGCTTGAACAATACTTGCCAGACTTGTTTTTTAATATATTTAGTTTCAGGACTGTCAAAATTCAAAAGAAGAGATTTGCATATACATTTAATAAAGTACATTTATGTGTATTATACAAAGTATTAAATAACATAAATATGCAATGTATTGTATTAAAGTTTTGATTAGTATTTAAGTATAATATACAGAATTCATAATTGTAGTAGATTATACAACAACAGACATCCAATGAATAAAATTTTATTTCTTAAGAATTTAAGAGTCTTAGTAGCATAAATAGAGTGACCTCAATTTCTTTATTTTGTATTGTTTGAGGCATAGCTAAAAACAAATTAGAATTTCCTATTTGAGCTATTGGGTAATACATTAACTTGTAATTTTAATATTTGCATTGCTTTTGTTGTTAACATTATAGTTAGAATTGGGGCTGTTACTTACAGTATTGAAAATAAACTTAATTTATTGTTGGCTACTTGGCAGGAAGGGGTATGTGGGTTGGCTTGACTTGTTTAAGAAAATATTAAATCAAGCTTTAGGAAGTTTTTTTTTTTCACTTTTATGGTCAATAGGTTTTTTTTAAATATTTTATTTATTTTTATTGTGGGTAAAAATCAAAATTTTCACAATACATACTAACATTTGCAAAATGATATATAAATATATATGCATATATGTGTATTTGCTTACAAAAATGTTATTTATATATATATATATACATATATTTTAAGAGGTGCTTAGATTACCCAAAATATTACATGGAACCCACTGGGATTCCCATGTTGGCCACCTCCCACACCTCCCACCACACCCCACACAAACATCTCCCACAAGTGTGGCCCACAACCCTCAATGAACTTACACATCCTGGAGCATTGCCACCAATCATAGACCACAGTTCATACAGTAGACCACACTCTCTCCCACTCAGTTCTGAGAGGTGTGTGCTGATTTAAAATGGCCTACATTCATTGCCACAATAGTACTCAGGACAACCTCTAACTCCCAAAGAAGCCCCTGTATTTCAACTGCTCATCCCCTCCATATCCCAAAAGTGTCAAGTGGCCACTGGCTCCACCTCATTGTTATAATTTCTTCCATTGTTAGAATCACCATATGTGAACAAGAGAACACTATCAAGTTCACTCTAGTCCACAGTTCTTCCACCAATCCTGAGGGGACTGGGATGGTGATGTCCACTCCAACTCCAACTGAGAGAGGGCTTATATCCCATGGATATGGTGGGTGGGATGATCCTGCCTGCAGATGCAGGCCCTCTCCATTCCCTGGGATGGCCGTTGCCCATCGTTGTCTCCTCACCAGGTGACTTGGATGAGTCCATTGAGCTGTAGGGTAGGAGTTGCAGCTCCACCGAGATTTCATGAACACCTGGCACATAGGTAGGCCGGAGGCTCCAGTCTCTGGAAGTATACCTAAAAACTCCAGCATCACATATAGGTTTGAATAGAAGGGACTGGTGAACCATGTGCAGGGAGGACTTATTTGAGTCCAATTCTGTCATTCTCAGGAGCACAGGTTCCAAAATAGAGCCCACTGATAAGGCATCAGTGTCTGGGGTTATCTCCCCTTATATAGACCTGGGTGTCTCCGGAGTTCTCAGGAAACCCTCTGGGTGGGGTGATAGGCATTTAGATGTTCTATGAGCTCCTACCAAGGTGTGCATAAGAGTTACCTCTGGGATGACCTCCCGACTCTCTTTGAAGTCTCTTAGCCACTTGAACTCATTTGTCTTTACCATTTCCCCCTTTTATTCAAGGTCTTTTTCCAGTTGTGTTGCCAGTTGGCACTTGATATTAATCCCTCGTTGCCAAGGAGGCTTATCCCCGGGAGTCATGTCCCACATTGGGGGGAAGGTAATGCAATCATATGCTGAGTTTGGCTTAGAGAGAGGCCACATTTGAGCAACAAGGAGGCTCTCAAGTGGCAACACTTAGGCACCCCACAACTGCAGGCTAAGTCTCATTTAGAAGAGCAAAGACTCACAAGGGTAGTCATCAATAAAAAAAAAAATACATCAGTGGGTCATCCTATTTTGACAGGCACTGTCCCTACACTCAGGTAGGTACTATTGCTGCTCCGTTGGAGACTGTGGCAGAGCTCTCCAGGCTAGGAATTCAGATTCCCTCATTTATTGTATGATTACCACCCATCGTGACCATGTCCCATCCCTAGATCCTTTGAATGATTTTGTATATCTTTCATGTATATTTGGATGAATCAACCCCTATGAAACCCCCCCAGACACCCCCCAATAATCCCCAACAGTACCCATTGTAACCCTTCTGTGATCCAAATCCTCCATGAACATTTAGTCCATAAGATAATCAAATACACTTACTAGGAAAAAGAAAGAAGTGTGATAAGCTTACATGCAAGAGAAAAACATAAGGAAACTCAGGGGGAAAAAAAGAGAAGGAAAAAAAAACAAATAATCAAACAAAGAACAAAACAAAATAAAATATAATTAGTGGATTGGGACATTCAAAAAATCGGAAAAAATGCAAAGGAAATGCCTTTAAAATATACATATATATTCATTTTTTTTCCTTTCTCCTTTCTTTATTTTTCTGCTGTTTATCACTGTGTTATGGGATGTCTGGTGTGCCATGACACCTTCCACCCCTCAATCCCCATTGTTTCCCAATCTTTCATTTAATTTTCAAAGAAGTTTTAGTTCACAGCAAAGTCACACATGGAGTGCCGGAGACTCCCAGATACCAACCACCGCCCCTTCCCTACCCCATATTAATCCCCCCCTTTTTTTGGTTGTTAGCATTGTTATAACTGTTATACAGATAGTAAAATATAGCAACTAAACATTGTCAGTGATTTACAGTATAATTTACAATTTAGGTGATACAGTTTAATAATTTTGATGATATTTACCATGTCCTGTGTCCATTACTGTAAGGTAATGAAAAACCTTCCCCATGAACACCAAACAACCCATTAGATCTTGACTGTTCCATTCCCCTCAGCCCCCAGGGCCAGTGATACCCCCCTCTCCCAACCCATGGAATGTCAAGATTCACAGTTACATGCCCTGGGGATTTTAAACTTGCCCTTCCTAATCCACCCACCCCCCAGTGCTGCACCACGAAACCCAGGAACACCACCACTCATCTGCCCCATCCCCCAACATGCAACCACACCCTATCCCTTTACCATAGATTATGTCGATATGGATGATGGCTCAAAGTCTGCTCTTCTCTTACTCTCCATTGTTAACCTATCTTTCAGACAATGGTTCTCAGAGACTGCTCACTTTCCTCAGTTCAGATCAGTGAGGTCATATACTGTTCATCCTTCATTGCCTGGCTTGCTTCACTCAACATAAACTCTTCAAGATTAATCCATGTTATTCCATGTGTTAGCACTCTGTTCCTTCTTACAGCTGAGTAATATTCCATTGTATGTATGTACCACATTTTGCTTATCCATTCGTCTGTTGATGGGCACCGGGGCTGATTCCAACTTTTGGCAATGGTGAACAATGCCGCTATGAACATTGGTGTGCATATATCTGTTTGTATTTTTGTTTTCAGTTCTTCTGGGTATATACCCAGCAGTGGAATTGCTGGATCATACAGAAGATCTATTGCTGGTTTTCTGAGGAACCAACAAACTGTCCTCCACAGTGGCTGGACCATACCGCAGTCCAACCAGCAGTGGATGAGGGTTCCTATTCCTCCACATCCTCTCCAACATTTAGTGTCTCCTGTTTTTTAATACCTGCCATTCTGATGGGTGTAAGATGGTATCTCATTGTAGTTTTGATTTGCATTTCCCTGATAGCAAGTGATGTTGGGCATTTTTTCATGTGCTTTTTAGCCATTTGTATTTCTTCCTTGGAGAAGTGTCTTTTCAGGTCAATTGCACATTTTTTAAATGGGTTGTTTGTCCTGTTATTTTCAAGGTGTAGGATTTCTTTATATATGCAGGATGTTAAACTCCTATCAAATATATGGTTGCCGAATATTTTTCCATATTGGTTAGGCTGCATTTTTATTTTCTTAATAACATCCTTTGAGGTGCAGAAGGTTTTAATTTTGAGGAGATCCCATTTATCAATTTTTTCTCTTGCTGCTCGTGCTTTGGCTGTGAAGTTCATGTAATCATTTCCTATTACAAGATCCTGTAGATGCTTCCCTACATTATCTTCAAAGGTTTTTATGATTTTGGCTCTTATATTTAGATCTTTGTTCCATCTTGAGTTGATTTTTGTATAATGTGTGAGATGATATTCTTCTTTCATTCTTTTGGATATGGATATCCAGTTCTCCAAGCACCACTTTTTAAAGAGGCCACTGTCTCCCATCTGATTGGGCTTCGTGGCCTTGTCAAATATCAGATGACTGTATATGCGAGGATCTATATCAGAACTCTCAATTCGGTTCCATTGGTCAGTAGGTCTATCCTTGTGCCAATACCACGCAGTTTTGATCACTGTAGCTTTGTAGTATGTTTTAAGTCAGGTAATGTGATACCTCCAACTTCATTTTTCTTTTTCAATATATCTTTGCCAATTCGGGGCCTCTTGCCTCTATAAATATATTTTGTGGTTAGTTTTTCCAGTTCCTTAAAAAATATAGCGTTGACTTTTATTGGGATTGCATTAAATCTGTATTTTAGTTTGGGTAGGATAGATATCTTGATGATGTTTAGTCTTCCCATCCATGAACAGGGAATATTCTTCCATTTATTTAAGTCTTCTTTGATTTCCTTTAACAGTGTTGTGTAGTTTTCTGTATATAAGTCCTTTACATCTTTAGTTAAATTTATTCCTAGGTATTTGAATCTTTTCTTTACTATTGTAAATGGTATTTTTTTTCTGATTTCCTCCTCAGTTTGCTGGTTATTGGTGTACAGAAATGCTACTGATTTTTGAGCATTGATCTTATAGCCTGAAACATTACTGAAATCCTTTATAAGTTCTAGAAGTCTTGTTGTCAATTTCTCAGGGCTTTCTATGTATAGGATCATGACATCTGCAAATAATGAAATTTTTACTTCTTCTTTTCCAATCTGGATGCGTTTTATGTCCTTTTCTTGTCTCATTGCTCGCGCAAGTACTTCTAAGACAATGTTAAATTGGAGTGGTGATAGTGGGCATCCTTGTCTTGTTCCCGATCTCAGAGGGAAGGCTTTTAGGATTTCACCATTGAAAATGATGCTGGCTTTGGGTTTTTCATATATACCCTTTATCATTTTCAGAAAGTTTCCATCTATTCCTATCGTTTGTAGTGTTTTTATGAGGAAAGAGTGCTGTATTTTGTCAAATGCTTTTTCGGCATCTATAGAAATGATCATGTTATTTTTTTGTTTCAGTCTGTTTATGTGGTGTATTACATTGATTGATTTTCTTATATTGAACCATCCTTGCATACCTGGGATGAAACCCACTTGGTCATGGTGTATAATCCTTTTGATATGTTGTTGAATGCGATTTGCAAGTATTATTTTAAGGATTTTATCATCTAGGTTCATTAGACAAATTGGTCTGTAATTTTCCTTTCTTGTGGTATCTTTATTTGGTTTTGGTATTACGGTAATTTTGACATCATAGCAAGAGTTAGGTAATATTCCTTCTACTTCTATTTTTTGGAAGAGCTTAAGTAGAATTGGTGTTAGCTCTTTCTGGAATGTTTGGTAGAATTCAGCTGTGAAGCCATCTGGTCCTGGACTCTTCTTAGTTGGGAGGTTTTTAATGACTGAGTCTATCTCTTTACTTGTAATTGGACTGTTGAGTTAATCTATTTCTTCTTTCATCAATGTCGGCTGTTTGTGGGTTTCTAGAAACTTGTCCATTTCCTCTAAATTGTCATTCTTGTTGACATATAATTTTTCAAAGTATCCTCTTATGATACTCTTTATTTCTGTGGGGTCAGTAGGGATATCACCTTGCTCATTCCTTATTTGATATATTTGCATCTGTTCTCTCTTTTTCTTTGTTAGTCTGGCTAAGAGTTTGTCAATTTTGTTGATATTCTCGAAGAACCAACTTTTGGTTTTGTTTATTGTTTCCAGTGCTTTCTTATTCTCTCT
Organism: Tolypeutes matacus; assembly: GCA_026826555.1. Taxonomy (NCBI): domain Eukaryota; kingdom Metazoa; phylum Chordata; class Mammalia; order Cingulata; family Chlamyphoridae; genus Tolypeutes; species Tolypeutes matacus. Next base: position 487,755 of record JAKSZT010054203.1, read on the forward strand.
TTCATTTACTTCTGCTCTAATCTTGGTTATTTCCTGCTTTCTACTTCCTTTAGATTAGTTTGTTGTTGTTTTTCCAATTACTCCAAGTGTGCAGTTAGGTCTTCAATTTTATCTCTTTCTTCTTTTTTTATATATGAATTTATGGCTATGAACTTCCCTCTCAGGACTGCTTTCGCTGCATCCCATAGGTTTTGATATGTTGTTTTGTCATTTTCATTAGTTTCAAGGTAGTTACTGATTTCTTTTGAAATTTCCTCTTTGACCCACTGTTTGTCTAAGACTGTGTTTTTTAACTTCCTTATCCTTGTGCCTAACCTGTTTCTCTGGCCCTTAGTGATTTCCAACTTCATTCCGTTGTGGTCAGAGAAATTACTTTGTATAACCTCAATCTTTCTGAATTCATTGAGTGTTGTTCTGTGGCTGAACATGTGGTCTATTTTGGAGTATATTCCATGTGCACTCGAGAAGAATGTAAATCCCGCTGTATTTGGGTGTAGTGTTCTGTATATGTCTATTAAGTTCAAATCTTCTAATGTATTGTTGAGTGCCTTACTTTCTTTATTGATTCTCTGCCCAGATGTTCTGTCTAATGATGATAGTGGTTTGTTGAAGTTCCCTGCTATAATTGCAGAGGAATTTATTTCTCCTCTTAGTTTTTCCAGAGATTGCTGCACGTATTTTGAGGCACCTCGATTAGGTGCATAAATGATGATGATTGTACTCTCTTCTTGAGAGTTTACTCCTTTTACTAATATGTAGTGCCATCTTTGTCTCTTACAATAGTTTTGCATTTAAAGTGTATTTTGTCTGATATTAGAATAGCTACTCCTGCCCTTTTTTGGCTATTGTTAGCTTGTAAAATGGTTTTCCAGCCATTCACTTTCAGCCTTCTTGAATCCCTGGGGTGAAGGTGGGTTTCTTGTAGACAGCATATAGATGGATCATATTTTCTTATCCATTCTGCCAGTCTGTGTCTTTTGATTGGTGAATTTAATCCATTAACATTCAGTTTTATTACTCGTAACGAATTTCTTACTTCAGTCATTTTTTCTTTGGGTTAATGTATGTCATATGTTGGTTTGTTTCTCTTTTTGACTATTCATTTGTTTTTAAACTCTCCTCCAACTCTCTCTCCTTTGAATTTTCCTTTCAACTTGTAGAGATTCCTTTAGTATTTCATGAATTCCTGCTTTCTTCTTGACATACTCTCTTAATTGCTGTTTATCTTTGAATATTTTGAACTCTCCATCATTTTTGAATGCCAATTTTGCTGGATAGAGAATTCGTGGCTGGAAGTTTTTTTCTTTTAGTGTTTTGACTATGTTATACCACTGTCTTCTTGCCTCCATGGTTTCAGCCAAGAAATCAGCACTTAATCTTATTGTGCTTCCCTTGTATGTGATGGTTCTCTTTTCTCTTGCTGTCTTGAGTATTTTCTCTTGGTCTTGAGCATTGGACAATTTGACAAGTATATGTCTTGGAGTTGGCTTGTTGGGATTTATAGTATTTGGGGTGCGCTGTGCTTCCTGGATCTGCACATCCATCTCTCTCAATAGAGTTGGGAACTTTTCAGCCATAACTTCCTTCAACACTCCTTCTGTTCCCTTTCCCTTCTCTTCTCCTTCTGGGATGCCCATAATGCGTATGTTTGTGCGTATTGTATTATCGGTTAATGCCCTGAGACCATGCTGGATATTTTCTATCTCATATTTTCTACAATCTCTTTGATTTTAACTGTATTGTCTTCCATATCACTAATTCTTTCCTCTGCCTGTTCAAATCTGCTGCCATGTGAGTCCAGCATCTTTTTCATTTCTTGACTTGTGCCTTTGTTCACCATCATATCCATTACCATTTTAGGTATGTTAGCTATTTCTTCAGTATATTCTCCCAGTGTCTCCTTTATATCGTTAATCTCTTCCTTCAGTTCTTTAAGTTGGTCCATGATATTTGTTTGGATAGCTTTGATTAGTTGTTTGATGTTCTGTATTGCTTCCTGGTTTTTATTTTGTGCATTGGACTGGTCCATGTTTTCTAGTTTCTCAGAATCATTTTTATTTTTCTGTTGCCCTCTGGTCATCATATTATCTTGATGGGTTTGTTCAGTTGATTAGCTTTTCTCTATGTTCTAGAATTTTATTTAGCTGTTGGTTCTGCATGTGAGTTAAGTTTTCTCTTTGGCAGTTTTTCTTATTATTTTATTTCCTTGCTTCTTTCTATGTTCCCTTGAAGTCAGAAGGTTAGAGACAGAGGAATCAAAAGATATAAGGAAGGCAGAAGGATAATAGAAATATTGATAAAAGTTAGAAGAGGGGCAAATGAGACTTAAAGAGATGAATATTTAACTTGTGTAGGCAGTGTAGGGTACTAGGAAAAAATATGGAGTTCCTACAATGGACTGGGAAAACAAATGGAGGAAAATATATATAGTGATTTAGAAGGCTAGAATTATGAGGAGGGAGAGAAGTAGTAAAGAAAGGTATGAAAGGAAAAAGTTAATACTAATAAAAAAATAAAAAAATAAAAAGAAGAAGAAAACAAAATAGATGGAATAAAAATTGACACACTTCAGTTGTGGGCCTATGAAAAAATGTTTTCTCTAAGAGCCACAACAGAAAACAGAAGGCAGAAAGATGAAGGAATGATAAGCGATAGTTTGTAATACAGAATCAATATATACAGTGAGTGGGAAATTACTGAATAAGAAGCGCAGCAAAGAAGCGACAAGCTGGCAGCACCTGTTTAAAAAAAAATAGAAGGATAAAGGAAGGTGGGAGGAAAGAGGAGATAATAGCAATAGACCAGAAAGTAACAGCGAGAAACCAAAGATCCACACAGGCAAGCAGTCAAACAGAGCTAAGGGGGGTCAATTATTCCCCTAGGGTCCATGTGGATCCTTCCTGCCTACTTGTGTTTATCAATGAATTTCCCCACAGGGTTCTATATGCAGGTCCTGAAGCAGATTTTAGCTATTAAACTAAATTAAAAAGAATTTATTTTTCATTTGTTGAGGTGATCTTACTTTTTTTTTACTTTTTATTTTTTTAGCCAAATGCAGGACCCAGAATAATTCCTCCTTTAGACCAACCCCCTTACAGAAGGGACCCTAGCTGGGATCGTGGAAATTAATCAATCACATCCCACTTTCCGGACTCCCCAGGTTAGCTGTAGGTCTGTTGTTAGTCAGTGAGGAGTGCTAAAGATGGCCTATTCTGCCCCTTCTAGAGCGGAGCTCGAGCATTACCGGGTTGCTCAGTAAATCAGTTTGAGTGCAGTTTCGCATCTGCTCTCAGCCTAATACTGCTTCAGGTCGGCTTATCTGCTCCCCAAAGCTGTGGGGCAGTGCAGCAGCCAGATCAATGTCGAAAAATATAAAATACCCTTCCCTGTCTTCCAACAGAACCCTCCCTTTTTTGGGAAGCGTCCCTTCTTCCTGGCTCCGCAACGGCCCTGGTCTTATCCCTGGGTGGCTAGGGAAATCAGCTCCGTTCCCCGACCAAAATCCCCGCCCCGGTTCACCGGGTGCTGATTAGCTCATTTGTTTTGTTCACACAAGGTCCAAGGGGCGCCAGGCAGCCAGATCCCTAGAAAATAAATCTTTTCCGCCCCGCCCGTGGCTCCAAATGGCAGTTTTGTTTAATTTTTTTTTCTAAATGCGGGGCTCAGCTGCCCGTGCCAACCTCCACCGGCAGCCTCATAACTCACGAATGTCCACCGTTCCGTCCCCGCCGCCGATCAGCGCAGATAGATGTCCCAAGCTTCTCACTCCACGCGTGCACAGCACAGACCCCCGGGCAGGACCCTGTCCACAATCCGCCTTGCTCTGGGAGCTTGCAGTGTGTGCCCTCCTACACTAATGCCATCTTGGCCCTATCTAGGAAGTTTTAAAACAAAGTGAGAGTGACATAACTGTGTATTAATTTTTTGCAATAAGTAGCAATATTTGGGAGCACTACAAGCTGCAGGGGTGTTATTTTATTTTACTATATTTTACTGTTATGCACTACCCTGGCAGTCTTTAATGTCTGCTTTCTTGTAGTTATAAATAAAAATTATAATTAATAACATATTTTATTTACTATTATATTGAAACATTATTATATTTTCAGGAATTTTATACCCTTTTAATGTATTCATATGAAAAATTTTTTTCATATAACTTTAATTGTTATAAAATTAGAAAATTTCTTTTAATTATACAACAGTTTTATATACTTCATTCAACTTATATCACATGAACTTAACTATTTTCAGGATTTTGCCTTTTTTTTTTAGGTTAAAGACCAACTTATAGGTGACAGTTTGAAATAAAAGCTATGTTTCAGGATTTGACTTTGAGAAAGCAGGTTCAAACATTGTGATATTTTTAAGTAATAAGACCTGTTTCTCCATGGAAAAGATAAGGTTAAGGTACAAAAATGCTATTTTGATAAAACAGACTTTCTTTATTGCATACTGATTATTTCAGAGAAAATGTTTGTAAACTTTTACCAGAACAGACTACTGACTTCAGAAACTTTGAGAAAGAATAAAACTTTACCTTTATATTATTACATTGTTTGACATTAAAGCTTTTAAATTTTTTTAGATAGCCCGTTTAAATCTTACTTATCTTTGACCACAAACATTTGTTTTCCACATGCCTTTTGTACTTTTTGTATTTTTTCAGGTTTTTCCCACATTTAATTTTTAAAATAACTAGTCATTTTATCTTAGGATAAAATTACTTTCTTTTCTTTAATAATAAAGCACATTCTATATACCATCCATACTTAAGTTACCACAATGATTTTGGAAACTATTTCCAAGCAACCTTCTGTCAACCTATAATTACCATCAACATTAAACAAACTTGTTAGAATAATGATTTTAATTTGAGAATAATTATTTTTATTATTTTAAACTAATATCCATATTTATTTATTACTATATGTGCTTATTTAATTTTTGGCCATTTGAATAGAGCTCTTAAAATAATCTTCATTTATCAATTTAATATTACCCTCCAGAGGTATTAAAATATATGCTGACACAGAACAAACAGACAAATACAATAAAGAATTATGACACACTAACAGAAACATAATGCTTACTAATTTGACTGATAATTTTTACTCCATTGGTATGGCTGTCTTCAAGCCCTCCATCATTTCACATCTTTGATTTTACTGTTTTTAAGATTTTTTATGGAGACTGTATTACCTGTAATATATAAGCTTGTTCTTTGAAACACTTTTGTTCATAATCAGCAAGCAGCCAGGACAACTTAAACAGCATAAATACAGTTAAGCTCTAGTTTATCAGTTTATACAGATATTTAACATGTATATTTTGGATTACTACTCTTTAGGAGTACATTTAGACTCAAAGTTCAGATTTCTGGGATAGGCCCTTTAATTCCTGTTCTTAATTTCTGGTATAAGTGAAGGAGTAATAAACCTGGTTTCAGGTGAGGAAGGATCGAAAGCTGTACTGCTTTTGGTAACTGCCTTAAGTTCTCTTACAGCCTGGAGTGAATTGCTCTGTTGCTGCCTGGGTAGATTTGAGCAAGGCTGGGAAATATGCTTATATTGTTTGTCTGAGGGCCTTGAGGAAGGCCCGCTTGGAAGTTTCCCAGCTTATTAATGAGACTACCATTTTATGATATTTAGAATGGCATTCCTTGGCCCAGTGTAACCCTCTTTGGCATTTTGGACACACACGAGTTGGTATTGATTTATTTTTTCCCCTAAATGGAGCTCTTACACTAGTTTTGGCTTGGCAATATTTTTTCATATCACCTGGTTTCCCACATTTAAAGCAATTTAAATTAGTAATCATAGGACTACATACCTTTAGAACAGCTGGAAGTAGGTTCATGTTATAGGTATGAGGCCCACTGTTTTGGCATATTTTTATAAAATCCTGTAAAGTCCTTCCATTTGCCTTTATTGGACACAAAGCCTTTTTACCTGCACTGTTAGCATAATCAAAACCAACATTAGAATAAGCACTTTTTTAAAGATCAGATTGAGTTACTGTCTTGTTGACTACATCTGCCAGCCTTGCTACAAAATCAGCATAGGGTTCAGTATTTCCTTCAACAATTTTTGAAAATGATTGTACAGCCTGTCCAGGGGTGTAGATTCATCGCCAGGCAGCTAGGCCACACAATCACATTGTACAATGACAATATCATCATGTTGAGCTTGGTGAGGAATCCCAGCCTATTGACCTGTTCCTAATATTTGTTCAGCAGTAATAGGCACTAGTGGATTTTGCTGTTGATTTCATTGTGCTACAATATTAGCTTCATCAGCCCACCAAGTTTTAAATTGTAAAAATTCTCCTGAATTAAAAACAGCAAATCCCAAATCCCAGGGTATTAATCTGTTTGCTTGTACCATTTTTTGCACCAATTCTTGAGTATAAGGAGAATTTACACCTTCTTGAGTGAATGCTTGTTTTAATTTTTTGATAGTTTTAAATGGAATAGGAGCATGCTCATGTTGTACACCCCCTTGAGGATTGTTAGCATCTACTGGAATTTGAGTTACTGTTATTGGAAAAGTAAAAAGAATTATTGCATAGCCTCTGAATTTCCTTCTCTACTTCCCTGTGCTATACTTTTCATAACTGAAGAGGATGTGCTGGCACAAAAACAGAAACTTTTTGCAGTGTCATCAAATGTTGTAAACAATGGATCTGTAGATACCTAATAGGAGGAGATGCTTGTTCAAAAGACAATAAAGCATATTTTGGTGTGGATGTCTTAATGACAACTGGAAAAGTTCCATAAACTCCCTTTTTCTATTTTTTTCTTTTTATTAAACATGAGTTTATCTTTTTTTTGCTTGTTCATTAATTTTTTTCATATATATTTTCATTAAAATGCTTGTTCTGCTAGAGTTTTAGCAAAAGCAGTATTCATTTTAATATCTTCATTTTCATCTGAAGTTAATGGTTGAAGAGCAACAGAAATAAGATTATACAAAGACCATACATGTATGGGAATTATTTTTCCCTTTTGAGAAATTATTTTTAAAGCTTTCATTACTAACTTCCATTGTTTCAGGTTTAAAATATTCTGCCCTTGTGGCTGAAGCCAATAATAATGTTTCTGTACAAGAGAAAAGAGTTCTAGTAACTCTAGGATCGACACAGATACCCCTGTATTCTTTAACAGGGTCTTCAAATCTAGGGAATATTCCTCTAACCGAGTCGACTGATTACCCATTACCCTGATGATCAAGATTATTCGACTCACCAACAGAATGCAAGGACCGTCCGACCCAGCGGTCCTTCTTTCCACAACATTTTTCCAGAGAAAAGACAAGTCATGCCCCACATTGGGAGCCATCTGTTGTAACTCATCGTGGAGGTAGACAGTGCTGGGAATGATCCAAAGAAAGTTTGGGATCAGGGAACCTCACTCCATGTGAATGCAGGCAAGTTTATTTAGGCTGAAGCTGTTTATTATACTACAAAGCTCATAACAAAAGTAGGACGTTCTTCAATAGTTTCTCAGCTTGTTGCATGAGAGCGCTGCCTGTTTCTGTGTTCCCAGACAATCTTTCTTGGGAATTCAGACAACATCTTAGTGGCATGCTCTTTCCACTCTGCCTCCTCCCACTGATGTCTGCAGTATGCAGTGCTCTTGAAGACACTTAATAATGTTTCTCTACCAGCAAGCATGCTTTTTAAATGCTTAACCCTTTGTACTCTGGCTCTCAGCATCTTATCCAACAAAGAATAAAGAGGCTTCTCTCTGGTTGAAAACTTTCCCACATGTATTACATTTCTATGTTTGTTCCCCTGTATGGCTTTTAAAATGAGGAGTAAAAAAATGAATATAAATTGGAGACTACATTCAGGTCACACATATGGATTCTCTCTAGTTTGAATTTTCTCATATTCCATGAAGTATTGTCTCAGATGGAAGCATTCCCATGTTCATTACAATGCTAACTAATTTATGAAATTTCATATTCAATGAGATTTAATGCTTGGCTGAAGGAATTACAATATTCCTTACATACACAGGGTTTTACTCCTGCATTTTTCTTAATGTGACTCTAGCTTTCCCAAATTCATGAAATCCCAAATTGTTTCTCCAAAATATTAATTCTCAGGTATCTCCTGAGGTTGAATTTCCAAGAAAACTTAACACTCTTTACACTTAAAGGAGAGGACTACCATGTGGGGCAAACTGGAAAAACTCATTGTCTTCATTCTTTTTTCCTTACATAGATTCCCTCATGCTTAAGCAAGCATGATGAAAATTCCTTAAAAGTGAAGTTACATTCATAGAAGTGTTATTTTGAGGAAACAATGTTTGTGGTCAGAAAACATATTTTCCCAACTTTCTTACATTCTCTGCCTTCATCTTAGGATTCTACTGTTGTGGAAGTGGATAAAATTTCACTCACAAAACATTTGTTATGGGTTCTTTCTTCTTTTTAAGGTCCTATGATTCTTCATAGTTTGTGGGATGCAACAAAAGCAGGGCTTAGATGGAAATTTATAACATTGAATGCATTCATTAGAAAAGAGGAATGATCCAATATCAATCATCTAAGCATCCAATTTTGGAAGTGCAACAATATCTCCTTTTAATTTGTTCTATCATTCATGGCTCTTCTTGTTTCAAATGAGCATCACATCCAGTTTGTGACTTCATAACTAGGAAATGGGGAAGTGATAGAGCACTTGATTTGTGATGGGACAAAACAACACCCCATAAATCAACCCTGGATCTTTCAGGCTTCTGAAGGATAAGAAAGGTGCACCTTCCCAAGATGCATGAGTAAGTTGGTCCCAGAACAAAGACCAAAATGCAACCCAGGAAATCCTGAACACTTTGTTTTAGACTGACTATTTTTGTTAATTTTTTTTCCTTCTATTTATTTGGATGTGATTCAGTATTTTATATTCTTTAAAGTTTACTAGGGAAATTATACCACTTTTGCTTGCTTTACAAATCTGCACTTATTATTTGTTATTGACTTGTCAAATAAGGTATTTTAAAACAATTTATATCCTACCAGCCAAAGGGGTGCTGATGGAAAATACCAGAACTTTCTTGGTCTTTATGAAGCGTATTTATTTCAGGTAGAAGCTCACAGTTACCAATACATAAAGCATAAGTTTCTTCCTTCACCAAAGTCTGTTAGCCGGTCTTGGAGCAAGACATTTGCTGACCTTTGCCAGGGTTCAGGCTTCTTTGGTGTCTTTCTTCCCAGGGCTGCATTTCTCTCTGGGCTCAGCTACTCTGTGTCCTCCACAAGGTCAGGTGTAGACTATGAGGTTCTCCAAACTTTGCCTCTCTCCACAAAGTCAGCTGTGAACTGTCAGGTGATTGGCTTGTCTCTTTCCTCAGAGCCTTCTGTCCTTGCACATCAGAACTCGAACATCAAAAACTACTTCAACTCTGTGCTTTGCCATGTCTTTTTATGTTTGAGACCCCAACCACCAAGGGGAGGGGCAAAACACTCTACCGACTGTGGCCCAGTCTATGCCGTTATCATAACTTAATCATTCCCAGATTAACAGACAAGTTTACAAACATAATCAAATATCTATTTTTGGAATTCATAATGATATCAAACTACTACATATCCATTTACCCGTCTTATGCTATATATTATTTTTGCTATATTTTAGTACCTTATTGATGTCCTAGACCACGGATATCATTATTACTTTATCCATTCAATAGTCATTTAGATATATGAATTTAGTTAACAGATATTATTCTTCAATCCATCCTGAATCTTGGACTTTCTGAGACCATTTTCTTTCTGCCTGAAATATATTCTTTCACATTACTTTTAAACTGAGCTACTGCTAGCAAACTGTATTTGTTTTTATTCATTTGTAAAATATTTATTTCAATTATTTCTGAAGGATTGAGATGAATAAAATCTCAGGCAATCCACGATCTCCACTGCTTTTGAGAGAACCCTTAGTATCAAATTTCTCCATTTGTTGTAAATGCAATAAGTTCTTTGGAGAATAAATTAGGGGCTTTCAGTTTTACAGCCTGCTTACTGCCCCCCACCACCACCAAACAGGCAAAATCTGTGCACACTGGCTCTGGGAATGGAAATATTGGCACACCTCTCTTAGTTACACACCTGATTTTGGAGCTACGATTTGGTGGAGAGAGAACAGTACATTAAGTTCTTCTTGGGAACATACTAGGAACCAGTGAAGTGGTGGTCAGCACCCCATTTTGATCAATGATGGCCTCACCCAAAGTACAGCCACTGCTTCATGAGTTCCCATTTATCCCAGACTTACAAGACCCCTCCTGATCCCAGTGCCCTGGGCTAATGCCCTCGATTGAGTCTTGTGTGGACCCTGGGAAACTATGTTCTTACTAAATGATTGCTCTATGTGTAAACCTTTTGTATGTAGGACATTTTGGTTAGATTCAGATAAGGGAGGTTTTGATTAGGTCATTTTTGTTAGATTCCCCTAATGTAGTCAAGGGCCTCTAATTAGATTTCAGGCACCAGGATGAATCCCAATCATTCTGTTGAAGTCCTATACATATGGGGCACACCAAGAAAGAGTGCTGCCATGTTTACTCTGTCATGTGGGAGAGGGCTCCAGGATCTCCTACAGCTGTGAAGAAACAGAGAAACCCTGAGTGGCTGAGAGAGAGGCTAGAGGCTGGAGTCATGGAGCAGGTTGGAGCTGAAGATATCCAGGCGAGAGGAGAAGGGAAAGGTGTGAACAATTATGTCCAATGGCCCACTGTTGAGCTCAAGGAGAATGTGAGTTTGGAGGAGAAGGCAGAGAAAGACAAGCATGCTCAACATTTTCCCTTGGCAGGAGTCCAGCAGCAGTGGATCCTTGTGAAGAGAGCATGTTTGATAATGCTTTGGTTTGGACATTTTCACAGCCTCAGAACTGTAAGCTTTAACCCTAATAAATTCTAATAAAAGCCAACCTATTTCTGGTATTTTGCATTCGCAGCATTTGGCAAACTCAGCTAGGGACACAGGGTTGGATAGCCGCCCTGTTTCCAAAAGGCAGTGTAATCCTGCTGTCCGGTGAATTCACCTGTAAACTGTGGGTGTCTCCAGATTAAGCAGGATTGAGTATGGGTAAGATGGAGGGGGAAGTACTCTAGACCAGCAAGGCCAGCAAGACAGGGAGTCAGGAAGGGGTGACACATTGGTGACCTGTGTAAAGTCACAGATGTACCTGGCTCAGGAAGGTGTTGGGAGGTGGGTAGCAGCAGATAAAAGCATGGGAACTGGGGTCTGGTGCAGCAGAGGAGTCAGGACACAGAGCAGAGACTTTCTGCTCCTGCTCCTTTTGCTCTTTCCTCCTTCCCTTGGCCTCCAGCATTGACCCTCTGAGGAGGCTGGTCTTACTGTACCACTTCTGGGTCTCAGGCACAGATTCAGGTGTCCTGTTTCCAGTTCTACATTCACCTTCTCCAATCTTGGGGCAGCTAAAGTAATAGCAATGCCAAGATGTAATCTGTTGGTGTCAGGAAGTAAATGTCAAAATTCACATTACAGCATTGGCTACACCAATAATATCACCAGAATGAGCAACATTAGGCCAGTGACCCTCAAAAATAGTATGGGAATCCCAGAAAATCCTGGGACATATGGCTGACAAGAATCGAAGTGAGGTTGTGAGATGGTGTAATGTTTGCAGAAAAACTCAGAGGGTGTGGATGCCAGATATTTCTCAGACTAATTAAACATTAAATTTTCAACACATTTTAACAGTGTTGAAAATGATGCAGACCTCTTCAAACCCAGAAGACAATGGAGGGTTTTGATGGGAAGAAGCTGATGAACAACTGAAGAAGTTGGAATGTAACACGTGTTCACTGCAGTTCCCCCAAGGCAGAGAGGGAATTTCTTGTTTGGGAACCAAACTCTCAGAGCCCCAATGAAAATCATCATCATAGGTTCTGAATCCACAAAGGAGGACAGGGAGACAGCCCTGCTCAGCACTCACAGCCTCAGTTAGGGATGTGACTCACTTTAGCTGTTCTTCACTGGGAAGTAAGAAGTAGGTAGTCTGCTTTCTCCTGTGGTGCTAACAGCCCTCTATCTGGACACGTGTAAAGAGCAGTGTGGACTTAGCATGGTCACGTCCATGTTCCTTGTCTCTGGGCTCACTCTTGCTGAGGCAGGCATCCACATGTCCTGGCAGCTGGGAAGGGGGCTGAGGGGAGTGAGCACTTTTCTTTTATGGGAGACTGTATTTGCAAGGGGTGAGGAGCAGTGTCCCCACAGTAATGCTGCAGATACAAAACAATATCTTCAAATTAACCACTTTGTATGATTTCATTGTGTGCTATTTTCATAATTTCTTTTAAATTATAAACAAATTATCTGTGCAAAGAGTATAAAAATAATTTATGTATGTTATGACAAACAGCAAACTTCCTACTCTAGTCTCAAACCCCATTCCTCCTTCCTCAGAATTATCTGCATTGGCACCTTGTTTTGGGTACACATTTCTGTTTGTAAATACATGCATTCTCTAGTTTCATCCATCCCACACCCTATCATATTTGAGAAAAATATTGGAGCACAACTTAAAAATATAAATAAATTTTCTAACTTCTTAAAATGCTTGTGAATTGAAGCATATTGCCTAATTATGAAAGGGTCATTTCTGATTTAAAATAGTAATGAAAATTGGAGTGAAGTAGAATGTAGGTCACTGTGGTTCAGTGGCTGTTAAGCTGGAACCTACATCAGAATCAGATGAAGAAACTGAAAAAATATAAAGGGTTGGGGTGCCTTGTAAGAAAATGCTACAATAATGGACAGCATTATTTTTTAAATTGTAATTTTTAAAATGCTTACCCAGAATGTAATGGATTGAAGAACCAGTGAAAACACCCTGGATAATTTTAAATAATGGAAAGCACATTTTTACATAAACTAAGAGAAATTTCGAGTTTTGATGCATAAATTAGTGGTAACTAATTGATCACAGATGAGTGTGGAAGAAGATATGGGAGGAGCAGATCTCAGAACAAACTGCAAGTGCACTTTTCCAAGAGGAGAAAGCCATCCTGAATACAGTCACAGCCGCTTCCTTAAAAGATTGGCAACAAGTTGCACAGACTGGAGGTGGAGATTCTTTGGAGATTCACATTCATTACATTCAGAGAGGTTTGCTCCAGTATGAATGTGTAATGAGGCTTGATTTCTGAATGAAAGCTTTCCCACATCCATCACATTCATAAGGTTTCTCTCCAGTATGTATTCTCCAATTGTTAATGAGGTTTTCCTTCTTGTTGAAGGTTTTTCCACATTCATTGCATATATAGGGTTTTTGTCCAGAATGAATGCTGTGATGTTTAATGAACTATTGCTTTTGGCTGAAGGCTTTTCTGCATTCCTTACATTCATTTTGTTTCTGTTCAGAATGAGATTTTTCTTGTTGTTTGACATTTTATTTGTACCTAAATCCTTTTCAAATGCCTTACATGCATAGGGTTTCTTTGCAGTAAGAAATCTCTCGTACCTGAAATTTGATAATTCAATTAAAACTTCCCACATGTATATGATTTCTCTTCAGTAAGAATTTTCTGATGAAGAAAGAAGTTTCTGTAAGGTTGAAAACCTTCCAACATGTATTACACTTCTATGCTTGTTCATCTGTAACGCATTTAAAATGATGTGTAAAAAATGAATGTAAAGAGCAGACTACATTTGGACACTCATATGGTTTCTTTCTAATTTGAATTTTCTTCCATTCCATGAGGTTTTGTTTTAGATGGAAGCATTCCCATGTTCATTACAATACTAACTAATGTATGAATATTTCATGCTCAATGAGATTTAATGCCTGGCTGAAAGATTTCCAATATTCCTTAATACACAGGGTTTTACACCTGCATGTTCCTTTGATGTGACTCTTGCTTTCCCAAATTGATGAAATGTCAAATAGTTTCTCTGAAGGATTAATTCTCAGTTATCTCATGAAGTTGAAGTTCCAAACAAATTTCACCCTCATTACACTCAAAGGGGAGCACTACCATATGGGGCAAATTGGCAAAATTCATTGTCTTCATCTTTTTCCTTACATAGATGCCCTCATGCTTAGGTAAGCATGATGCAAATTCCTTCAAAGAGAAGTTACATTCATAGAAGTGTTATTTAGGAACCAATGCTTGAGGTCAGAGAAAATATTTTCCCAACTTTCTTACATTCTCTGCTTTCATCTTAAGACTGTACTATTGTGGAAGTGGATATAGCTTCACCTACAAGCTTTTTGTTATGTGGTTAGTTCTTCTTCTTAATGTCGTATGGTTCTTCATAGTTTCTGGGGTCCAGCAAAATCAGTGCTTAGTTGGAAATTTATAGCTTTGAATGCATTCATTAGAAAAGAGGAATGATCCAATATCAATCATCTAAGCATTCAATTTGGGAAATGCAACAATATCTCCTTTTTATTTGTTCTATCATTCATGGTTCTTCTTGCTTCTAATTAGCATGACATCCAGTTTGGTGACTTCATAACTAGGAAATGGGGAAGTGATACAGCACTTGTTTATGATGGGGATAAAATAACACCCCATAAATCAATCCTGGAACCTTCAGGCTTCTGAAGGATAAGAGAGGTGCAGCTTCCAAGATGCACGAGTAAGGTGGCCAGAGAACAAAGCCCAAAGGGCAACCCAGGAAATAATGAACACTTTGTTTTGGACTGACTATTTTTCTCCAATTTTTTTTCTTCCATTTATTTGGATGAAATGCACTATTTAATATTCTTTAAAGTGTACTGGGGAAATTATAACAGGTTTGCTTGCCTTTCCAAATCTTCACTTATTATTTGTTATTGACCTGCCAAATAAATTCTTTTAAAACATTTTATATCCTGTATTAATCAGCCAAAGGGGTGCTGATGCAAAATGCCAGAAATAACTTGGTCTTTATAAAGGGTATTTATTTGGGGTAGATGCTTACAGTTACCAGGACATAAAGGATACGTTTCTTCCTTCTCCAAATTCTGTTAGCCCAACTTGGAGTAAGACAGCTGCCATCATTTGCCAGGGATCAAGCTTCTTGGGTTCCTCTCTACTCAGAGATGTGTTTCTCTCTGGGCTCAGCTCCTCTGTTTCCTCCACAAAATCAGCGGTAGACTATGTGGCTCTCTAAGCCTTGGCCGGTCTCCACAAGCCCAGATGTGAACTGTCAGGTGAAGAGCTCATTTCTTTTTCCCAGGGCATTCTGTCCTTGCTCATCAGAACTTCAACTTCAAAAATTACTGCAACTCTGTGCTTTGCCATGTCTTTTTATGTTTAAGACCCCACCCACCAAGGGGCGGGGCTCAACACTCTACCGACTGTGGCAAAGTCAATGCACTTATCAAAACTTAATCATTGCCAGATTAAAAGACCAGTTTACAAACATAATCAAATATCTATTTTTAGAATTCATAACAATATCATACTGCTACATATCCATTTACCCATCTTATGCTATATATTATTTTAAGGTGTATTTTAGCACTTTATTTATGTCCTAAGCCATGAGTATCATTACTACTTTATCCATTCAATAGTCATTTAGATATATGAATTTAATTAACAGATATTATTCTTCAATCCATCCTGAATCTCGAACCTTATGAGATTATTTTCTTTCTGCCTGAAGAATATTCTTTTACAATTCTTTAAAAGTGAGTTGCTGCTGGCAAACTGTATTAGTTTTTATTCACCTGCAAAATATTTATTTCACTTCTTCTGAAGGATTGAGATGAATTAAATCTCAGGCACTCCACTGCTTCTGAGAGCACCCTTGGGGTCTAATTTCTCCATTCTGTTGTAAGTGCAATCAGTTCTTTGGAGAAGAAATTAGGGTCTTTCAGTTTTACACCCCGTTTCCTGCCCCCCCCACACACACTGCCACTAAACAGAAAAATCTGTGCGCTCTGGCTCTGTGAAAGGGAATAATGGCACACCTCTCTTAGTTACACACCTGATTTGGGAGCTAAGATTTGGTGGAGAAAGGACAGTATACTGAGTTCTTCTTGGGACCATTCTAGTAACCAGTGCAATGATGTTCAGCACCCCATTTTGCTCAATGATTGCATCACCTTATGTATAGACACTGCTTCATGATTTCCTATTATTCCAAGACTTAGGAGACCCCTTCTGATCCCTGTGCCTTGGGTTAATGCCCCCGTTTGAGTCTTGCATGGACACCAGAAATCCATGTTCTTACTAACCCATTGCTGTATGTGTAAGCCTTTTTTTATGTAGGGCATTTTGTTTAGATTCAGATAACGTAACTTTTGATTAGGTCACTTTGTGGTAGAATGCTTTAGTTTATTTAAGGGCCTCTGGTTAGATTTCAGGCACCTGGATGGACCCCAATCATTGTGCTGAAGTCCTACATACATGGAACACACAAAAAAAGATTGATGCCATGTTTACCCTGACATGTGGGAGAGGGCTACATGATCTCCTACAGCTGTGGAGAGATAAATTAACCTGAGAATGTGATGGAGAGGCTGTACTCATGGAGCAGCTTGAAGCTGGACACTTCCAGGCCAGAGGAGAAGGGAGAGGTGTGAGCAATTGTGGCTTATGGCCCGCTGCTGAGTTCTGGGATAAAGTGAGCTTGGAGGAGAAGGCAGAGAGAGACAGGCAGGTGCAACATTTTGCCTTGGTAGGAGTCCAGCAGCAGCTGATCCTTGTTAAGACAGCATTTTTGATGATGCCTTGATTTGGATATTTTCACAGCCTCGGAACTGTAGGCTTTAATCCTAATAAATTCTAATAAAAGCCAACCAATTTCTTTGCAATGGCAGCACTTGGTAAACTGAAACAGCTAGGGACACAGGTTTGGAGACCTGCTGTGTTCCCAAATGGCAGAGTGATGCTGCTGCCCAGTAAATTCACCTTTAAACTGTGGGTGTCTCCGGACTAGCTGAGAATGAGTACTGGTAAGATGGAGGGGGAAGTGCTCTTGGCCATCAAGGCCTGCAAGACAGTGAGTCAGGCAGGGGATGCACTTGGTTTCCTGACTAGTTTATAGTCACAGATGCCCCAGTATGATGTACCTGCTTCAGGCAGGGTTTGGCCAGGTGGGCAGGGGCAGATAAAAGCATGGGACCTGGGGTCTTGTGCACAGAGGAGTCAGGGCATAGGGAGGAGACTTCCTGCTCCTGTTTCTTTTGCCCATCCCTCCTTCCCTTGACTTCCAGCGTGGAAACTCTGAGGTGGCTGCTCTTACTGTTCACCTCCTGGGTCTCAGGCACAGAATCAGGTCTCCTGCTAACAGTTCTACATTCATCTTCTCCAATCTTGGGGCGGCTAAAGGAAAAGCAATTCCTAGATGAAACCTGTTGGTGTCAGGAAGGAAAAGTCAAAGTTCACATTACAGCATTAGCTTCAGCAATAACATCACCAGAATGAGCAACTTTAGGTTAGTGACCCTAATAAATAGTATGGGAAACCCAGAAAGTCCTGGGACATAGGGCTGACAAGAACAGATGTTAGATTGTGAGGTAGTGCAATTTTGCAGAAAACTTCAGAGGGTACAGAGGTCAAAAGCTCTCAGACTAATTAAATATTAAATTTTCAACACATTTTTAACAGAGTTGAAAATGATGCAGATCTCTTCAATCTCAGGAGATAACGGAGGGGTTGGATGGGGAGAGCTATTGAACAACTGAAGAAGCTGGAATATAACACATGTTCACTGCAGTTCCCCCAAGCCAGAGAGTGAATGTCCTGTTTGGGAGCCAAACCCTCAGAGCCCCAATGAAAATCATCATCATAGGTTCTTGAACAGCAAAGAGGAAAGGGAGAATGCCCTGCACAGCACTCACAGCCTCAGTTAGTGATGTGAGTCCCTCTAGCAGGTCTTCAATGTGGATTAAGCAGCAGGAAGTCCATCTTCTCCTGTAGTGCTAACAGCCCTCTAACTGGATACATGTAGAGAGCAGTGTGGCCTTCAAATGGTCACGTCCATGCTCCTTATGCTCCATGCTCTCTATTCCTGAGTGAGGCCTCCACCTGGCCAGGCAGCTGGGGAAGGTGCTGAGGGGAGTGAGCACTTTGCCTTTATGGGTGACTGTATTTGCAAAGTGTGAGCTGAAGTACCCCGCACAGTAATGTTGCAGATTAAAATCAATATCTTCAAATCAGCCATTTTGTATGATTTTATTGTGTACTATTTTCAAAATTTCTTTTAAATTATAACCAAATTATCCGTGCAAAGAGTACAAAAATAATTTATATCTGTTATGGCAAACAGCCTTCTCTAGACTCAACTCGCATTCCTCTTTCCTCAGTATTATCTGCATTGCAGATTCTTTTGGGTACACATTTCTATTTGTAAATACATGCATTCTCTTGTTTCATCCATTGCACAACCTATCACATATGAGAAAAATATTGGAGAACAACTTAAGAATATAAATATTCTAACTTCTTAAAATCCTTGAAAGCAGAAGTATATCACCTAATTATGAAAGGAATATTTCTGATTTAAAATAATAATGCAAATTGGAGTGAAGTAGAAAGCAGGCCACTGTTGTTCAGTGGCTGTTAAACTTGCACTCTCATCAGAATCAGATGAAGAAACTGAAAAAAATATAAATGGTTGGGGTGCCTTATAAGAAAATGCTACAATAATGGGCAGCATTATTTTTTAAATGGTAATTTTTAAAATGCTTACACAGGATGTAATAGATTGAAGAACCAGTGAAAACAACCAGGATAACTTGAAATAAGTGGAAAGACCATCTTTACATTAACTAAGAGAAATCTCGAGTTCTGATGCATAAATAAGTGGTAAGAAATTGAACACAGATGAGTGTGGAAGAAGATGCGGGTGGAGCAGGTCAAAGAACAAACTGCAAGTGCACTTTTCCAAGAGGAGAAAGACATCGTGTATTGCACAGTCACAGCCGCTTCCTTCAAAGATTGGCAACAAGTTGCACAGCCTGGAGGTGGAGTTTCTTTGGAGATTAACATTCATTACAATCACAGGGTTTCTCTCCAGTATGAATGTTGTAATGTTTAATGAGATACTGCCTCTGGCTGAAGGCTTTTCCCATTCCTTGCATATATAAGGTTTCCCTCCACTATGAATTTTCTCATGGTCAGTGAGATTTGATTTGCTACTGAAGGCTTTCCTACATTATTTACATATTTAGGGTTTCTACTCAGTTTGTCTTCTCTGGTGTGTAATGAGGCTTGATTTCTGAATGAAAGCTTTCCCACATCCATCACATTCATAGGATTTCTCCCCAGTATGTATTCTCAGATTAATGAGTTTTTCCTTTTGGTTGAAGGCTTTTCCACATTCATTGTATATATAGGGTTTTTCTCCTGAATGAATGCTGTGATGTTGATTGAACTGTTCCTTTTGCCTAAATGCCTTTTTTTTTTTTTTGCATAAAGAGAAAAAGTTTTAATAACCAGAGATGTTGAGAGGATATATAATTTGATATTTATATTCTTATGAGCAGGAATATTACCTTTTTTTAAAATTTATTTTTATTGTGGGTAAAAATCAAAATTCTCACAATACATACTAACATTTGAAAAATGATATATAAATATATATGCATATATGTGTATTTGCTTACAAAAATGTTATTTATATATATATGGGTTCCGTGTAATATTTTGGGTAATCTAAGCACCTAAATGCCTTTTTGCATTCTTTAATTTTGTTTCTGTCCACTATGAGTTTTTTCATGTATGTGAGATATGATTTGTACCTAAAAATTTTTCACGTGACTTGCATGCATAGTGTTTCTTTGCAGTAGAAAATCTCTTATATATGAGATTTGCCATTTGAATTAAGGCTTTTCCACATATATATGATTTCTCTTCAGTAAGATTTTTCTGATGAATAAAGACATTTTCTGTCAGGTTGAAAATTTTCCCACATGTATTACATTTCTATGTTTGTTCCCCTGTATGGCTTTTAAAATGAAGAGAAAAAATGACTGTAAAGAGCAGACTACATTCAGGACACTCATATGGTTTCTCTGTAGTTAGGAATTTCTCATATTTCATGAGGTTTTATTTCAGATGGAAACATTGCCATATTCATTATAATACTATCTACTATATGAATATTTCATGCTCAATGCAATTTAATGCCTGGCAGAAGAATTTCCAATATTAATTTCATACACAGAGTTTTACTACTACATGTTTCTTTGATATGACTCTAGCTTTCCCAAATTCATGAAATCCCAAATGGTTTCTTTGAAGGGTTAATTCTCAGGTATCTCACGAGTTTGAATTCCCAAGAAACTTCATCCTCATTACACTTAAACGGGAGGACAACCATGTAGCACAAACTAGTAAAACTCATTGTCTTCATTCTTTTTTCCTTACATAGATTCCCTCATGCTTATAAAAGCATGATGCAAATTTCTTTAAAGTGAAGTTACATTCATAGAAGTGTTATTTTGAGGAAACAATGCTTGTGGTCAGAGAAAATGTTTTCCCAACTTCCTTACATTCTCTCCCTTCATCTTAAGTTTGTACTCTTTTGGAAGAGGATATAGCTTCACTCACAGCCTCTTCTTATGTGTTTTTTTTCTGCTTCTTAATGCCCTATGCTTCTCCAGAGTTTGTGGGATGCAGCAAAAGCAAAGTTCAGAGAGAAATTTATAGCATTCAATGCATTCATTAGAAAAGAGAAAAGATCAAATATGAATCATCTAAGCATACGAATTTGGGAAGTGCAACAATATCCCCTTTTTATTTGTTCTGTCATTCGTGGTTCTTCTTGCTTCAAATGAACATCACATCCAGTTTGTTGACTTCATAACTAGGAAATGGGCAAGTGATACAGCAATTGATTTATGATGGGGACAAAACAAAACTCAATAAGTCTACCCTGGAAACTTCAGGCTAATGAACTATAAGAAAGTTGCAGCTTCCAAAGTTGCACGAGTAACACGGCCCCAGAACAAAGGCCAAATGGCAACCCAGGAAATTCTAAGCACTTTGGTCTGGACTGAATATTTTTGTTCAATTTTTTTCTTCTATTTATTTGGATGAGATGCACAATTTAATATTCTTTAAAGTTTACCAGAGAAATTATAACACTTTTGTTTTCCTTTCTAAATCTTCACATATTATTTGTTATTGACTTGCCAAATAAAGTATTTTAAAACATTTTAATCCTGTATTATTCTGCCAAAGGTGTGCTGATGCAAAATACCTGAAATCTGTTGGATTTTATAAAGGGTATTTATTTGGGTTAGAAGCTTACATTTACCAGGTCATAAAGGATAAGTTTCTTCCTTCACCAAGGTCTGTTATCCTGTCTTGGAGCAAGAGAGCTACCAACATTTGGCAGGCTTCAGGCTTCTTGGGTTCCACTCTTCCCAGGGTTGCATTTCTCTCTGGGCTCAGTGACTCTTTCCTCCAAAAGGTCAGCAGTAGACTATGAGGCTCTTTAAACTTTGCCTCTCTCCACAAGGCCAGCTTTGACCTGTCAGATGCATGGCTTGTCTCTTTTCTTCAGGGCCTTCTGTGCTTGCTCATCAGAACTCCAACATCCAAAACTATTCCCACTCTGCCCTTTGCTATGTCTTTCTATGTATGAGGCCCCACTCACCAATGGACAGGCCTCGATGCCTCACCAAATCTGACCCAGTCAACACCCTTATCATATCTTAACCATGCCCAGATTAACAGACCAGTTTACAAGCATAATACAATATCTGTTTCTGGAATTCATAATGATATCCAACTGCTACATATCCATTTACCCATCTTATGCTATATATTATTTTATGGTGTATTTTTACACTTAATTGATGTCCTAGGCCATGAATATCATTATTAGTTTATCCATTAAATAGTCATTTAGATATATGAATTTAATTAGCAGATATTGTTCTCCCATCCATTCTGAAACTTGAACTTTGGGAAATTATTTTTTTTCTGCCTGAAGAATATTCTTTTACCTTTCTTTTAAAGTGAGTTGCTGCTAGCAAACCTTATTAGCTTTTAATCATCTGTAAAGTATTTATTTCAATTCTTTCTGAAGGAAAAAAAAAACTCACACCCTATCACAGATGAGAAAAATATTGGAATACAACATAATAATACAAATAAATTTTCTAATTTCTTAAAATACTTGAGATTAGAGGTATATTGACTAATTATGAAAGGATCATTTCTGATTTAAAATACTAAGGAAAATAGGAGTTATGATGAATGCAGGCCACTTTAGCTCAGTGGCTTTTAAACTTGAATCCACACCAGAATCCGGTGAAGAAACTGAAAAAATATAAATGGTTGGGGTGCCTCATAAGAAAACACTAAAATAACGGGCAGAATAGTTTTAAAAATGGTAATTTTTTAAATGCTTACCCAGAATGTAATGGAGTGAAGAACCACTGAAAACAACCAGGATAATTTGAAATAAGTGGAAATCCCCTCTTTACATAAGCTAAGAGAAATCTCGAGTCCTGATGCATAAATTAGTGGTAACAAATTGAACACGGATGAGTGAGGAAGAAAATGTTGGAGAAGCAGATCTCAGAATAAAATGCAAATGCACATTTCCAAAAAGAGAAAGACATCCTGAATTACACAGGCACAGCCGCTTCCTTAAAAGATTGGCAACAAATTGCACAGACTGGAGGTGGAGAGTCTTTGGAGATTCACATTCATTACATTCACAGGGTTTCTCGCCAGTATGAATGTTGTAATGTTTAAAGAGATACTGCCTCTGGCTGAAGACTATCCCACATTCCTTACCTATATAGGGTTTTCTTCCACTATGAATTTTCTCATGGTCAGTGAAATTTGATTTGTTACTGAAGGCTTTCCTACATTCCTTACAGATATAGGGTTTCCCTCCAGTTTGTCTTCTCTTGTGCATAATGGGTCTTGATTTCAGAATAAAAGCTTTCCCATGTCCATCACATTCATAGGGATGGACTCCAGAATGTATTTTCAGATGGTTAACGAGGTTTTCCTTCTGACTGAAGATTTTTCCAATCATTGCATGTAAAGGGTTTTTCTCCAGAATGAATGCTCTGATGTTTATGAACACTTGATTTTGGATGAAGGCTTTTCTGCATTCTTTACATTCATTTTGTTTCTGTCCACTCTAAGTTTTTTCATGTTCTGTGAGATATTATTTGTACCTAAGGGCTTTTTCACATGACATACATGCATATGGATTCTTTGCAGTAGGAAATCTCTTGAATGTGAGATTTGATATTTGAATTAAAGCTTTCTGACATATATATGATTTCTCTTCAGTAAGAATTTTCTGATGAATAAAGAGGATTTCTGTCAGGTTGAAAACTTTCCCACATGTATGATATTTCTAAACTTTTTCACCTGTATGGTTTTTAAAATGAGGAGTAAAAAATGACTGGAAAGAGCAGACTACATTCAGGACACTCATATGGATTCTCTCTAGTTTCAATTTTCTCACATTCCATGAGGTTTTGTTACAGACTGAAGCATTCCCATGTTCATTATAATAATAACTAATAAATATGAATATTTCATGCTCAATGAGATTTAATGCCTGGCTGAAGGATTTCCAATATTCTTTACATACACAGAGTTTTCCTCCTGCATGTTTCTTTGATGTGACTCTAGCTTTCCCTAATTCATGAAATCCCAAATGATTTCTCTGAATGATTCATTCTTTGGTATCTCATGAGGTTGAATTTCCAAGAAAACTTCACACTCATTACAATTAAATGGGAGGACTACCAGGTGAGACGACCTGGCAAACTATTTGTCTTCATTCTTTTTTCTTTACATAGATACCCTCATGCTTAGGTAAGCATGATGCAAATTCCTTCAAAGTGAATTTACATTCATAGAAGTGTTATTTTGAGGAAACAATGCTTGCAGTCAGAGAAAATATTTTCCCACCTTTCTTACATTCTCTGCCTTCATCTTAAGTCTGTACTCTTGTGTATGTGGATATAGCTTCACTCACAAGTCTTTTGTTACATGGTCTTTCTGCTTCTTAAGTTTTTATGCAGATTCATAGTTTGTGGGGTGCAGCACAAACAGTGCTTAAAGGGAAATTTATAGCATTGAATGCATTCATAAGAAAAGAGGAAAGGTCCAATATCAATCATTTAAGGGTCCAATTTGTGAAGCACAAAAATATCTCATTTTTGTTTGTCCTATCATTCATGGCTCTTCTGGCTTCAAATGAGAATCACATCCAGTTTGATGACTTCATAACTAGGAAATTCAGAAGTGATTGAGCACTTGATGTATGATGGAGACAAAGCAACACCCCATAAATCAACCCTGGAACCTTCAGGCTTTTGAAGGATAAGAAAGATACAGCTTCCAAAAATGCATGAGTAAGGTGGCCCAAGAACAAAGCCAAAAATGGCAACCCAGGAAATCCTGAATACTTTGTTTTGGACTATTTTTGTTCAATGTTTTTTCTTCTATTTATTTGGATGAGATACACTATTTAGAATTCTTTAAATTTTACTGGGGAAATTATAACACTTTTCCTTGCCTTTCCAAATGTACACATATTTGTTATTCATTTGCCAAATAATGTACTTTAAAACATTTTATATCCTCTATTACTGAGCCAAGGGTGTGCTGATGAATAATACCAGAAATTTGTTGGTCTTTATAAAGGGTATTTATTTTGGGGGTAGGAGCTTACACGTACCAGGCCATAAAACGTAAGTTTCTTCCTTCACCAAAATCTGTTACCCCGACTTGGAGCAAGACAGCTGCTGGTATTTGCCAGCATTCAGGCTTCTTGGGATCCTCATTCCCCAGGGCTGCGTTTCTCTCTAGACTCTGCTCCTCTGTTTCCTCCACGAGGTCAGCTCTAGACTATGAATCTCCCTAAGCTTTGCCTCTCTCCACAATGCCAGCTGTGAACTGTCACTTGAATGGATGCTTCTTTTCCCCAGGGCTTTCAGTCCTTGCTCTTCAGAACTTGAACATCAAAAACTACTCCAACTCTGTCCTTTGCAATGTCTTTTTATGTTTGAGACTACACCCACCAAGGGATGGGGCTCAACACCCTACTGACTGTGGCCCAGTCAATGCGCTTATCATAACTTAATCATGCCCAGAGTAACAGACCAGTTTACAAGCATATTCCAATATCTATTTTTGGAAATCATAGTAATATCAAATGGCTACATATCCATTTACCCATATTATGATATATATTATTTTATGGGGTATTTTAACACTTTATTGATGTCCTAGGCCACGGATATGATTATTACTTTATCTATTCAATAGTCATTTAGATATATGAATTTAATTAACAGATATTATTCTTCAATCCATCCTGAATCTTGAACCTTCTGAAATCATTTTTTCTGCCTGAAGAATATTCTTTTACATTTCTTTTAAAGTGTTTTGCTGCTAGAAAACTTTATTAGTTTTTACATATCTTTAAAAGTATTTATTTAACTTCTTCCTGAAGGATTGAGGTGAATTAAATATCAGGCCCTATATCATCTCCACTGCTTTAGAGAACACAAAGGTTGATTTTCTCCATTCTGTTGTAAATATAATCAGTTCTTTGGATAATAAATTAGGGGCTTTCAGTTTTACCACCTTCTTCTTGCCCCCACCAGGAAAATTTGTGTGCTCTGGCTCTGGGGACAGGAATAATAACACACCTCTCTGAGTTACACATCTGATTTTGGAGCAAAGATTTGGTGGAGAAAGAACAGTATATTGAGTTCTCTTGGGACCATTCTAGGGACCAGTGCAATGGTGGTTAGCTCCCCATTTTGTTCAATGATGTCCACACCCAGAGTACAGCCACTGCTTTGTGAGTTCCCATTGCTCCCGCACTTGAGACCCCTCCTTTTCCCTATACCCTGGGTTAGTACCCTCATTTTAGATTTGTGTGGACCCCAGAAAGTGTGTTCTTACTAACTCATTGCTGTGTGTTTAAGCCTTTGTATGTAGGACATTTTGGTTACATTCAGATAAGGGATCTTTTGATTAGGATGCTTTATATTACAATACTTTAGTTTACTTAAGAGTGTCTGATTATATTTCAGGCACCAGGATTGAACACAATCATTGTGCTGAAGTCCTACATACATGGAACATACAGAGAAAGAGTGCTGACATATTTACCCTACATGTGGGAGAGGGCTCCATGATCTCCTACAGTTGTGGAGAGACACAGAAACCCTGAGAGGCTGATGGAGAGGCCAGAAGCTGGAGTCATGGAGCAGCTTGAAGCGGAAGATATCAAGGCCAGAGGGGAAGTCAGAAGTGTGAGCAATTTTATCTGATGGCCCACTGCTGATCACAGGGAGAAAGTGAGTTTGGAGGAGAAGGCAGAGAGAGACAGGCAGGCCCAACATTTTGCATTGGCAGAGGTCCAGCTTCAGCTGACCCTTGTTAAGACAGCATTTTTGATGATGCCTTGATTTGGACATTTTCACAGCATCAGAGCTGTAAGCTTTAACCCTAATAAATTCCAATAAAAGCCAATCTATTTATGATATTTTGTATTGGCAGCACTTGGCAACCTCAAACAGCTAGGGACACAGGGTTGTAGAGCTGCCCTGTTCCCAAATGGCAGTGAGATGCTGCTGAACATTGAGTTCACTTGTAAACTGTGGGTGACTCCAGACTAGGTCGGAATGAGTACTGGTAAGATGGGACAGGAAGTGCTCTTGGCCAGCAAGGCCTACAAAACAAGGTGTCAGGAAGGGGAGTCACATGATCTGGGGACTAGTCTGAAGGCACAGATGCCCCAGTATGATGAACCTGCTTCATGCAGGGTTTGGCCTGGTGGACAGGGGCAGATAAAAGCATGGGACCTGGGGTCTGGTGCAGCAGAGGAGTCAAGGCACAGAGAAGAGTCTACCTGCTCCTGCTCCCTTTGCACTTCCCTCTTTCCCTTGGCCTCCAGTGTGGGCCCTCTGAGGAGGCTGCTTTTACTGTACCCTCCTAGGTCTCAGACACAGACTCAGATCTCCTTCTTCTAGTTCTACATTAACTTTCTCCAAACTTGGGGCAGATAAAGAAAGAGCAATGCCAAGATGAAACCTGTTGGTGTCAGGAAGGAAATGTCAAAATTCACATTACAGCATTGGCTACAGCAAAAACATCACCTGAATGAGCAACTTTTGGCCAGTGACCCTAATAAACAGTATGGGAATCCCAGAAAGTCCTGGGACCTAGGGCTGCCAAGAATAGAAGTGAGATTGTGAGCTATTGCCATATTTGTAGTAAACTTCAGAGGGTGCAGATGCCAGATATTTCTCAGAATAATTAAATATTAAATTTTCAATGCATTTTTTAATAACACACTTTTATCTAATATTATGCCAAAACATTGTCAAATTTACAGGAATTTTCTACACTTTTTAAGTGTTCATATGAACATTTTACTCATACAACTTTGATTAACACAAGGTTAAAAAATCCCTTTTAATTTTATAACAGTTTCCAAACATTTTTCATTCAACTTTTAACATATCAGATGAACTTAACCATCTCATTACTTTACTTTTCACTTTTACACATTTTAGTCTATATTGTAGTGGCAGTTAATATAACTTCAATCACAAGCCTTTTGTTATGTGATTCTTTCTGCTTCTTAATATCCTATGACTCTTCATAGTTTGTGGGGTACAGCAAAAGCAATTCTAAGAGGGAAATTTTTAGCATTGAATGCATTCATTAGCAAAGAGGATTGATCCAATATCAAGCATCTAAGTGTCCAATTTGGGAGGAAAACAATATCTCCTTTTTATTTGTGCTATCATTCATGGCTCTTCTTGCTTCAAATGTGCCACACATCCAGTTTGGTGACTTCATAACTAGGAAATGGGAAAGTGATACAGCACCTGATTTTTGATGGGACAAAACAACAACCCATAAATCAACCCTGGAATGTTTGGGCTTCTGAAGGATAAGAAAGGTGCAGCTTCCAAAAATGTAGGAGTAAGCTTGCCCCAGAACAAAAGTCAAATAGCAACCCAGGAAATCCTGAACACTTTGATTTGGACTGACTATTTTTGCTCAATTTTTTCTTCTATTTATTTGGATGAGATGCACGATTTAATATTCTTTAAAATTTACCGGGGAAATTATAACACTTTTGCTTACTTTCCAAATCTGCACTCATTATTTGACTTGCCAAACGTTGTACTTTAAAACATTTTATATCGTGTATTAGGCAGCCAAAGGGGTTCTGAAGCAAAATACCAGAAATCACTTGGTCTTTATTAAGGGTATTTATGTGGGGTAGAAGCTTACAATACAATTACCAGGTCATAAAGCATAACTATCTTACTTCACCAAAGTCTGTTACTCCGTCTTGGAGCATGACAGTTGCCGACATTTGCCAGAGTCCTTGTTTCTTGGGTTCCTCTCTTCCCCGGGATGCATTTTTCTCTGGGATCAGCTCCTCTGATTTCTCCAAAGATCAGCTGTAGACTATGAGGCTTTCTGAGCTTTGCCTCTCTCCACAAGGCCAGCTGTGAACTGTCAGGTGAATGCCTTTTCTCTCTTCCCCAGAGTCGTCTGTCCTTGCACATCAGAACTCCAATATCAAAAACTCCTCAAGCTCTGTCCTTCACCATGTCTTTTAATGTTTGAGACGCCACCCTCCAAGGGTCTGGGCTCAATGCCTTACCAACTGTGGCCCAATCAATGCCCTTATCATATGTTAATCATACCCAGATTAACAGAACAGGTTACAAGTATAATCCAATATCTGTTTTTGGAATTCATAATGATACCAATTGCTAAATATCCATTTACCCCTCTTATGATATATATTATTTTATGGTTATTTTAATGCTTTATTGATGTCCTTTGCCACGGATATAATTATTACTTCATTCATTGAATAGTCATTTAGATATATGTATTTAATTAACAGATATTTTTCTTCCATCCATCCTGAATCTTGAACCTTCTTAGATTATTTTCATTCTGTCTGAAGAATATTCTTTTGCATTTCTTTCGACGTTAGTTGCTGCTAGCAAACTTTACTAGTTTTTACTGATCTGTAAAAGTATTCATTTCACTTCTTCCTGAAGCATTGAGATGAATTAAATCTCAGGCCCTCTATCATCTCCACTGCCTTTGAGAGCACCCTTGGGGTTGAATTTCTCCATTCTGTGTAAATGTAATCAGTTCTTTGGAGAAGAAATTAGGGGCTTTCAATTTTACTGCCTGCTTACTGCCACCTCACCCCCAGGCAAAATCTGTGTGCTCTGGCTCTGTGGATGGGAATAATGGCACACCTCTCTGAATTACACACCTGATTTTGGAGCTAATGTTTGGTGGACAAAGCACAGTTTATTGAGTTCTTCTTGGTACAATTCTAGGGACCAATTCAATGGCGATCAGCACCATTTTGTTCCATGATGACCACACCCAAAGAGCAGCCACTGCTTCATGAGTTCCCATTTTTCAGACTTAGGAGACCCCTCCTGATACCTGTGCCCTGGGTTAATGCACTCATTTGAGTTTTGTGTGGCCCCAGAAATGTATGCTCCTATTCCCATTGCTGTTTGTGTAAGCCTTTTGTATGTAGGACAATTTGGTTAGATTCAGATAAGGGTACTTTCCATTAGGTCACTTTTTTTAGATTGCTTTAGTTTTGTTATGGATTTCTGATTAGATTTCAGGCACCAGGATCGACCCCAATCATTGTGCTGAAGTCCTACATACAAGGAACACACAGAGTAAGTGTGCTGCCATGTTTACCCTGCAATGTTGGAGAGAGCTCCAGGATCTCCTACAGCTGTGGAGAGACACAGAAACCCTGAGAGGCTGAGGGAGAGGCCAGAGGGTGTTGTCATGGAGCAGCTTGAATCTGAAGACATCCAAGACAGAGGAGAAGGGAGAGTTGTGAGCAATTGTTTCTGATAGCCCACTGCTGAGCACAGGGAGAAAGTCAGTTTGGAGGAGAAGGCAGAGAGCGACAGGCAGGCCCAACATTTTGCCTTGGCAGGAGTCCAGCAGCAGCTGATAATTGTTAAGACAACATTTTTGATGATGTCTTGATTTGGACATTTTTACAGCCTCAGAACTGTGAGCTTTAAGTGTAATAAATTCCAACAAAAGCAAACCTATTTCTGGTATTTTGCATTGGTAGCACTTGGCAAACTCAAACAGCTGTGGGACACAGGGTTGGAGAGATGTCCTGTTCCAAAATGGCAGTGTGATGGTGCAACCCAGTGAATTCACGTGTAACCTGTGAGTTTCTCCACCCTAGGCTGAAATGAGTACTGGTAAGATGGAGTGGGAGGAGCTCTTGGTCAGCAAGGCCTGCAAGATAGGGTGTCTGGCAGGGGAGTCACATGGTTTGGGGACTAGTCTAAATTCACAGATGCCCCAGGCATGGGTTGTCCAGGTGGGCAAGAGCAGATAAAAGCATGGGTCCTGGGGTATGTTTGCAGCAGTGGTGTCAGTGCACAGAGAGGAGATTTCCTGTTCCTGCTCCTTTTGCCCTACACTTGGCCTCCAACTTTGAACCTCTGAGGAGCCTGCTCTTACTGTACCCCTCCTGGGTCTCAGGCAGACTCAGGTCTCCTGCTTCCAGTTCTATATTCACCTTCTCCAATCTTGGGGTCGCTAAAGAAAGAGCAATGCCAAGAATAAACCTGTTGGTGTCAGGAAGGAACTGCCAAAATTCACATTAAATCACTGGCTACAGCAATAACATCATCAGAATGAGCAACATTAAGCCAGTGACCCTAATAAATAGTATGAGAATCCCAGAAAGCCCTGGGACCTGGGGCTGACAAGAATAGAAGTGAAGTTGTGAGATAATGCCATGTTTACAGATAACCTAAGAGGGAGCAAAATACAGATAATTCTCAGACTAATTAAATATGAAATTTTCAACACATTTTTAACAGTGTTGAAAATGAGGCAGACCTCTTCAATCACAGAAGAGAACGGAGGGGTTGGATGGGAAGAAGCTGATGAACACCTGATGAAGCTGGAATGCAATACGTGTTCACTGCAGTTCCCCCAATTCATAGAGGGAATTTCCTATTTGGGAACCAATCTCTCTGAGCCCCATTGG
This sequence comes from Tolypeutes matacus, assembly GCA_026826555.1. Classification (NCBI taxonomy): domain Eukaryota; kingdom Metazoa; phylum Chordata; class Mammalia; order Cingulata; family Chlamyphoridae; genus Tolypeutes; species Tolypeutes matacus. Next base: position 518,765 of record JAKSZT010054203.1, read on the forward strand.
AAACTAACATCCAACATAGGTCCTGGATCTGCAAAGGAGGACAGCAAGAAAGAACTGCTCAGCACTCACAGGCTCACTTAGTGATGTGAGCCACCTTAGCGGGCCTTCCCTGGGGACTAAACAGCAGGAAGTCCATTTTCTCCTGTGGTGCTAAAGCCCTCTAAGTGCACACGTGTAGAGAACAGTGTGGCCTATACCCAGTCGCTTCCATGATCCTGGAGCTCCGTGCTTACTCTTGCTGAGCGAGGTCTCCCCCTCTCCAGGCAGCTGGGAAGGGGGCCATGGGGAGTGAGAACTTTTCCTTCATGAGAGACTATATTTGAAAACGGTGAGGGGAAGTGCCCCCTCCCCAGTAACGTTTCAGATACAAATCAATATCTTCAAATCAACCACTTTATATGATTCATTGTGTACTATTTTCATAATTTCTTTTAACTTATATCAAAATTATCCGTGCACGGGTATAAAAATAATTTGCCTTTTATGGCAAACAGCCAAATTCCCTCTCTAGCCTCAACCCCTTTTCCTCCTTCCTCAAATAATCTCCATTGATAGATTCTTTTGGGTACACATTTCTGTTTGTAAATACATGCATTCTCTAGTTTCATCCATCCCACACCCTACCATATAGGAGAAAAATATTGGAGTGCAACTTAAAAATATAAATAATTTTTCTAACTTCTTAATATGCTTGAGATTAGAAGTATATCATCTAATTATGAAAGGATCATTTCTGATTTAAAATACTAAGGAAAATTAGAGTTAAGTAGAAATCAGGCCACTGTGGTTCACTGCCTGTTAAACTTGAACACAGATCAGAACCAGGTGAAGAAACTGAAAAAAAAATATAAATGGTTGGGGTGCCTTATAAGAAAATGCTACAATAATGGGAAGCATTATTATTAAAATGGTAATTTTTTTAAAAGCTTACCCAGAATGTAATGGATTGATGGACCAGTGAAAGCAACCAGGATAATTTGAAATAAGTGGAAAGCCATCTTTACATAAACTAAGAGAAATCTCAAGTTCTGATGCATAAATCAGTGGTAACAAATTGAACACAGATGAGTGCAGAAGAAGATGTGGGAGGAGTAGTTCTCAAGCAATCTGAAATGCAGTTTTCCAAGAGGAGAAAGACATACTGAATTTCACAGTCACAGTCTCTTCATTAAAAGATTGGCAACAAGTTGCACAGACAGGAGGTGGTGATTCTTTGGAGATTCACATTCATTACATTCACAGGGTTTCTCTCCAGTATGAATGCTGTAATGTTTACTGAGATACTGCCTCTGGTAGAAGGCTGTTCCACATTCATTACATATATAAGGTTTCCTTCCACTATGAATTTTCTCATGGTCAGTGAAATTTGATTTGCTACTGAAGGCTTTCCTACATTCCTTACATACAGAGGGTTTCTATCCAGTTTGTCTTCTCTAGTGTGTACTGAGGCTTGATTTCTGAATGAAAGCTTTCCCACATCAATCACATTCATAGGGTTTCACTCCAGTGTGTATTCTCTGATGGTTAATGAGGTTTTCCTTCTGTTTGAAGGCTTTTCCACATTCATTGCATATATTGGATTTTTCTCCAGAATGAATGCTCTGATGTTTAATAAACTATTGCTTTTGGCTGAAGGCTTTTCTGAATTCTTTACATTCAATTTGTTCTGTCCACTATGAGCTTTTTCATGTTCTCTGAGATATGTTGTATACCTAAATGCTTTTTCACATGCCTTATATGCATAGGGTTTCTTTACAGTAGGGAATCTCTTGGATCTGAGATTTGACATTTGAATTAAAGCTTTCACAAATATATTTGATTTCTCTTCAGTAAGAATTTTCTGATGAATAAAGAGGATTTCTGACAGAAATGAAAAATTACCCAAATGTATTACATTTCTATGCTTGTTCCCCTGTATGGTTTTTAAGATGAGGAGAAAAAAAAATGAGTGTAAAGAGCAGACTACATTCAGGATACTCATATGGTTTATTTCTAGTTTGAATTTTCTCATATTCCATGAGATTTTCTTTCAGATGGAAGCATTCCTAAGTTCATTACAATACTAACTAATAAATTATTATTTCCTGCTCAATGAGATTTACTACCTGGCTGCAGGATTTCCAATAATCTTTACATACACAGAGTTTTACTCCTGCATCTTTTTTTGATGTGAGTCTAGATTTCCCAAATTCATGAAATTTTCTCTGAATGATTAATTCTCAGGTATCTCATGAGATTCAATTTCCAAGAAATCTTCACACTCATTACACTTAAAGGGTAGTACTACCATGTGGGCAAACTGGCAAAACTCATTGTCTTCATTCTTTTTTCCTTACATAGATTCCCTTATGCTTAGATAAGCATGGTGCAAACACCTTCTAAGTGAATTTTCGCTCATAGAAGAGTTATTTTGAGGAAACAATGCTTGCAGTCAGAGAAAATATTTTCCCAACTTTCTTACATTCTCTGCCTTCATCTTAAGCCTGTAGTGTTGTCGAAGTGGATATAGCTTCACTCACAAGCTTTTGTTACGTGGCTCTTTCTGCTTCTTAATGTCCTATGCTTCTTCATAGTTTGTGGAGTGCAGCAAAAGCAGAGGTACAGGGAAATTGATAGCATTGAACGCATTCATTAGAAAAAAGAAAAGATCCAATATCAGTCATCTAGGCGTCCAATTTGGAAATGCAACTATATCTCCTTTTTATTTGTTCTATCATTCATGGCTCTTCTTTTTTCAAATGAGCATCACATCCTGTTTGGTGACTTCATAAGTAGGAAATGGGGAATTGATACAGCACTTGATTTATGATGAGGACAAAACAACACACCATAAATCAACCCTGGAACCATCAGGCTTCTGAAGGATAAGAAGGGTGCAGCTTCCAAAATGTATGAGTAAGTTGGCCCCAGAACAAAGGCCAAAATGGTAACACAGCAAATCCTGAACACTTTGTTTTGGACTGAGTATTTTTGTTCAATTTTTTTCTATTTATTTGGATGAGATGCATTATTTAATATTCTTTAAATTTTACCAGGGAAATAATAACACCTTTTTTTTTTTTTTTTGCCTTTCCAAATGTACACTTATTATTTGTTATT